>JARCFY010000017.1:47987500-48330000 GCA_029233225.1 Lepidodactylus listeri
AGAACAATTCTGATCCACCTGACCACATGTACTAACCACAATCTGTGCACTGATAGATTGGGGTCCTCAGAGTTCTTATTTGGAGTGCCAACTAAGTGAAAAAAGGGTTGCTAACTCCAGGCAGGAGAGTTTGGGAGATGAAACCCGGGACCTCAGCAGAGTGCAATGCTAGAGAGCCCACACTCCAAAGCAGATATTTTTTGTGGTGCAAATGATCTCTGTTATGTGACTATCAGTTGTAATTCTGGTAGAACTCCACCCCATGTGGAATTTGGCAACCCTACATGTAAAACACCTTGTGTAGACAGTATTAGGGAATATATATACCACAGTCGCTTTGAGCAATTTTTTTACCAATAAAACATAATAAATAAATTAAATGCTTCCACTGGCTTAACAATAGTTCCTTCTCCACATGGAATCCTGGAAACCGAAGTTTTCTGCAAACAGCTAGGGATCTTTCCAGAAGGAACTCTTAGCATCTTCAAACTACAGTTTCCCAGGATCCTCTGAGAAAAACCATGAATGTATACTAGTTAATATCTATCTACATCAGAGAGCAAGAGAGTGTGTAACATAAATGTAGCCTTACAATCTCTTCACCAAGCTGAAATCAACCCAACACAGGGACTTCCTGGATGGATAATGCTGTCCATGAAAGCAAATGACCCTTGAGAGAAAAAGGGGAAGTGCACAACTGAGTGTGAGTGATTGGTGCTGATGTTTCTAGAGCAATTGCCCATGTCCAAATGTTTGGCTGACCCGTACTGATCAACGAGCAATTGCTATTGCAAAATGGCCCAGTGAATAACAACAGTCAGGGCAAGCCTCCTCGATGTATACCTGTTGAAAAGAAACTACCAGCATCAGTCACATTTAAGTCCTGTTCTCTTTACAAAGAGATGCATTCACAAAAATCACCGCCTTTTCCTTGTCCGCTCTGGTTTGTCTACTGGTTAAGAGGAATTAGAAACACACTTGGTACTTGCAGTACATTTCCAAGATCAGTAGAAGCTTAGTATGTTTCACTGAACCACCCCCTTCAAGCTTAACCATCCAGATCGTTATGGCATTAAAAAAAACTCAGTATTTTTCACTGCCCAAAGCAGGTTTGGGGGAAACTATATTAATCCATGTCTTTTATTCCATGGTAATCACTAACCGTAGACTATATTTTAAAAGCTTGTTAGAACTGTGGAAAATATCCTCCTTTTAACATCTTATAACTCCGCTGGTTGATGTGAACAAAAAGAAGACTGAAGCACAGCAAAAAGGGCTAAACTAGGCCACAATAGTGAGGGTGTCAAGAGATCCATCAGCAGATCTTCCCAATGGTTTTTAACGGTAAATTTGCAGTTGCAGGCCCCCTGAAGGCAGATCAATACTATGCAACAAGGGAAAATCACAATTTAATCCTTCCTCCTCCCTTTGTTCTCCGTTCTCCAGGTGCTGTTAAAAACTTGGGGTGGCTCCCCCCCTTCCAGGGTGAATGTACCAATCAGGGCTTGAAGACTGTACTTTAACCAGAGTACCATCCCCCTCAAGAAAATTTATACTTTGGCTTTTAACCCCAGGAAGATGGAGGCAGAAATCTCGTATAGCATATGTAGTATCTTTAACCAATGCTGGCAGATACACTTGCTCCAGTTCATCTCGAGAAGTTAGGCTTAGCTGTGGTTATCTGTACTCTGATCACATCTAGGCTAGATTACCATAATGCACTTTATGTGAGGTTGCCTTTGAAGACTGTTCAGAAACTTTCCTTAGTGCAAAACACAGTTCGTGGATTGTGGATTGGTACTGGCTACAGATAGCTGATCTCACCAGCCCCACAGCAACTGCAATAGCAGTCTATAGTTTCCACACCTATGTCAAAATTGTTATGTCTTAAATAGACTTGAGACTAGGATATCTAAAAGACCATCTCCTCTCCTATGCACCTACCCACCAGTTAAGGTCTTCCTTAGACACCTTGCTCAGCTCATATCTCTCTCTTCAAGATGAGACAGGCTCTAGCAAGGTGCAAAGCATATTTGCTTGTGGCGCCCAAACAGTGGAACACTCTATCACCACCCATCCATTTGACTTGTGCTTTGTCTTTTGAAGGGGCCACGGTGGCTCACAGGTTAAGATGCTGAGCTGCAGGCCAGAAGGTCAGTAGCTCAGCGAGACTAGAGTGCCGCGTGATGGAGTGAGCTCCCATCTCAGGTCCCAGCTCCTGCCAACCTAGCAGTTTGAAAGCAAGAGACTGCAAGTAGATAAATAGGTACCGCTTTGGTGGGAAGGTAGCAGTGTTACGTGCACCTCAGCATTTAGTCATGCCAGCCACATGACCATAGAAAAGTCTTTGGAAGGTGCTGGCTCTTCAGCTTCGAAAGGGAGATGAGCACTGCCCCCTAGAGTCTGATTTGATTGACTTTCAAGCAAGGGAAACCTTTACCTTTAACCTTTACCTTGTTTTCTGAATTTCTGATACCAGGTATTTATTTACTCAAGTAGGGTTGCCAGTCCCCAGATCCTGGTGGGGGTTTCCCCTGGTTTTGGGGGCTTCTGCTGCCACCAGCCCCTGGCCAGCAGGGGAAACCCCACCCACAAAGAGCCACATCCCCATGTGATGTCTCCACTGCAGTGATGGCACCCAGAAGTGATGTCATCATGTCGGTGATGTCGCAGGGGACGCTCTGATTTGAGGGCAAAACTCTGGTAAATTTGCCCTCAAACCATAGAATTTTACCCTCAAACCAGAGTGTCACCAATGTGATGACAGAACTTCCAGGTGATGTCACTGTGACATCCCCTCCCCCCTCCAGGAACGCCCTCCAAATCCCCCCGCCAGCGAGAAGGTAGGACCTGGCAACTCTAGAAAACTGCATGGTCAGACCCTTCACATCAACTGCCTCCCACATCACTATTGGTCACTCTCATTCATTTAATGCATAAGCTAACATTCAACCAAACTGATCTCCAAAGATGGCCACCAAGTGGTTCCATTTAGTGCCAACACTGCACCAAGACATTTACCTTATCAAACCACATGGACCAGGCCAGGATTCACAACGGCTGTAGCCTTTCCTAAAAATATCTGTCCAGGACCGTCAAATAGGAATTCTGAGAGCTGAAATAAGGAAGTTAACATGGTACAAGAAATAGGGTTCACAACTCTGGGTCGAGCAACTCCTAGAGATTTGGGGGTGGAGCTTGAGGAGGGTAGAGTTTGGGGAGGGACCTCAGCAGGATGTAATACTATAGAGTCCACCCTCCGTACCAGCCATTTTCTCCAAGGGAACTGATCTCTGTTGTCTGGAGATCAGCAGTAATTCCAGGAGATCTCCAGGTCCCACTTGGAGGCTGGCAACCCAGTTCAGGAATAAAGACAGTGCATGTTAAGTCCCTTGAACAAGGGATTGTCTTGGTTTTTTTTGTTTTTTGAACATGTAATGAGGAATATTCCTCTACTTCCCCAAGCAACTTCTGCAACAGTATGAACAGTATTAACAACTGTCCATGATTTTTTTTTCTCCTTAATATTCTGAACAATTTCTTCTCTGCACTGGACTTTGTCTGCAGCAAACTTAAAATGCTGTCTGCCTGTCTGTCCGTCCATCCATCCATCCATCCATCCATCCACACATATTGTCAAACGAGATGGCACACTCCCTCACAAAGTAAACAAAGAGAACTGTAGCACAAGCATCTACCAAAAACACTCTTCATTTAAAAACACACAGACACACACTATATTTTTTTCCCCGGCTACCATGTAATTTGCGGGATGCATTTTTAAATGCTCAGCAACTGTAGAAAGCTCCATCAGTCAGACGATACAGATAGATAATTCACCAAACTGTCACATGATCTCCCATCAGTCTAAAAGATGTGAATATATTGCCACAAGCTTTGGGAATAATGGGTGCACCTGTTTACAGTGTCACCTCTGTTTGCTAATTGTCTCCTTGAGCTACATTTTACTTCTAATGCATTTATTTTTGACAGGCAGTGTCTATTTAGAAATCACATTACTTCAAGAGCAATTGTTCTTTTGTCTATCAAGTAAATGAAGTGTTGTTATACAGATTTCAGGTTCTGATTAGTGAAGTATCAGTGTGCCACAAAGGTCAATCAGTTATTTACCTGAAGTAACAGAAGTATGACAGGCCTTTGGAAATTTTCAAGGAAGAACCTTATTAATAAAACTATATAGTACCGTAAAAAAATAATAATAATCTCAACAGAAATACAACCTGCAGCTGTACTAAGAACAACAACAACAGTGATCTATAAATTGTCTTAAAGAAGCTGCACAATTCAACATGAAGGAAAGCTCCAAATATGAGGTTAGATCCAACCCGCTTTTCTGCTGGTTAAAAAGCAATGAAGGGTCTCGTCTGACAACCCAAAAATGGCTACGTGGGGGACTACCGGATCTGCACAGGCAAAAACCAGGATGTCAGAGCGAGTTTTAAACAGGGGAAATATGTGAGACTGAGCAAAAAGGCTAGCTAGAGCCAACCATGCAATCCTGTTATATACCTGAGTTCTTCCCAAAACTAAAGCGAACACGTTGGGCGATTCTGCATCCAGCATTCACTCCACATTTTCTCAAATGGGAGGGGAAAGTACAGCTCAAAACCACATTCAGATACCTCAGGGCAAAGCTATACTGACTGCAAAGCCACAACTGAATGGCCATAAATCTCTGCAGAAGGTACCATGAAACCCGACGGTCAAAGAAAGCGAAAGCGGAGTGCAGTGTGGAGGGTACCATAAAATCCAGTGCCCAAAGAAAGTGAAAGCAGCATGCAATGCAGAGGGGAATTCCTGTTCCAACGTGGGTTTTGTAAAACGATGGAGGGAAAAGCTAATGCCGAATCAGCCATAGTCTCTATTCATATGAAGACACATGGACAATTCAAGACCTCATGTACATACCAGAGGTCTTAGACCAGGGTCAAAGAGAGATACAAGATCGGCAATTATGTTGTTTGACTAAAACTCTTTTCTCCAAGGCTGCAATCATGCACTTTCAATCCACTTTCAATGCACTTTCCAACTGGATTTTGTCAGTTCACACAGTGAAATCCAGTTGGAAAGGGTATTGAAAGTGGATTGAAAGTGCATTATTTAGTGTGTGCAATCACAGCCCAAGAAAACTTGGATTCAAAATTTAGTAAAAACCTCACCCCATTTTTATTGTTAATTAATTAAATCAGTTTATCAATCAGTGCTTTAATTCCTATATACAAAATACAGTTGACAGAAAAGCATAGATTTTGTCCACTAAAATGCTTTCAAGATTCTTGAAGATCGGTCAATATGTACAAGATATCTTGAATAATAATCTATTATTGCAAGTTTAGGGCTGCAGACATGCTGAAAATCAAAAAGCCAGTCCAGAAAACAAATAAATTTAGTAGCCCAATTCATTCATGGGTTCAGCCTCTTGTGAAATCTGCTCTCTTTTCATTATAGAGCCATACAAATTGAGAATGGGAGGAATTTATAATGGCTAAAAATGCCAACTTTCTATAATCATATTGGGAGCAATAATGGGATCAACATTTAGTTTTAGCAGCTTCACAGAAGTGGTTTTATTGATAACAACAGGGGAGATTTTCAAAGACACAAGTTGGAAGTTGGGTGCCTTTGAAATCTCTCCTAGTTCCCTAATTTCTATTATATGTGTTAATATGAACATAATGGCAGCAACAAAGCTCGGTTGTGTATCTGTGCCTGTTTCAAGAACTCCAGGATAAATTTCCACTCCTTCCCTGTCAAATCAAGAGAAGTTTTAATCACAGATATTAAAGGACATTTTCTCTACATATGTATACCCTTGATAATATTTAATGTCTTGACCAAAACTATGATTTGCGAAATCCACCCCAGCTTTCCTCTGGTTTAGCACTATAGTAACCCCACCAAAAAAGGCCTCTTGAGTTTTGTTCTGGTCACAAAACCAGCATGGTATGGTGGTCAAAGTACTGGCCATCCATTGTGGAGAACTGAATTCAGTTCCTGCTCAGCCGTTAAGACCTTAGGACAGTCCCCATTTCTCAGATTAATCTACCCCTGTGCTTATAGGTATATATGGGTAGCCTCTGTCTGTAGCAGTAGAAAAGAGCAAGAGTCCAGTAGAACATTAAAGACTAACAAAATTTGTGGCATAGTATGAGCTTTTCTGAGTCACTGGCTCACATGCTTCCTAATCGATTCCCATAAAAGCTGCATTACAGCCTAATCTAGAAAGCCAGCTTTATCAGCAATGATGGCAACTGGTGGCAGAGGAGGCAACCACCACCTTCTTTTCCAGATGTGGTCATAACTTCACTTTTGATACATGATATGGCCAGTGTTCCCTCTAAGCTGAACTAGTATGAGCTAGCTCACAGTTTTTTAGCCTCTGGCTCACACGTTTTTGTCTTCGCTCAGGAAGCATGGCTCCAGAGCAAACTAATTTATGAAGGTACCAAATCGCTTGCTCACAACTTTAATGCCAGTAGCTCACAAAGTAGAATTTTTGCTGACAAGACTCCACAGTTTAGAGGGAGCATTGGATATGGCTAACTTCTGGGGTTCCACCTGCCACTCATCAAAGTCGTAAATGAGCCTTTAATGCACTACAGCAAGGGGAAAGGGGAAAGTGACCAAGAGAGAAATCCAAGTGGCTGCTTCTGAACCTAACAAGTGGTTGGTCAAAAGGGTTGCCAGCTACCAGTTAGGAGACACTTGGAGATTTGGGAGGCAGAGCTAAAGGAGGGTGGGGTTTGGGAGGCGAGGGATATAATGCCATAGAGCCCACCTTCCAAAATGGCCATTTTCTTCAGGTGAATTGATCACTGTTGCCTGGAAATCAGTTCTAATCCCAGGAGATATCCAGCCTTCACCCAGAGGCTGACAAGACTGTTGGTTATGCCCTCCTCCCAGCAGCAGTTTGAAGACTCTGGTTTCAACATAATGCTTTGACAGGCCACTTCCAAACAATCCCACCAACTACTACGGTCCTGGTTGTGGGTTGTATGACAGAGCCAGAAGACCCATTTCTCTACACGGCAGGTAGACAAACTGGTCAGCTGCCAGGGAACCCTCCAGAAGAGGTGGCCCCCAATAGCTCAAGGTGGGCTGAGGGAGAAGGAGGCACCCAAAGATGAAACCAGCTGGTGAAGTCACCTGTCAAAAGCTCAGCGACAGCTGGAGACATCAGACTGGCTGGCAGGAGTGGTGGGAGAAGGGAGGGCACGCATGGTGGCTGAGAGGGAAGAGCTTGCTCATTGGGTGATGCCGGTTAACTGAGCCCTCTGGATAACCAAGTGCTGGAGACCAAAGCGTTTAACCGTACATCCCCAGCTTCCATTTCAGCCATGTCAACTTGATGTAGAAGATGCCCCAGTGCAGGCTACCTCTGGCTTTTCCATGAGAAAGCCAAGCTCTGCTGCAGTTTTATTAGTTTGCCAAAAGAAACAGACACAAAAAGGAAAGCTTGCCTTAAGTCACATTCTAAATTGGCTCCCTAGAGGATCCCCCTTACCTTGTTCGCTAAAGCACTGTGTATGTTTCCTCAGTGTTTAGCATATGCTATGTAACCTGAGCAGGATTCATATTGTTCCTCTAGTTGTTTTTCTAAAATACGGTCCCATCAGGAACTGTAATTACATGCAAAATACTCGACATCGAATCATTCATAAAGATGTTTAATTTTTTTTCCTCTAGCACTTTTTAACAATCTTAAGGCAGCTGTGTAGAAAGAATTGCGAAAGAAATCACAGTCCTGTCTTCTGTTTCAAACTAGGGATAAACTTCAGATCAATCTGGGTGGCTGTCTATATGCCAAGAACTGAATGCTGGAAAGAAAGGGGGGAAATGTCTTCCCTTATACATTATGAAGACTGAGGTAAAGTTTTCTGTTCTTTCAGCAAAAATATGTGAGATGTAAATACAAATTCGACATCCGTGGCTGAACGCTTCACTATACATGATTCAGAAGCTACCTGTTGTAAGACTTTGAAAGGCACCTCTCTAACAGATAGGATTGCCAGGTCCATACTCACACTGGCAACCAGCAGGGGATGGGGGAGGACTTACAAAGAGAAAGAAAATGGCCTACCTAGGCCTTGTGGCCAGCATCATACAGGAGGTGACACCCATGCCTGAGATGCCTGGGGATGCTTTGGTGTTTGGGCAAAAACACTATGGTAAAACCAGCTTCAACCACAGAGTTTTTGCCCAAATATCAGAGCACTTCCTGTACAATGCCAGTCACAAGGCCTAGGCCTTCTCCTCTTTCCTGGCAAGTCCCCCGCCGGCTAGCTGATCAGTAGCTGGGGGTAGGGCCTGGAGGCAAGGGACCCCACCTCCACTGGGGGTGGATGTGGCAACCCTACTAACAGATCTGTTTGAAATAACAGTACCAACTATTCAGTTAGCCTTGCTGTCAAGTTCAGCAAAGTTTCTAGCCATCAAGTTAACCAAAAGGACTCCACACCACACATACCCCTCTTTAGAAGCAGGACTGTGGGAAGATGGCTGCCAGTTTTATGAACTAGTCTGAGTGTTTCTCTCTCCCTGTCAGAAGGAGGTGACCAGGGTTATAAACTGAAGGGATCTTGCCCTTGGCATAAGGGTCATGGCCTAGAGCCTGCAGAAGGATACTCTAACAGAAAGAGAAGGGGGGGGGAGTCAGCTCTGCATTTAGAATCCTGTTTCTTTCTTCTGCATAATTTAGCATTTTTGTGTTGTAAGCCCCATTGAGGAGAAAGGTGCGATATGAACAAATACATGAATGGAATCTAAAGGGGAGGGGATGAACTTTTTAAAAGTTTCCTGTCTGGTTGCCTAGAAGTCAAATTCTTGCTCGTCAGTTGAGATTACCCAAGTGGCCACTTAGAAGCCAGAACTGAGTGATGATAATAAGACAGAGTATTTAATTTTCTGCCTTATTTTCATGTATTTGTGTGATGTTTCAGAATATATCTTTTAGGTTATTTGGCTCAAAGAAGCCTTTTAAGGTGCATGTGTGTATGTATGCATGCGTGTATGTATACATACAAATATATGTATGCTTTAAGAATTTTCCTCACCTCCAAATCAGTAAGAAGTCTACAATATTTACTGACCATAAGGAGATTTTTCTGCTACATGGGTAGGTTTGTTTATATGTGTATTTACTCATTAGGTTATATATATCCTTTTCTCTTTCTTTCCTTTTTTGCCTTTCTCATTCATTGTTTTACAGGATATCTGTGGATATATATTTCTATATAGTAATTACCTGATGTTTATTGTATTGATCAGTAGCTTTAGGTTGAGAACACTTTTTTCACAACTGAGGAAAGCATGAGCCGAAAGACATTTGGTGTTTTGTTCAATTTATGGTATTCTTTGACCAACTGAGTGTGCGATACATGTTGATTGCTCCTTATGAACCGGATCAGTGGTTTATCTGCCATACTGGTAAATTGATATATTTACAGTGGAGCAATTTTTATGGTTCATGCTGCCTGCTGGCTATTATTTTATTGTTATTAATAGTATGATGAAAATTTATTTTTATTTTTGTTCTTTATTCGTATATTTCTGGGGCCTGTTGGGGGGGGGGGTTGAGCTCCTCCCCTTTGTTTTTGACCTAACATGGCTGCACGCAAGGGAGGGCTTTGGATTTTTCTTTCCCTAACAGAAGGTTCCCTACACCACCATACATGCCTTGGGGAAACAAATGAACTAATGTGAACTCTCAGTTGATTTTAGAGTAAGTACCATCTAGGATTTTGATTCATGTTAGATCGTAGTTTACAGTTAGGGTTACCACCTCTGGGTTGAGAACTACCTGGAGATTTGGGGATCAGCCCTCATTAGGGTGTGGTTTCAGAAAGGGAGGGACCTCAGCAGGGTATGATGCCATAGAGTCCACCCTACAAAGCAGCCATTTTCTCCAGGGGAACTGATCTTCATCATCCAGAGGTCAACTGTAAAAGTAGATCTCCAGGTGCCACTTGGAGCCTGACAACCTTACTTGCAGTAGCTGTTCAAGTCTCTGTTCTGCTATGAAGTCACCTTTCCAATTGGTCTGTCTGATCTTATTGGCCAAGCCTGCGTCTTTCACTGGGAATAAGATTTTTATTATGGATTTTACTTAGCTTGAAGTTTTCTTGATACTCGGTGCATTTGTGTTTAATAGTGTAATAGGCCCTGAGCCTTAATGATACGGTAGACTGTTCAACTAACAAAAATGCATGTGTGGTTCTATAAATATTCTTCCTGGCTATTTATTTATTAATAAAATGTCTATCCCCCATATTTGTTTTCCAACCAGGGACTCAAAAAAGCTAATGTTATGAATTCAACATATATACTGCAATATATTCAACACTATAAATTCAACATATACACAAGTATTAAAAAAAACTGTTCAGAATGAGAAGATATATTCAACAAATCAGCAACTGGGCCTTTGATAAAATCCCAACAGGTGATTTCCCCAACGCATGGATAAAAAAGAAAGAGGCTAAATGAAACCAAACTAGACCATGGCATCATATGCACAGCCCAAAGTGTATCTATACCCTAAAAACTAGAGCAACCACCACAATCTGGCCATATATTTAAAAGTTTTGTATCGACATTTCCCTTTTATTTTCCTTTTTCAGAACCATCTCACCTCCTCCCTATCACACACTGAACATTCTTAATGTAGAGATAAAATGAGGAAAGAAAGGAAGGTTATTATAAAGCAAGATATTTATGGCTAGAGTCCTTGGAACATTCATGGTCTTACATATATTTTTCTCTAAGTAATCAGGAATGTATTGGTATTTTGAAATTATGTATCTCTAATAACACAAAAGTACTTAAGAACAGAAATAGACAGTAATGGAAAATGCAGTCAACTGTTGACAACATATAGAATTTCAGAAAATAATTTACAGAGAACAGCAGTGCAGATGAGTCAAAATTTTCTCAAAAATATTCCTTGCCTCCGATAGTCCAATGTAATTCATTTTCTATCTCTGTTCATTAATCATTGTTAAAATTAGTGATCCATTTCTTCCACTCTGCCATCTGCACTCAGCTTCGTAACAAACATGACACCTTCCCGCATAATAAAACCTGACAACTACGAGGATGCATTTCCAAATAGCTTTCTGCATATTTGCACCTCTATAACCGATTCCGTTGTCAGACAAAAGTGGATTATTTAACCAGAGTCCTTTCTTTATCAATGCGGCATCTCACGGCGTGTCTGCATGTGCACACATGTTAAGTATGTATATGTAAAATGATAAAGCAACACTTAATGCAATTAAACAGAATTAAGCAAGAAGGTACCTTTTGATCTAAACTCTAGGAACTGAGACATTACATGCAAACACAGCCCTGGCTCTTTTCATTAACTGGCTCTCTCTCCAGCTTCTAAGTCAATATAAGCAAATTTTATCCAAACCTTTCGACGGCCTGTATGTTTTGGATGTCCCACTGGCTAGCCAGTCACTGGCAGCGCGCATCATTCGTTCGCACCAAATGCTCAGTCACATGGTGAGATAAGATTCCTGTGTTTCCACTATGTTCACTTTACATCTTTCACTGGCATAATTTATATTTTAGAGATTGGTGTCCCCTCTTCATATTTTAGAGGTTGGTGTTCCCCTCCTCAGTCCCCAAAAGCTACGGGTGGCTTGCTCTTTTTTGTCCATGCAGGCATAGCAAGTGTGTCCCCACTGAACTAATGTGCATATGTGGACTCCTTCCTGTTCCTCTGCGTGGGATGCACTCAGAAATTTTATGTTTGCTCATTTAAGACCGTCTGACCACTTTGCCCATTTGGCACTTTGTCACTTTCTACTGCAGCGTTCAAAAATGGCTAGGACTCTTAAAATGCTTTAGATGGGGGTGGGGGGGAAAGAGTTCTGACTTATTGCTGTCGTTTCTCCATCAGATGCAGTTGCGTCTAATGGGTGAAGGGGGGGGGGGATCCACCAGTATTATCTTTCTGGACATGTCAATGAAAGCTATTAATTTATTTTAATGCGTTATTGACATCTTCTTTGCTAGAGATGGAAAAGTGGAGAAAGGGAGCTCAACACCATAAGCATAATAAGAAAAAGAAAGGCGAGATCCTACCCTGGCAGGGTTGGGTTAACCACCGTGCTCCACAAGGCAAGAATCCCATCAGATTAGGGGCCTGGCTAGAGTTAAATGTTTAGGATAATATGAATCCACAGTGCGCCCACCTGATTCCCTGAAGTCAGTTTCTGCCCTGCCCTTGTACTCGTGCTGAGAAGCCTGTAGAAAGAGAGATGTCCCATCTTTCCACACTGGTTTTTATCCTTTTCAACACTTCCAACAGAGAAAAAAGGTCTGAATGCACCTGATGTAGTGTGGCTTTTGAAGCCAAGTAGATGTGAGCCCAGCCAGGCCCTTGATTGGAGAACACCTGGGAATTCCTTGTATACCAGGATTCAAATAAAAGATAAAAGTAAGGGGGAGGAAAGAAATTTCAGTTCACAGGGTAAGAAACGACGGTTGCAATTCTGAGTGCTTGGAAAGAGGTTTCATCACTTCTGATCCCCGGAGGTCAGAAGAGCAGGTGCTTCATCTGGCAGTAATGTCCAAGAGTCCACATGTCCAACAGAAACCAGAGTGGAACTAGCCTGGACTGGACTGAGCAGTCTCATCCCATTGTCGTCTTTAGATGTAATTGGGGGGTGAAAAGTGCCATCAAGTTGCATCAAACTAACAGTCACCTTATGGGGTTTTCAAAGCAAGAGATGAACAGAGGTGGTTTGCCTTTGCCTGCTTCTGTGTAGCAACTCTGGACTTCACTGGTGGTCTCCCATCCAAGTACTAACCAGAGCTCACCCTGCTTAGCTTTCGAGATCAGGCTAGCCTGGGCCATCCAGGTCAGGGCGCAGATGTTATCCATATATTTGGATGCTGTAGTTATCCAGATACTTGGATGCTGTAAGATTGCTAGCAGCTACATTGCAGTAAAATGGTCATCTGTATGTAGCCATGCACATGACTTGCACTTACGACAAAGATAAATCCCATTCTATAAATGGAGAACTCAAGCGTACACGTAGTTATCAGTACAAGAAACTCAAAGATGCTTTGCAGGTAGCATTCATAGCAGGTACATGTTAGTGACCTGCATTATATGCCTGCAGAAATGAGATGTTGGAAGCACCTCCATCACTTTCGTCAACTGTGTGCATTGTTTGGATACTCAATGTGGAAAGAGGAAGCTACTTGCAGCTCTTCACTATGTTAACAGGAACGCACCCGAGGTGTTCTTAAAAAGTGAGCTGCCACTTTAAACATTACTGTTTTTTAAAAAACAATCTGTACTATGTACGTAAGTACATATGTGCTGTCATTTCGCAACTGCATTATGGAGACCCCAGCAAAGGACTTTCAAGACAAGTGAGAAGCAAAGGTTGACTGCTATTGCCTTCCCCTGCAGAGTCTTCCCTGGTGGTCTCCCAACCAAGTACCAACTCTGCTTATCTTCCAAGATCTGATGGGATCGAGCTATACCATGCCACCTGCCCTCCCCGATACTATGTATCCAGTAAAAATAAATGGTGTGACCCCCCCCCCACCTCATCCACCTACCAATGTGAGGTAGTTGGGATTTAAACAATTCAAGATCAGCATCCCAGATGCCTATGTCCTGTACCAGAATGGTTGCTCCCATGATGTCTCCCAGTTCTACTGAATTACTATTTTCATACTGCCTACTTTGGACGTTTGCCCCTATTGATAACACAAGATAACTGAGTATGTGGCATCCTGGACAGACTGCTGAACTTGAACTGGGTAAGAAGTCTGGGTACAAGTTGTCGCTGAACCAAGAGACATTCTGGGTAGCTCTAGTCAAATCACTTCCCCTCTGCCCATCTCACTGTGTGGTTCTGAAAATAAAATGAAATAACTCCTCCCCCTGAGCTTCTTGAAGAAAGATGATGCAAATGAGCTGGTAACAATGTTTTTTTTAAATGCAATATTCCTACCAAACATTCTCTTCCTCCTCCCACGCAACCATTGAAAACCTCAATGAATGGTTTCATTTGCTTTTAAAAATTGGCCATAATTCTGGTATGAACCAACTCTGAATCATATCATTTAGCCCTTTATTTTAAAAAAAAATCACAATTTTTAAACGCGATTACTCTTAATGTAACAGTGACCTCAACACAACAAACAATAATAAGACCGCTTCAGATTTTTAGCCTCCAAATACTGATGCCCGTAACCATGAGGTTTACAATATATATAAAAAGTCGTATTAAAAATGTATTTCTGTTTTTTTAAAAAAAAAAAGAAAGAAAGAAATCTTCATTATTATTTGCCAGGCTGTTTATGGAAATGAAGTGTCTAGCCTATTTATTCATTTAACACGTCTCCTTAAAGCTTGCAATATAAATTTGAGAGCAAGTTGCAGTGTTTTCCCCCCATCTCGACTCTTAACACACACACACACACACAAAATCACAAACAGACATTGTCTCTATAGCTGTCTCTTTTGCCTTCTAGTTTCTTTTTTTTTTTCCTTCACATGTCTGCATACTGACACATTCAATTTCAGGTTATCAGCACATCTGAATCACGGAATACTGATGGGGATAGAGGGCAAGCCTCTCCAGACTGATTAGCATCATTTAAGAAAGCATTCACTAGCTTGCTTCATTGGCTGCAGGGATTCCAGGATGGGTGGCCTTTGAGCATTAGAAGTCAATATGGAGCAATCTCATTTGAATTAAATATGGACAAAAGAAAAGATCTGATTGTGGTTATTCATAGCTAACCTTTTAATTTCACAAAGCCCAAAAAAAGGGGCTCTAAATCCTTAAAACTTCTGAACAATAAGGGCTTTTTGTTTAAATTTCTTTTTTAACCCCTTTTTTTCTTTTTAAAAATCTAGCTCTATTTATTTATGCAAGAGAACATAGAGTGAATTTTCGTTTTGTAAAGAACTATCTGTACGAATGTTCGGGAAAACCTTTTAACCCAGCTAGCCCCGGCCTATGATGAAAGCATAGTACCCAATTCTAATCCATAAATGTATGTAAATCCACTCTGAAAAACATATTTGTCTATATGAGATTTACACTTGCATCAGAATGGGTTACAGATGGGAGTAAAGTATTTTGTCAACACAGATGACTATATGTCTGGTCACACTGTGACCTTTGTTGGGATAGAGAGCCTAAATTCACAGTTTGGTTGAAACTAAAGCACCACGGGAACTGGGATAGGGGGGCAATTCACACGATGCTTCTGTTTAAACTAAGCAGACAGAATGATAAAATAGCAATTATATGTCCCTCTAGCTAGAGTTGCCAAAGTTCATATCATGTAAAGCAACTGCTGGATTCAGAACAAATCAATATGGCTCAAACTGTCCACATATCTTTCTGAAAGGGCCAAACGCACACCAGGTATTGTCTGCAAACATATGACAAAGTCTCAGGGACATAGAAAATAGACAGTAGAAAGGCACAAATGATCTTTCTCTCATATACATACAATATAAATCCAACTAAATTTTCAGGGCCCTGTGAAAGCACCCGAACAGGAATTTATGTATCTTTCCCGTAGACAGTCAGGAAAGGATGATTGGTAATTGATCCTAATCCAACTCTTCAAGACTATGAGCTTTATACTGTATGCAACATAAGATGCGAAAGGGGAAGAGAATGGAGACCATTTACTTTCCTATAAACTGAACACAGATGGCTGTCTTGATATCTTAAGTTCTGCAGTCATGGAAACATGGGTTAAAAACTTACACATAATCGGGAAAAAATGTACTCCAAAGAAAGGATAATCACATGTAGACTTAAACTTGTAATACATTACAAAGGTTGGATTTGCCAAGACATTTTAATTATTGTATTTCCTCATTTATACCCAACTTTTCACTTGACTGGAGACCCAAAGCGGCTTGCAACATCATTCTTCACTCCTCCATTAGTTCCTCACAACAATCTGTGAGGTCAGTTAAACTGGGAGGGTGTGACTGGCCCCAGAAAGTTCCTATGGCAAAGTGAGGATTTGAACCTGGATCTCCCAGAGCCTAGTACAACTCTAAACACTACACGACTCTGGCTCTCATGACATCCTGTAAAAACCACACTCCTTGCACTATATTATTAGTATCAGATTTTTTAAAAAAATTACTGGGCAGAAAACAGAAGTTTCAAATTAGTAGACCACTTAAGCTGTGATACCAGTGAAGCCCCTAGGTTTGGAGATCGAGCTTTGATGGTTTTGTTATGCTCGCCATCAATATTGATTTGAGATCTTCTCTGGCTAGGATTTTAAGTTCAAGAAACTCTCCACAGCCCAACCCCACTTACCTGGTGACTGCATCTGCACCTACTGTTGCAGCAAGGTACTACTTTGATAGCAGCCAGCCAGCCAGCCAGCCAGCCAATGAGCAAGTGTAGAGTGGAACAGAGAGCCTCTCAAGCCATACACTAAAGTTACATTTCTGACAGTAAAGCAGGGGTCAATGCACCAGGGAAGGAAGGGGCAACACGGGGAAAAAGGGTGAGAGAGAAAGAGATACCTTCTGTTCATTCACTATCAACTGGCTGGAAAGTGGGCCACCCAGCCACTACCAGCAGGCCCCAAGCACAGAGTAAGTGGGAGGGACGGGGGGCAGTTGGGCAGGTTAACAACATAAGGCCAATGGTCAGTCTAGGTCCACATCCTGGTTCATAGGTCTCACATGGGTTAATAGGTCACACCCCAAAACTCTTGCAGAATGAGGACTTGCAAGTAGGTATATAATCCATTTTCATTTAGATCCAACTGATATGCTGTAATGCTGTGGTAATTACTGCCCAGTCCCACCCCACCAGAAGGTGCACGACTGAGAAGTCTATTTTCAGTCCCCATGAAATTTGCTTCTCCCACGTGATTTCTCCATCCTAACATGGCTAACGATGTGAAGTGGTCAACAACATCCAGAAACTGTATATCATACTTCCAGTCGAGCCCAAGAACCAAAGCACAGAGGCACTGCATGTCTGGTTCTAAGGTGAAGCAGGGTATGCATTAAAACCATATATCATTGATGTTCTATGGCACAGGGGAGAGTGTGCTGGACTCCTACGGGCCTTTCTGAGGCACTAAAAAAGCTCTGTTTGAGCCTCACCACAGTGGCTTGGGGCAAGGGGGTGTCTCAGTGATACACTATTTATTTATTTATGTAAAACATTCATTAGCTGCCTTGCTCCCTTGAGGAACTCAAGACAGCTTACAATGGCTGAGGACAGACTGGCAATCTGAAGCGGAGGCAAAGCAGAGGGAACTGGAGCGGGGGAAAAAACCCACGGAGCTGGCCGTTCACACTGGCCAGAGCAATGCGGATCAGCGGCGATACGGAGCGTTCAGACTGCCACGGAGAGTTCAGACTGCCGCATAGCCAGCGCGCGTGGCTTGTGTGCGCCGCTGCACTTTTTTTTTGTTTTCCTTTGATGTTTTTCGCATGTGCGCACATGCGCACATGCGCACATGCGCAAAACTTTTTGCCGGTGCGTTCACACTTCCTCTGGATGCCTCCCGCTTCTTCCAGTTCACACTGTTTGGAAGCGGGAGGCATGCGGAGGAAGGCCCCTGAACACCGGGAAAAACCGGTGTCCGGGTAAAGCGGAAGGAAAGCGACTGGGAGACGGGTAAGTACGCAACGGAGCCGACGGACAGATGCGCATGTCTGAACGTGCTCCTTTCCTCCGTTTGCGAAGCGTGCCTGCCCCGCTTTAGATTGCCAGTCTGTCCTCAGCCAATATAAATACAACATTACTTTAAAAAATAATAATAATAAAAACAACAACTAAAAACTGATTAAAAGTCAACAATTTAAAACCTCCAATTTTGGACTGCCAGTAATAACTAAAACAGTCAAATGTAGTCCCTCCTGAAAATCGACAATGGGGAGTGCCAGGCATGCCTCGCTGGGGAGGTTGTTCCATAACAGTGGGGTGCCCCTGAAAAGGCCCTCTTTTAAGTGCCCAACAAACGAGCCTCTTTGATTGGTGGAACAGTCAGGAGGGTAACTCCCTGTGATCTTTATCCCCAAGCAGGAATATAAGGAAGAAGACGGTCTTTCAGATACCCTGGTAATTGCTGTAGTATCAGGGAAGTATGCCGCCTAGCCTCAGCATTTCGCACGAGCTGCAGCTTCAAAACACTCTTCAAAGGTAGCCCCAAATAGAGTATACTGCAGTAGTCCAATATACATGTAACTAATGCATGGATCACTGTGGGTAGATCTGACTGAACGGGCACAGCAGACACAACAGCCAAAGCTGGGCAAACACACTCTGAGCCACAGCAGCCACCTGGTTTTGTTGTGTCAAGCAGCACCCCCTAAGGCGCAAACCTGGCCTTTCAAGTGAAGTATAAGCCCATCCAAGACAGAAGAGATCTGAAGTCCCAGGTCTTCCTTTCTACTAACCCAGAGAATCTCTTTCTGCTCAGGATTAAGTAAATCAGTATCTATCTGCTTTGAATGCAGAATATCCCAGGTATAATCCCCTCCCCAATTTCTGATTTTTTTTAAAGGATCAGGTAGTAGGTGATGCAAAAGACCTTGATCTGAGACCCTGGAGAGCTATTACTAGCTAGAGCCAACAATACTGACCATGACAAAATAATGGTCTGTCACAAGGCAGTCTTGTGGGTTAATCTGGCCTCTGCATAGTAGAGAACCTTCCCCTAAAAGCCAGATGCGCACACACACACACCCCGCCACCTGCAAGGTGTCTGACACATCTCTCTGCTATACATTCCCCAACAAACAGCAAAGACAGAGGGGGTATTAAGTACCTGATGAACTACCATCTATAGCTGGTGACTGTGTTCAGCTTGGTGAGTTACAAGGTCTGACGAATTATGACCGAACTTTCTGTTCCGGGTACCCCAGTGCTTTTATTTCACTCAGACCCAACCCAAAAGACAGCAAACTCTGTCCTGACTTGTATCGTATGCAACTTCCAGTCCAGTGCTTCAGCAAGGCACACACAGAAAAGTGTTCACACACCAATTCACTTCCAGCCCATTTGGAGAATCAAAGTTTGGATAAACATGAGAGCTGTTTATACTGGGACATGGGAAAGTAGCTATGAATTTGCACAACTGAGCTTTCAGTACTGAAGGCTTCACTGTAAAAAAAAAAAAAGTTATGACTCACTGCACTGTATTTATAATGTAAGGGGTTACTGCAAAACTATTTCATTTACAGTCACCCGCTGCCTGTTGAAAGTGGACTGTAAACACATGGGATGTTTTCAAATCACATGAGAGTCAGTGTAGCGCAGTGGTTAGAGTGCAGGTTGGGGTTCCCAAACTTTTGAGCCTGTTGGTTCTTTTTGAATTTGGGGACAGGGGCGTGGGCCAAACACACTTATACACACAAGAGGAAGAGGGACGGGGACTATAAACACACACACTGAAGAAGCAAAAGGAAGGGATGTGGCATGCTGCCCAAAAAATGAACTGCTTGGCAGGACAGGACCTTGGACCCAGCAGCAAGATTCACCTCTGTGGAACTGGGTGGAACCAGGGGCAGAGAGGTGCCATCAATAGTCTTGGAAGTCCAGCCCAGGGAAGCTCAAAGAGTGTGGAGGCAGTGAGCAAGCCTGGGTGGGAGAACAATGGCTCACTGAGTCCAGACGTTTTGAGGCAGGACAGGGAATGGAGAAGAGGAGGGCGGAGCTCAGCTCAAGGGCCAGGTGTGACGCTGGGGCTCTAAAAAGGGAGGAAGGGGGAAATGGGAGGAGGCTAGCAGAAGAAGAAGAGAAGGGAAGCAGAAGGCAGATTGCAGAGTTGTAGCTGTTCTCCTATGTAATGCAGTGTAACTCTAAGGTGGATGAAGTGAATCACACTTTCAGGTGCCCGGATTGGTAAATAAAGCAACCTGCATAAGGAAACAGTGACTGCACTCATGATTTCAAGACCACAATGACTTCAGGTACAATGTTCCCCTGCCCCCAGTGGGAGAAAGGGAGGATAAAATACACATAGAGAGAAGCCCACCATGGGGGAAAAACAGGTGCTAGGCTCACTCTGGAGCTCCCCAGCCCCCAGCACCTTAGAGCTACTCAATGGGCTCTGTTTACTGGATCATGAAGACTTCTCCAGTGAGCAGCAGAGAAGAGCCAAGGGAAAGCCCCTTTATTTGTATTAAGGCAGCCAACCACTGGGCTCAGCCTTCAGAATGGCCTTACCTATTTTCCTGAAGCATATGGAGGACACCACAGTTGGGACCCCTGGTGGAGGAATAGGATGTGGGACAACCAGGTTCTAAGGATAAGGTGGAAGAGATAGGCTTGCCAGCCCTCAGGTGGGGGCAAGAGAACCCCTGCTTTTGTGGGCTCAAGCCTGCCACCGGCCAGCTGGCCATTGGGGGGAAAAAAACCCAAAAAAATCTTTCAGCGATGCTGGTGACATGATGATGTCACTTCCAGAAGTAACATCATCATGTCAGTGACGTTAGCAGTGACACTCTACTTTTTGGGCAAAACTCTATGGTTTGTGGCCATTTTTACTATACTTTTGCCCCAAAAGTAGATCATCACCCTGATGTCATCATGTTGACAATAGCCCTGTCCACCCCCGGAACATCCCCCCCCCCAATCCCTCTGCCAGAAACAGGTAAGGACTTGGCAACCCCAGGAAGAGAGAATGTAACAAGCCGCTTTGGGTCCCACTCAGGGTGAAACACAGGCTGTAAATTAAAAATATGCATAAATAAAACAAACATATGACAGTCACCCATTCCAGATGGAGAAGTTTTTCTGAAGTCAATGGGATAAAACCACATGTAAATTTGCACAGTGTTTATTTTTTTAAAAAGACCCAGCAAATGTGAGATGTTCATCAAATGCCGTAAGTGGGGTTGACAAGAGCTCATAACCTCCAAAAAGTAATTGATCCCTACAGGAGTCTCCAAGAAACAAAACAGAAATGGAAGTGCAATTCAGACAAAACCAAAGCACAGAGAAAAGGCCTAATGCTCCGATCTCAGTGAGTTAGCTGCCTACATACAAGGCATGGACATGTACAGCTCTTCATCTCCTGCCTTCTGGTGACCAAACCTTGTCATTGTTTGAGGACTGGATCTGGTGACTTGGATTTGGTGACATCATCATGGCTTGGATTTGGTGACATCATCATGAGGTGAAACTGTTTTTTAAAAACCTTGCATTCATCCTAGATTACAGTTGGCTGAAAGATAGTATTACCTGATCCAACATTGGCTTCTCTTATGTTCTTATGTTAAAATATAAAATATAAAATATAATACTACTGATTTTGTATCATTGTTTTCGCACTTTTTCATTTTTTAATTTACTGGGGGGGGACTCAAAAATGGAAGTGGCCCAGGCCTCTCTTGACCTCCGTGGGGGCCTGCTTCCAACTACCACCAACAGCACATTTTCTCTACCCAGGAGAAACAAGTTTCCAAAGATATCTCCACCACCCTCATCATCATTAAAAGAAAATGAAGGAGCCGCAAGGCACTGAAAGCTTGTCTAATTCGTACCATTTCACCATCCTTTCATTCTCCACCAACATTCTGACAGCATTTTTTAAGGTTTATTCTGTCCATCCCAGATGCATCTTTTCAGTTTCTTAAGGATGTACGATAAGAGGCCCTTCACCGTTGTTCTTCCAGTAGGCTTTGTTTAGCTGGTTAGTGAGCACCGCCTAACATACCACAAGGAAGAAATGGGAAACGTTGAGGGCTATTGAACACTGAGCTTTCAGAAAGCATCAGCAGAAAGTTGCTTTTCTTTCTTTCCCCCTCCCCCCCTTAGCACAGATGTTTCAATAAATGTCAGATGCTGCAAAACTCTTAAATGTTCAAAGGCTGACACACTTCTATCCACACCACACTGATTTATTTACTTACTTCATTTATTCCCAAACTGTCTCCATAATGGGAGCCCAAAGTGGTTTACATTGTTCTCGTCTCCTCCATTTCATCCTCACAAAGCTGTGAGGTAGAGAGTCGCCCCAACCGGCTCAAGGTCACCCAGAAAGCTTCCACAGTAGAGTGGAGATTCAAACTTGGGTCTCCCAGATCCTCAGCCGACAATAACCGCACCAACATACTGGCTCTACACGACAGTTTCTTGCAAGTTGAGAATGAGCTTTTGGGTTGGATTCAGACTAAATTTCTGCTGATGCTAAATTTCTGCCAATTTCTGCTGATTCCTCCTTGCAGTAGCAGATGCCACATGACACTGCAACACTACTTCTGGCTGGAATGTGGAAATGGCATCACTGTGATGCACACCATTCTAGGAATTTTCCCAGTCTCTATGATAAAACTTCTGTGGGGAATCCTAGAACATCATTCAACATGGTGATGTCAGTTTTGGGTTCGTAGCTGGAAGTGGCATTGTTGTGATGCTGTTTCACAAGTCTCCACCCCCTAAATACTACCACTGGTGGGTGCAGCTGGGCTGACAACCATACTCCACATCCCCATAGGAGGTAAATGTGGATGTCAGTTTCAGCAATGGCACTAATATGTTTACTTAAACGTGTACCCACTAATACAGTTGGTTAAACATGTTGCATGCCAATTTCCTTGTTTGGATTAAATTCCCAAAAAAACCCCCAAGATTATCAGATGAATGTTTAAAAAACTTAAGTTAAGATGCTGCAGCAGCCATACTTATTTATTTATTTAACATATTTTATTGGGGTTCTTTTCAAAATTTAACAACTAATCTACAACTACAAAAGAAAAAACTAAACTAACCTAAAGTATACAAGGATGAGATTAGCTAAATAAAGTTTCATAGTTAAATGTTTCCCATAGAAATACAAAACAGATATTGTCTGATTATTATCATAGCTTAATAATATGCTGATACATCAGTACTTCAATCAAATAATAAAAACAGTATATAAGTAAATGTTGCTAGGGCTTCACATTTTCTAGATCTTCTCATTTCCCCCCCCCTCTTCTGCCTCTCTTGGGAATAGTTTTTTGGACCCTGGATTGTTTAGGGGCAGCTACCCTTATCTCAGAGATAGATTCTTTGCTTGTCTCATTGGAAGCTGTTGATTCCGGACTCCCTGTATCTTGTTCGCTGATCTCTCCTTCTTCTATCTCCTCCATTTTCTTAGTTTCCTTCTTTGGATTTTGTTGTAAGTCCAAGGAAGCCTTCGCTTTAAGAAGAGAGTCAATCTGTTCTTTCTTATCTTTGTATTTAAACATTAGGCCTTCAGGAAATATCCACCTGTAAGAAACAGATTTTTTTTTTTGCAGGAATATTGTTAAGTTCTTATAAGGTCTTCTTCTTTTCCTAACTTCAAATGGGACATCTTTTAAGACTAACATTTTTGTCCATGATTTTCAAGACAGACCGATTTGTGACCTTGAGCACCACATCTCTTGTTGTTCTTTTGGAGAATCTAACTACTATCTCCCCAGGTTATTTTTTTTAATGTACTCAGGATATATCCTATAGGTCATATCCCTATCATTTTTCAAAAAATCTGCTTTTAAATTCATCACAGGAGACAATGCTTGACTCAGAAGCTCTTTAAGATCTTCACTTTCCTGTTCAGGTTCCTTGAAATCTCAGGGCATACGCTGATTTTTCCATTTGAAGTCTTAAGAGTTGATCTTTTTCAAAATTCCTTTCTTTTTCCACTTCTTGCAGTCTTTGATCCATATTTTTGGTCTTAATGTCAATTTTCTTTACATCTTTGGCAATCTTCTCTGACTGTATATTGGTATGCTTAAGTTGCTGTTGTACTGCATCCAATATTTATTCATGTCAGTCATTTGTTCCATCAGAGGGCACAATGCTGCTGCCAACATGTTACAGAGGTCTGGAGTAGAATCTGGTCTTGTCACCGGAAGCGCTGATCTTGTAGTTCCCGGTGACTGTTTTGATCTCATCGCCATTTTCTCAGTCTGACTCATGTTTACCTTCCAGGTAAACCTTAAAATACCGAGGGAAGCCCGTGGACAGAAATGCTTTAGATAAGTATGCTTTCTATTTGATTGAGGTAAGAATGCATTCTATGCCCAGAACCGAAAGTTGTTTTCTTAGTTCGCTTGTTTTCAGCCGGTGGGGGGGGGGGAGTTCTCTCCCCCTCCAGCGCTGTAAATAGGGCTTTGGGCAAAAGGTTCTTTTCAGCCAGCTATCATTAACTCACTGTTTTACGGGGGTCATTTAGACGCTTGACTCCTTGCTCGCTGTTCCAGGTGCCGTTTCTATGTTCCCTTGCTGGATCAGCTGTGGTGGGACCATCAGGGCATAGGAAGCCTTGATCCATCGGCAGTCTGCCTCTGGAGCGGCTGCCTCAGCACCCTCTGGCTACGAGTCCCCTACAAGGACTCCAGGGGGAGGATCCAGATCAACTGGATCCCCTCCCAGCTGGGGCTTTACGGGCCAAATCTCTTGGAGCTACGAGGAGTCATGCCCGCCATCAAAACTGCCAACCTGGAAGCCCCAGCAGCCATATTTATGAGTGCCAAAAAGACACACTGGTGAGTAAAAGCTAAGAAACGCAGACAGCAAAAAAAAACACCCCACTTTATTTAGCACCACCATCAATAATCACTACAGTTTTAATCCAAACCATGGGGTTGGATCCGAAGGTGTCCTTCTAGTCACAGCAAGAGTCCTTCCATCAGAAGAAGACTACTTCAGGTCCAGCCTCATGGTTTAGATCTAAGTACAGTTTTAAATGTAATCAATTAATTAATTAATTATCATATGGCATTGTGTGTAGAATAGCAAGGAGATCCCAAGATTGTCCAACAGCCAGAAGTTCTAGTTCTTTAGCGTCGTGCACCACTAGGTGGCGAGCTAGAATTGTTTTTAAGGCAAAGAGATGTTTCAGGGGTGGTTTGCCACTGCATGCCTCTGTGTCACACCCCTGATATTCCTCGGAGGTCACCCATCCAAATACTAGCCAGGGCTGACCCTGCTTAGCTTCCGAGATCTGACGAGATCGGGCTAGCCTGGGCTATTCAGGTCAGGACTTTATGTGCAGGGTTTCACATGCACCAGGCTAGTATAGTTACACAACTGTTACATTTAAGGGTTGTAAAAAAAAAAAAAAAGGAAATGTATTTTCTGATAAATTGTGAAGCAAAGGCGCTTGAGAGCGTCTGTAAGGTATTAGGGAAGAGATCACACTGTGTTCCAGGAAGATAGCACAGCGAGTACTGCGCCATGAGCGCCTCTTGTCTTTTGCTTGTAGTCTTTTGCTTTGTGTTTTGCTTGTAGTCTGGACTGCACAGGTTGAACTGTTGGAAGGGGTGGGATTAGCATCCTGTACATTTTGAGGGAGGGTATCAAATCACACGGCCTTCTGGTCCTTCCCAATTCCAGTTCCATAATTTTATGAACTTCTGTCTGTCGAAAGCTACAAAGCAGAAAGCTGGTCCCTTGGTTTGGTCCCAAAGGACCAAAGATCCCAAAGATCCTGTTATCTGTTTCTGTAATTAAGTATTTAAACATGGAAGAATCACAACTGCATCCTTGGAAGAGAATGCTCGGCTTGAGGGGCTATGTATTTTGTATGTATAAATATATTTAATTACGAACACAGGATACACCAGCTGAGATAGAATCATATCAGCCCCTTTTTTGGTCCCAAAGTGCAGTGCTGGTTCATCTATGAAGGGGGCATCAGGGAGTGGCATTTTCTTTTTTTAAAAAAAGATAAGGCCTACATATTAGGAAAAAAGGGGGTGAAATAGATTTTACATGGCTGGCTTTGAACCTGGGAACCTCCCACAGTGCATCTAATTGCGTTGCCAACAAGACACAGGAGTGCTCCAACAAGAAGCATAAAATGTAACTGTGAAGGGTGCGATGATGGGTCTTTATAAATAATACATTCATCCCAAGGTACGCTTGTGTGTCGGCTGCAAATGTAGGTATTTTTCATTAGGAGCAGATGGGCATCAATATACATGGGAAGACAATAGAAAACCAGGGGAGGGAAGTGTGTACACATGACTCATTCCTTATGACGAGGAAACGCTGAAGGGAGAAAGGAAAGAAAGCAGGTAACCCATTAGGTAAGCAGCGAGCCCAACTAATGGTTTATAAAACTTTGCCCTCTCTTTCATTCACCTATACCCTACTTATTTTAAAACCCACTTATTTTAATTAAAACCTTAACCAAGGGCTGAGACAGAATACAAAGCTATTCTTAAAAAAAAAAAAAAACACGTTTTTTAATTATTTGATTAACTGAGTATTTTAGTGTCACAACAGGCCAGAGTCCAGCTGGGGTTAATTTCCAGGGTGGTAAACTCAAATAAGTACAATAAATTAGTGCGGCAGCATTCACAAGTGTTTTATAACATTGGGCATAACGTTCTGTTTTCAAAGGGAAACTAGAACAGCCACTATTAACACTGTATACTTATAACATTAAAGGTGTTCTCACATTTCCGCAACTAGGGCGCCTGTTT
Source organism: Lepidodactylus listeri (assembly GCA_029233225.1). Classification (NCBI taxonomy): domain Eukaryota; kingdom Metazoa; phylum Chordata; class Lepidosauria; order Squamata; family Gekkonidae; genus Lepidodactylus; species Lepidodactylus listeri. Next base: position 48,013,965 of record JARCFY010000017.1, read on the forward strand.
CTGAGCCTCTGTAAGTAGGCTCCAGCAAAACAGAACCTTTCTAAAAATGGTAGTTAACGGTTCATAGGAGAGAAAAGTAGGAGCTCTCGTGCTGCTTCGGCTTGGCCAGCACACTGCATGAACACAGTGAGAGTCTAGGACACATCCCAAATTCCCACAGGACACTCTCGGTTCACATAAGAAGAACTCTGCCAGATCAAACCAGTGGCCCATCTAGTCCAGCATCCTGTTTCACACAGCAGCCAACCAGTTGCCCTGGAGGGCCAACAAACAGGCATAGAGGCCAAGACCCTCCCCTTGACACTGCTTCTTAGCTATTGGTAAGAGGCTTACTGCCTCTAAACATGGAAATGACCTTTACTCACCATGGCTAGTAGCCCCTAATGGACCTATCATTCGTCAATCTATCTACTAACCCCCTTTCAAAGTGATGCTTGTGGCCATCACTACATCCACTGGCAGCTGACGTAGGAGTTTGAGGGGTAGTGTTGAAGTGGTTTACCTCATTTCTCCAAGGTCCGGGGACACAGAGTGGCACTGGAAGAGAAGGTGTCAACTAGGCACTCCTTAGTATGCAGGGTTCCTCAGGGGGCAATTCTCTCTCTGATGATGTTCAATGCTGGGGAGGAGCCAGTGGTCGTGCATGTTGGCACCAATGATGTGGGGAAATGTAGTCATGAGGTCCTGGAGGAAAAATTTAGGCTGCTAGGCAGGAGACTCAAGGCCAGGACCTCCAAGGTAGCCTTCTCGGAAGTGCTACCTGTTCCACACACAGGACCGGAAAGACAGGCACAGATCAGGAGTCTCAATGCGTGGATGAGACGATGGTGTAGGGGGGAAGGGTTGACGTTTGTTAGGCACTGGGACACTTTTTGGAACAAGAGGGAGCTGTACAAGAGAGACAGTCTCCACTTGTCCTGAGAAGGAACCAGGTTGCTGGTGCTTAAAATCAAAAAGGTGACAGAGCAGTTTTTAAACTGAATATTGGGGGAAAGCCGACAGGAGATGAAAAATCTCTGGTTTGGGATGGTTCATCTCAAAGCGATGAAGGGGTAGTTGTTACTTTCCTACAAGGAAATGGATTAGAATTGTCCACTGAGTCTGTGGCAAATGATAGGGACTGCCTGGCAAGATCTCGAGGCAGCAAGAGGAAGGTTGTGGGCTTAACATGTATGGGAAACTATAGATGTTTATATACTAATGCTAGAAGTGTCCAAGGTAAAATCGGGGAGTTGGAATACTTGGTGTTGGGGAAAAACATAGACATTGTGGGTATTTCAGAAACTTGGTGGGATGAGGAAAATCAGTGGGATATGATGATTCCTGGTTATAAATTATATCAGAAGGATAAGAGGGGGGAAGTTGGAGGTGGGGTGGCTCTGTATGTCAGAGAGGGTATACAGTCCAGTAAGACTGAGAGGGTAAGAGAATTGGATTCGCTTCTACTTGCAATTTTTTGCTTTTGAACTGCTAGGTTGGCAGGAGCCAGAGACAGGAGCTCACTCCGTCATGCAGCACTGGGGTCTCGAACTGCTGAACTACCGACCTTCTGGTCTGCAGTTCAGTGTCTTAACCACTTGAGCCACAAACATACAAAAAACAGTATTTGTGGCACGCTACTCCTAGACAGTCCTCACCAGTGTTCCCTTTAAGCAGAGCTAGTGTGAGCTAGCTCACATTTTTTTAGCCTCCGGCTCACACGTTTTTGTCTTAGCTCAGGAAGGATGGCTCCAGAGCAAACTAATTTATGCAGCAGCCAAATCGCTCGCTCACAACTTTAATGCCAGTAGCTCACAAAGTAGAATTTTTGCTCACAAGACTCCGCAGCTTAGAGGGAGCATTGGTCCTCACCCCCAGGTTAAGAGTGGAAGGTGGTATCTGAAGGTCACACTAGGTGTTAACTTCCCCTGCTTGGCAGATAAGCCTCTCCTGGGCATGTTAGGCTAATTAGGTCAATAGGTTTTTGCAAGAAATAAGTGATTCTTATTTCTCGTACTGATCCAAAATGAAACTCGTACTGATCCAAAATGCCAAACCATATATATATAAGTCTTGCCTGTGCAGATTGTCCCTCCACCAATGGAAAGGATCCCTCTTTATATAAATTCCTCCTACGGATGCAGACTGCCCCTCCCCAAAACCCAGTGAGGAGAGCACGCAAAGGAGAAAGCAACAGCTGAGACCCAAGGATCTGTTCTACAATCTGTGGAACCTTCCTTCGATGTACGGACCTTCAGCCTAGTCAAGAGCCTCTTGTGTAGGCAGAAGGTTCCTTCCACCAGAAGGAGGTACCATCATTAGCTAAGCAGATCCACAGGATCCAACCCTAGGTCTGCACACCGTAACATCTATTACTGCAGATGATCTCGGGCAACTGTAAGAGTCAGAACCAGTTAACGCATAAGCTTTCATCACTCATTGCCTGGAGCATCAAGTCTGTAGGAGTCATGGCGTCCAATGCCAAACTGAACAATGGTTTATTCAACAGTTCATGAATTTGACTATAAGCAATGAAGTGATGAGAGATTAAACAACGTATGTGTTAACAGGCTTCAGTAATACATGAACCTATCCCCTTAACAGAACCAACTACCAAGCACTTCAGATTAAGAGAGATTTAGTTTCATGGAAATGCCAGACAGCACTCTTACTTCACATTTCCAGCCTATGTATCTGCACCGCCGGGAATCAGTCACTGTGCCTCCCAAAATGTCTTACTTTCATTCCACTTCCATCCCTCCTCCCAACATCTCAGCCAGTTTGGGTTGATAGACCGATTTTGTCATCCTAAACTTCCAAACCATATTCTGAATGGACTTATCTCCAGAGAACCTCTGCAAGGCCTCTCCTTCTTTGTCCAGATGGCCAATGATTGCATCCAGCCTGTTAAAACTCCCCATGTTGATAACTGATGATAACTCTTCCATTAACAGTTCTCACGGTGCATGACAGGAGTTCCTACTGCTATTATGTCTACAATGCAGAACAAAGATGTTTGAAGTTCCCTGGGCTTGTGGAAAATTCAGAAAAATTTAAATAACAAATTTTAATACAGCAAACTCCTTTTTTAAAAAAAATTAACCTTTTATTTATAAAAATTAAACAAACACAAAGAACCATATATTACCACAAGCAAAACATAAGGACCTTACATAACCACAAGATTTCCAAAAGTTCAAAAAGACAATAAGGTACCCAGAATTCACCATACCAGCAAAAAAAATTACAAAATAAATCACATTACCAAATAACTTAAAAGTAAGTCATTTTAGCATATTGAGAATTTTTAGGAAGGATTCTCTTGTTCTTTAAAAAAGGAAACACCAGGATAACTCCTTTTTGGCTAGTTTTCTTAGTGAAAATTCACTTGGTCTTGTAGAAGCAGAGATATATCTGTTCCCTGGATAATCCGGTTGGATGCACAAACATTGGTGCTAACAGACACTTGGCTTCTGTTGTCAAAAAGAAAACTGAATCACTGATCCTCAGATGATCACACATGAGGTCTTGAACACTCATTAGCACTTCAGGGTATGATTCAGAACCAGCATGAGGTTGGGTCAGCCATTCCATCAGTACTGAGTGCAATCCACATATCCCTGTGTCCTACCTTTTGGCCACTACTACAAGTATGGTTGCCAACTCCAAGCAGGGAAATTCCTGAAGATTTGGGGGAGGAGCCTTGAGAGGATGGGGTTTGGTGGGAGACAGAACTCAGCAGAGTATGACGCCATATGGTCCACCACCCAAAGCATTTATTCCAGGGCAACTGATCTCTCTAGAATGGAGATAAGATGTAATTCCAGGACTCCTCCAGACTGCACCTGGAGGTTGGCAGTCTTAACTACCAGGCCTGTAGCCTGCACTTACTAATTGTCCTTACTCCTCATGTCCATTCCTGTCCAAATATTTCTCTGTCTTACCTTTTTTTGAACATCTGGCTCTAAGAACCAATTCGTACAGACAATTCCTTTTATAGTCAGGCGATCGTAGGTGTTCCATGGCCACACAAGCGCCCTTACAACTGCCCGGGGTGATGTTTACATGGGTAACCAACACAACAGGCAGAAATCACATTTCCGAGCAGTTACAGTTTATACATTACCATCAACATGAATGGTACATTTCAGAGAGCAAGACGGCAGCAGTCCCTGCCCCAAGGAACTTGCAACCTAAAATCTGGGGGAAAGCACTCATTCATTAGACACATCTGCTAAGCCACAAATTACTCTCTATACCTAGTCAACATAATCAAAAAGCTATTTAAAAAAGATTTTTTTAAAGGCATCGGGAAAGTTTTTTCCCAGAGTATATTTCCCTCTAGAGGAACATGGCATGGTACACAGTCTGATCTCGTCAAACCTCGGAAGCTAAGCAGGGTCCGTTCTTAGATGGGAGACCAGCTAGGAAGACTCCGTGGAGGAAGGCAAGAGCAAAGTACCTCTGCTTCTCGCTTGCCTTGAAAGCCCCATGCTGGGGTCACTATAAGTTGGCTGCACTTTACACACACACACACACTGTTATGTATTGACATGCGGTCGCCATGTGCTCCAGCAATGGCGACCACCATGTGGCCAGAGCACATGGCCAAGAAACTACCTGAGCTTCAGCCAGGTAGAACAAAAGCCAGGTGGATCCAAACGGGCCACCAATCATGTGCCTAGGTTTCTTCCAGGGAACCTATGAAATGTAAATAGACAGATAAGAGCCTATCAGGCCAGTTGGGTGAGGTCAGGGAATTATCCCTGACCAGCATAAAAGGAGGTCTCCGAGCCCTGGGTTGTATGCTTCATCCGGACCAGCAATAAAGATCATGCTGTTTCACTGTTCCATGGACTCCCGACTCCAATACTTATCACACACACTTCCCTATCCACTTTCATTTTTGATGCTTTTTTCCCCTTTGTAGAAGGAACACCAGAAACATTTCACAAAGGTGGCTTTAATCATATAATCCGTGAGGGGGGAAGGAATCAAGTACCAAATTAAGACTGAAACTCACCCACACTTTGCCCATTTGATGCCCGTACTTCTCAGCTATTTACAGTGTTATTCCTTATACTGCTATACAGACTTCTCCCAGAAGGCTGGCAGATTCAGTAAATCAAGAAACGTATATCAGCCTTACCTCCTTGTTTAACTTTTCACACAGTCTAGCGATCCAATAAAAGAAAAGTGTTTTTTATATATTTTTCTAGCACAATGCCGCTCAGTTTGGCAGTGTAAATAAAAAATGGCTTAAGTTGGTCAGCTGCTAGCCACATGTTAATAAGTATCATAACTATTCAAGGTTCTCAATTATTTGAGATTTCTTCTCTTCCTGATTATTCCTTTTTATCAGCAAAACATAACTCTTGGCAGAGGGTAGTTTAAAACTCGAAAACTTAAAAAGAAAAGAACGCATGGAGTTCCAGCAAAAAAAAGAAAGAAAGAAAGAAGGCAGAGGTTTATGAAAGGAAAATATTCAGCCCTCAGTCATGACCTTGACCTTTCACTGTCTTTTAACATTAAACATTTGCCCCACCTTCGAAAAGATAAATGTGGCTTTTGATGACAGCCAATGTTATCTGAGGATTAAAATAGCCCTCTTGCAGCGCTCAACATTAAAGTCTTCCGCATTTGCAAAATTGCAAACAGATGCAACTCAAGTACCTGCAAATAATCTGCCAAGACCAATTTCAAAAGGGAGATTTCAAAATATGTGGAAGTCATTAGGACATGTATTATTTTTGCAATGAATAGGCGCCAGGAGTGTCTCAAGAAGCAGATGGGTGCTACTTTGTTTATAAAAGATCAACAGAATATTTGCCTGTAAATGAAGACGTATAAGCTATATGAAACAATTATGTTAAAATGGCGAACGTTTCAAAGCTAATTGTAATGGTCTTTTAAGATCTGAATTCCTCGTTTCTTACAGCATGCTAAAATACCATTTTAGGGTTTTTTTGGCCTTGATTGATATAATTACAAAAATGGCAGAAAATTAAAGCAAATGCTGTCGGGGTTTTTTGTTGTGTGTGTGTGTGTGTTTTTTTACTGTGAGGAACGTTGTCACTTTATCACTTGTTTATGGTCTCACCAATATACCGATAAATGATTTTTTAAAAAAAATAATACTTAGCATTTTTTAAAAAATTCCCTTTAATACTTACTCTGGGAAAATAAAAAATAAAAACTGAGATCAAATTAAAAATATAATGGCCACTACGTTCCAAACGTAGAGTTTTTAAAAAGCAATGATAATATATAAATTTTTATGGAGGGCTGTTTTAAACATTCAGCCCAGTTCATCTATATTATTTCTGTAATCCCTTCCAATACCTATTATTGCAGGTCAGTATAATTATCCCCCAATGGCAGATATACACAGAGGTTGCTGGATTCTTGTGAGAGGACAGATTACAACTGGGATCTTCCCAAATCACAGTTCTACCCCTTACCTGCTATTTAATATATATATATACACACACACACACACACACACCTTAAAATAGTCCAGGGTGTCATTTCTATCATGATTAAACACTTTTTTAGTCTTCCCTTAACAGTATTCTTATTTTATTGATCACATCTTGTGAAGTACAAAATCAGTCTAAAAACATAAAACTATTAAACCCACCCCCCAATAATTACTTTGATAAAAACTGAATAACAAAGTTTTGAGTCCAGTGGCATCTTTGTTCTGCTGCTTCGGGCCAACACGGCTACCCACCTGAATCTAAGATAAAAACAGGCAAACACAGCTATTCTTTTCTCCCATCAAAATATATTGCTCATTCTGGGCAAAATAAAATTTTATCAAATGCGGATTTAAATTACTATTCATACCAAAATTAGATCAACATTATTATTACTACCCGTCCTTGCTGGAATACAAAGAGAGCAGTCATACGTATATTGTAAAACTTATCGCTATTTAACAAGAGCAGGCATTTCCCATCATATGGCGTTTCTATAAATATTTAAGCAGTGCCACAATCCTAAAGAAACATCCTCTTACAAGAATTGTGTGGGTGGCCTATTTCACAACTGATGATCTGTATGTGAATGTGGGGTGGGAGCAGAGGGAAAACATGGATGAATAATGTTGGTGGGGGTTCCTCAGGTAAAAAAGAGTAAGCGATTCAGATCCAGAAATATCAGCAGGCCCTCTATGTTGTGCATCTGTTTTGATGCCTCGCCACAGGGAAATTATTCAGTGTATCTAATGAATATATCTTTACCCTGCCCTTTGTCCAAGGAGGTCAGAAGGGGATGTGGTTCTTGCCTTCCTCCATTTTGTGTTCATACAGGGAACTATTTAATACAGTTGTTGTATCGCCTACCGTAGCTGACATCTCGTCGTTGCCCTGAGAGTATTTACACAGAACACTGGAGGTATACCTTACCCAGCAAGAACTATGCCACCAATTGGACACCAGTTGGATAGGATTCCATAGGAGTCAGTCAGCAAACCAGTGATATCCAGTGACACGAGACATTTGTCTGACGGTGTGCTGGTTACCTGAAGAAAATTTGACAACAGGTCATACTTTTGTCACATTCCTCCTGCTGTCTGTGGACTAAAGCATTTCATATTCTTTCTTCCTTCTTCCTGAATGGAAGAACAGTAGAAAAGGGAGCTGGGAACTCTGAGATCCACCAGAATAGTTCAATAGATCTCTGGGTTTTCCTCCCCGATGCAGGAGCCCACGTCGCCCATGTGAAATGGGCAATACCTGGATTTTCCATGTGGGCACAGGGTTCATTTATGTAGACCTCATGGTCTGCATGAATTAATACAGCAGCCACACGTGGGCTCCTGGATTACATGAATGGACAGGGTTCCCAGCTTCCAGGTGGGGCCTGAAGATCTCCTGGAACTACAACTGATCTCTAGACTACAGAGATCAGTTCCCCTGAAGAAAACGGCGGCTTCAAAGGGTGGACTCTGTGGTATCATACCCCACGGAGGCCCCTCCCTTCCCGAAACTCTACTTTCCCCGGGCTCCACCCCTAAATCTCAAGGGATTTCCTACCCTATGGCAACCCTATGAATGGAATAGAGTGCTAGTGTAACATCCATGGGCAGCTTAACATTTAGTCCTTTCTCCTCAGCAGAATTTAACAGGCATTTCAAACTCTAATCATAACTTCCGACATGTGAAAAAGGAGTTTCTGCTGGCAGCTCTAATCTTAACTTTCCCACTTTTAAATCTTCATAAGGGGTTCCCCCCCCCCCCCCATTTTTACCAGACACTTGTGAAAGGGAAAGGGAAAGGCAAAAAAAAGGGCGAGAATGGAATGTAAAAATGATGAACAATAAAAAGAAAAATCAGGAGCAAAACAGAGAAAACTTACAGGAACAATGTAGTTAGGGGGGGAACTATTTTGTGCATTATACTAAATTTAAAAGAAGACAAAATTCTCCAGCTACAAAACTGTAAGACTACAGAGCTGTTTTGCAGTATTTCCTTTCTCTTTGGTGCCATCTCGGCACGCTCGCATGCAAACAAGACTGTCCAAATTGTTATGTGCCATAATATGTATGGACAGATCTGTGAACCATTCTATCATTTCTGAAACTTGTTAGGGGCTGCAAAAACAGAAATAATGAGAAAATATTTAATACATAGACCAGCATCAGGGAGGGCGATCGGGGGGGGGGGGGGGGGCGTGGAGAAAAGACAAAGACCTTTTTGTGTTCTCTTGCCACGTATCAGCTAACAACATCCAATCTTCCTGTGTTAAATATGATCAGAGTTTGGCCAGAAGGAATAATTCTTGAATAAGGAAGGAAAGATGCATCCAAAACATGTACCAGATTGTCGCTGAAAATGCAAACCCTGCTGTTAAATCTAGATTCTGCAGGTATAAATCAACCATATTGACAACTGTCATTTCAATTAATGTTTCTGGAGAGTACATCAAAAAAAGTGTGCACATCAAGCTGTCCTATATGGAATCCAACCATTGGTCTATGAAGGTCAATATTGTCTACCCAGACTGGAAGGGTCTCAAGCAGTCATCCACATCACCTGCAACTTGATCCTTTTAACCAGAGATGCCAGGGATTGAACATGGGATTTTCTGCATGCAAGGCAGATGCTCTAGATCCTGGTCCAGCACTCTAACCACCACATCACACCAGATCTCCGCAGGCATAGTCACTGGGCAATGCAAAGAGCCTGTGCTAAGGAGTCCTGTGTCCTTGATAATTGTTCGAGAGAGAGAGAAAGAGACTTTAGGGAGGGTTAGGAATTGTTCTGTTGCAGTGGCTCAAGTGGTAAAGATGCTGAACTGCAGTCTAGAAGGTCAGTAGTTCAGCAGTTCGAGATCCGAGTGCCGTGTGACAGAGTGAGCTCCCGTCTCTGGTCCCAACCTAGCAGTTCGAAAGCAAGAAACTGCAAGCAGATAAATAGGTACCATTGCAGTGGGAAGGGAACAGCGTTCCGTGCCCCTCAGCATCTAGTCATGCTGGCCACATGACCACAGAAATGTCTTCGGACAGCGCTGGCTCTTCAGCTTGGAAACGGAGATGAGCACTGCATCCCCAGAGTCGGATTCGATTGGCTTTCGAGCAAGGGAAACCCTAGGAACTGTTAGCTGAGACAAAGATACACCTGCCAAATATCCTCTGCCTCGCAACTACTGAAAGTTACTGGAGTCCCGCCCACTTTATGGTCCTCGAGCGTGGATACAAGTGAGTCTCAATGCAAGTGCTCAAGGCAGAAGAACAAGTTACCGCTATTTCCAAGTGCTTTGTTTTATCACATAAAGCAGCTGTGGATGGCTTCGAGTTGAACAGAGGATCAGTGGAGGGAATACATGAAGCCACCTAATGCTGAATCAGACCCATGGTCCATCAAAGTCACTATTGTCTACTCAGACTGGCAGCAGCTCTCCATGCTGGGGACTTTTGCATCACCAACTAACCTGATTCTTTTCACTAGAGGGCATCTAGATTGAACCCCGACCTTCTGCACGCCAAGCAGCTGCTCTACCACTGGGCTGCAGCCTCCAGGAGAGAAGGGGATGTTCCATCCTGACTTTCGGTCTAAAAACCTCACACAGCCTTGTCCCCAGAGTTACTCCCTTCTGCCCACATAAAAAAAAATAATAGAAAATTATACATAATCTCTAGGTCCATTCTCAGTGGAGGCAAATCAAAGAGGACTTTGAATCTCCCTACAGCAAATGGACATCTTTATTTATTTATTACATATATTTGTGGATTGCCTAATCCCCACGAATGTGGGGCTCTAGGCAACGTGCAGATATAAAACCATAAAAACCATAAAACCATCCCACCTATTATACAGTAGTTAAAAGCAAGTTGCGCTATTTTTGTGGTCCCCTCCCGTTTCTGGTCTGTGGGTGCCTCACAAGCATGGGGGAGGGAGTAAACTCTACAAGGGAAGGAGGGTCCAGGTAGGGTGCCAGCCATGCTGTAAACTATCAGCGTCCTCAACCAAACACCTGGCAAAACATCTCTGCCTTACAGGTCCTGCGAAATTGCATAAGATTCTGCAAGATTCTCTGGCATTACTTTTCAGAGAGTTCCACCGGGTGGGGGTCAGGGCCTGCTCAGCTCTGGCCTGGGTTGAGGACAGCCAGACATCTCTGAGGCCTGAGACTACCTGCAAGTGGTTCTGTGAAGAGTGTAATGCTCTCCCAGGGGTATAATGGAGGAGACAGTCCCGCAGATACATTGGTCCCAGACCGCTCAAGGCCTTAACTGGAGCCAAGGCCACCTTTACTATGGGATTAAATGGTGCTTGTTTTGCTTGTTTCACAGTCAGCCTTGCTGTGGTTTTGCCAACAATTCCAAAGTCCATGAGGGGGAAAAGGTCGGACAGGTAGAGGGAAATATAGGTGACTGTGGTCATTATGGGCTGAACAACTGTTGGCCCTACAAGTTTACGAAGATCACCGTCATGTCAGCCGAGTTTCCAGTGAAACTCTGCAAGAAAGATGATGCTTAACTCCATGCCTGCATACTGAAAACTTTTAGCTCTCTTGGTGCTAATTGAAATTGATCCAGCGCTATATGCTGTGTAAATCAGAGTAGCTGGAATGGCCACTAGAGGAGACATCCATCATCGCTACTCCAGCTGCTGATCTATAGGTTACCATAGGCAAAAAAATTTGCTCTCCATGCGTTCTCCGTGTCTTGCCACATGCAGGAACCCTCTCGGCAGACTACTGACTTCAAGCTAATCACAGTACTCTTATAAGTACTTGTTAATTCCTCTATTAGAAACCCATTAGGGCAAGTCTTTATGTTATACAATTTGACTGATGCTCTCCCGCATGGCACTTGCAACATTTGAGCCCGGCAAACCACACTGGAGGGGCCAGTTATGCAGGTGAGGGAAGGGCAGTGGTGGTACAGGACACGGCTGCTGGGCAACTCCTCACTCCTCTCCTCAGTTTGGATATTTCAAAACTGGTGTGGAATAGAAACACAACCAAACGGGAACAAGTATCATAATAAGCCACTGTCATATAATGATTAGAATATCAGACTAGGACTGGGAAGACTCAAGAGTTACATCCCGTAAGAACATAAGAAGAGTCCTGCTGGATGAGATCAGAGGTCCGTCTATGGAGACCAAGGCCACCCTTGTCACATCCTAATATGGAGGTTCCCTTTAGTTACCATGGCTAGTAGCTACTGATGGACCTCCATGAATCTGCCTAATCTCCTTTCAAAACCATCTATGCTCATGGTCATCACTACATCCTCTGGCGGTGAATTTTACAATTTGATCACTCACTGAGCAAGTAAGGACTTCCGCTGGTCCATGTAGAATCTATTGCACATCACTCTAATTGGACATCTCCAAGTTCTAGTATTACAGGACAGGGAGAAAAAAAGTTCTCACTCATGAAGACTTCTGGGTGGCTTAGAGCCAATCATTTTCTTTCACCATAACTTACCTTGCAGGGAAAGCTGCAGGGATTTTTTTTTTTAAAAATGCCACCCTGAGATCCCTGGAGCAAGGACGGGATAAAAATGCAATTGACAGATGGCTGACAAAGATCCTGTAACCACAAGAGGTTACCCTGATTCCCTCTGTGCTACTCATATTCCGCTAAAGGAAAATGCACATTTCTACGCCTTCCGCAGCTATCGAGGCACCTATTTACTACCCCTGACAATGAATTTTTTTCAAGCCCCCAACATAATGTAAAAACCTTAGGGGACGAGGGCATTCCAAGCTTTTTGAAACGTACTTGGTACCATCATTCCTTTCCGCCATGGAAATGTCTGGCTGGAAAGACGAGTGAACACACAAACATAGAAACATCTGGGTTTAATTTCTGCACGTTTCTAAATGAGCTTCTTCAGAGATTGATTGAGAAGGGCTGGTGATGGTAGGAGATTGTTATCAACTTTACAGGATGGGAGCTCAGTAATGGTACATTGATGGGGATGGTACATTGATGGGAATGCCTTAAATCCTTTCAGGAGCAGAGACTGACAAATTTTAAATGATGATTAGATACATACACAGCTGTCCTCAACCTTCACACACTCTGAATCCACCTTTAACCCTAACCTGAAATTTGCAACCCACTTATATTTCTCCTAAAACGGCAGTGATGCCTCTAATCTAACTCACTATAGCAAAGGGGTCATGAACCAGAAGTGGAAAAATCAGGGCCTTCCATATTGTTCAGCACCCCAACTGAGATCCTTTCTCCAAGCCTTTCTCTCCATGCTGCTTCCTGAAGAAGTAAAGCAGGCAGCAAACAGAGACAGGGCTTTTTTGGTGGTTGCACCTCACCTTAGGATGTCCTCCCCCTTGTGGCTCACCCAGCATCTTCTTTACTTTTCCCTAAGCACTATTAAGGCAGCATTTCTCTTTACTCAGGTTTTTAAACTAAGGGATTCCAACTTTTTAAGCTTTTTGGGGTGAGGAAGGGTGTTTGTGGCTAGCCTCAGGACTATTTTATTAAAATCATTTTAAACTGTTCCATGTCATATGCTTTTGTGCCTTGGCTTGCTCTTATAGGCTTTTGTATTGACTTGGTTTGATTATTTAGATTGTTGACTTTGCTTGTTTTATTGCTGTTTTTACTGGTAGGGCTTGTTTTTATTGTCCATTTGCTTTCCTTTGTTTTGTCCTTAATTAAGAGCTGGCCCAAGCAGGTCTGGAAAGGCAGCATGCACATTTCCTAAATAAAATAATAAATAGGAGAATAGTAAAATAATGCAGCATAAATAGAAGACCCACATAAAAGTCTTTTATTGCTTTTAATGCACAACAGAAAAAAGGGGGGGAAAGATGTGGGTACCTACTCCTCTAAACAGGCAATACATGACTGGTCAAGGGCTGGAGCATTTATTTAAAACAAAACTAAAAAAACAACAACATAGTAGTTTGGGGAAGGGAGTATAGGTGAGCTTTACAGTTTGCTAGGCTTAACCTTTGTAATCCTTTTCAAGTATTTCATGGCGAATTATATACCAGAATTATCAGGACCGAGAATGTGGGTTGTAGATAACCTGTGCGGCATAGACTACCTATATGCATGTCAAGTTTTATTTGCGGCTGTTATAATAAAGTTGCAGTGGAAAGGTTATTTCCCTTAGAATTGTCTTATGCCATTTTCGTAGTGAGTAATGACAATTGGCTAAATGAATAAAAGAATAATTTCACTGTTACCACCTGCTCTTTTCTATCACAAGCACACACACACACACACACACAAACCCAGCCAGTGGTGGTGGGGAGGGAAATGCTGCGAAATTTGCAAATGATGCTACTCTGTGCTAAATTGTGTGGGATGTTTTATAAAGTGAATTAATATCCACCAGGGACTGGGCTGAGATCATCAAACTCATTTCACATAAGACAACAAATTAAATCTCTCCGGGGACTCGATACACGAAAAGCCAGTGTGCTCTCAAGCAATCCAGACTTCTCAGAGGTAGCTTTCTCTAAGCAAAAAAAAAAAAAAAAAATACTTTCAGGATTGTGTCTATTGTCTTGTTATTCACCACCTAATGAAACGCTACTTCTGCTTTCGCCAGATGGTAGTACATATAATTTTCAGGCCTCCGATTCACAGCATCATACAAACAAATGGTATGACAAAACATTATCAGTCTAGAAATCCCTGATTATTTATTTTTTTTCCCCGTCATCAAAATAACCCAATCCTTTTATCTCACTGTTGTTGCTGAAGTATGCAATATTTTAAGATTTTTTTTTTTAAATGCTCATCTATTTAAGGCTGTGCCTGTTTCCCTTTCTTTCTTTTTGGTAGCTGGCACAAATTAAAACGATCAATTCTCGGCTTGATTGATCGGTTCAATACAGATCTCTATATCTACGTATATATTTAAAGAAATCAACTCTGGAAGCAGCAATGAGGTAAAAAAAAAAAAGAGCACAAACTGTACAATGCATCCTTAATACATTTTAACAATAACACATGCTGTGTTCATACAGTGGAATAACATCATCCATATGAATCCTAGGAATTTAGTATCTCTGACAGTCTCTCTCAACCACCCATAACATTCTTTCCTGTCTCATTGTGGCTGGCAAAAGAGAATTCTATAATTGAGTGGTACAGAACATGTGCCCTCCCTGCAAGAAGATGACAGATGGATTATAAAAACTTCAAAGCAGAGCATTCGGAGCACCAGGGGAGAGATAGTGGGTATTTGAACTCTCAGTCTTTACCCAGGAGACAATGGCACTGTGACATGGTGCATATATCAAGGAATGGTGTAACTAGATAGACATAATCTTCCTTTTCAGTACGTATTTAACATTCTGTTACGAACAAGTTTCAGCCTAGCTAAAGTGCAACTCATCTTAATACTAATCATTGTAGCCTGAAAGGCTACATGTCCCCCCCACCTTTTTTTTTCATTTCTGGTTAAACTGTTCCCTGCATAAAAGTGATATTTTTTTTAAAGGACATTGGTAACCTTTATGCAGTTATTTGGGGTTGCTGATTTCCAAGGGGGTTTTTTGTCCCCCCCTTTCCTCCTTCCCTCATTCTCTTTTCATGCACCCCAGGACCTTCTTTGCATATTTGAACATCTGCTGTCTGATGGATCTGTTTGACAACCTGGATGTTAAGTGTGTGTGCGTGTGTGTGTGTGTGCGCGCCACACACTGTTAATCATGGGTTCGTTACTATTCTGACATTACATTTATTTATTTGTTCCCTGCATTTATTTGTATCCTCCCAAACGAGGACCCCGAATGACTTACAATATTCCTCTTCACTCCTCCACTACATCCTCACAACATCCGCCCTTGTGGGGTGAATCAGGCTGAGAGTGGGTGATTGGCTTAAGGTCAACCCATGGCAGAGAAGGGATTCGAACTTGGTATCTCTGAAGTATTTTGAAAAAAACCAACATGAATTGCAACTGATAATGAAGCTCAAGACAATGCATCAACCGGGACTGAATTGAGACTGAGGCTTCCTTTTTCATTACCAACATGGATTCTTCCATGCCTATTACCCCTCTACCTATTACACCTAATCCCATCATGCCTGCTATTATCAGTCACCTACTATTGTCATTTGCCTGCTAATGTCATTAGGCATCTGAAATCACTCCACTTTCCAATATAGAGGACAGATGGACTCACATTCTAGCTTTGTCTGAAGAAGTGAGCAGTGACACAAAAGCTCATACCCTGCCACAAATTCTGTCTTTAAGGTGCTACTGGACTCTAGCTCTTTTCTACTGCTACATACAGACTAACATGGCTACCCATTTTGATCCAAAGCTGTAGTAAGTGCACCATTGGGAGTAAGTATACCAACCAGTGTGCAACAGCAGCTCAGGTCTTCAAATATCCTGTGGATAAGCATCAAAAAGCCAATCAACACTCCACAATACATGTCTACCATATGTTACCAGGTTTTTGGAGGTGTTCATCTCATAAGAACAGAAGAACGTAAGAGAAGCCAATGATGGCTCAGGCCAATGACCTATCCAGTCCAACAATCCATCACACAGTGGCCAAAAATACAAGGTGCCCTCAGGAGGTCCACCAGTGAGGCCAGGACAACAATGTATTTACTCCAACAAACACTAGTGGACACCAGTTTAACTGCAGCTAACGTAACTGTCACATAAAATGGTGTTTAAAAAAACAAATTAATGAATATTGAAATAAATTATATCTCAGAGGGCCAGCTCATACCACTGTGCTGCAACACATCCACCGGAGTTACAACTCCTAACTTCCAGGTGGTAGCTGGAGATCTCCTGGGATTACAACTGATCTTCAGTTAACAGAGATCAGTTCCCCTAGAGAAAATGGCTGCTCTGGAAGGTGGACTGTATGGCGTTATACCCTGCTGAAGTTAAGCCCCTCCCTAAACCCCACTCTCCCTTGACTCCACCCCCAAAATCTCCAGGAATCTTCCAATCTGGAGCTGGCAATGCTAACTGGAGTTTGTGATGCTGAACGCAATAGTTCAGTCCAAATGATCCACCAAATCATGGTCCAGAAGATCTGAAGCAACTCACGGTCTCTCACCCCCCCCCCCCCCCCAATACTAGATTTCAGATTTCTGGTTAGTTTCTCAGTTTGCTGCAACATCCAAAGCAGCAAACAATGGTTTTCCTTTGCATTACAAATGATACCTGGAAGCCACAGTTTGAGGCTTGTGGTTTAGTTCTGGTTTTAAAGGATTATCTGAAGAAAGCCTGTAAGTTGTGGAGGACCAACACACATCTCCAAACAGGGGGCAAGTATACGTTGTCAGCCCAGTACTGGCAACTGGCAGGAGCTGTTGGGAGGCAGGGACACATAAATCAGTGTTATGCCCATGCCATGACATCACTTCCGAGTTTGTGCTAGAAGTGACATCACAGTATCAGTGCAACCCCAAGTGGCCCCAATTTTTCCAGCAACAACAGACAAGAGGCCACAGGGCAGGAAACTGGTCGTCCAATGCTCAGCTATGAGCTACTCATGACTTCCCACATTGTGCATCTCCCAAAATCAGAAGGTCTCTAGATGAAACTTGACTCTCAGGCAACTAATAAGAGAAGGTGCTTAAGTGTTTTCCATGTCATATTCCCAACCTGAGAGAGGGACTGCTTGCCCTACTGGGGGGCGGGGCCCCATGGACCTGGGAATCAACTTTAACCTGAATTTAACCTTGATTATAGGGACAAACTGACACGTGAACCCGGCACCTTCAAATTCCCCCTGCCGCCAAAAGGTCCTCCTTTCATTTTAACAGGCAAAGCAGAGCCACCTATGCTTGGATATGAGGATTCACTCTTTTCCCTTTGGTTAATGAACGGGCCCTGCAGAAATGCAGGTGTTCAGCAAGGATCAATGTGGTTCTGAATTGAGACACCTCATTTTTGACCACTTTAAGCCAAATTTGGACCACTTTAAATCCCCAATGGCGAGAAAGGTGAGATATAAATAAGGTAAATAAATAGGTTCTAATGGGAATAGTGAACTGTCCTCTTAATACTATTGCTGCTGGTGCTGCTGCTGCTACTACTACTACTACTACTATCGCTCAAGCACTTTTTTATATGACATTCTGCAGTTGCAAGATGCAAAAACTGCCTAGTGAGAACTCATCTTCCATTCTCCTACTCTCCAAAAATCCTATGAACCCAACAGGCTCAGGAGGTCTGCAGTGGAACCAAGAACCCCCTAAAACGGATTATCTTCAAATGATTTCATGTGCATTAAGTGACTTCCTTCAGCCCCCCACAAATGGGATAAAACAGGGCCAGTTTGCATCTCACAGCCATCTCACGGGGACCTGTTTTCAAGCACTCTACATGACAGCTGTTTGTTGTATATACACTTGTGCAAAGTGGTTCACCACATTGCTTGTTCACGTTTTACCACTCCACGACAAATGACTGTTATCCAACATCTGCAACGAGACAGTGAAACCTGAGAAATGTGTACAGTAAGCACATGAATGGCTCACCGAGTGATAACAAATGACGCATTGAGCAATTTAACATGTTTGTCCACTGAAGACCAAAGGTTTAACTAATACATTATACATGCATATATAAAATACACATTAATATATAATAGACTGCAATTCTTATTTAATACATATAAAAGGGTTGTAGTCTATACATCTAAGGATTGTAGTCTACTACAATGTATCACCTTGGTCTTCTACCTTTGTAACTAGGGTGTGACAAAAAAATAGGATTTTTTCATTCAGATATCTTGAACCCAAATTTTTAAGGCCTTATTATACCCTATGGGACCATTATAGTCAATAGGGAATCTATCTGGGGGTATCCAGGGGTACGGGGGTTCTTTTTTGAGGGTAGAGGCTCCAAACTTCCAGCGTAGCTTCTAGTGCCTCTACTCAGAAGACCCACCCCAAGTTTCAAAACTGAGTTTTGCTAGGCACTGCTTTTTTGCTGTTTCTTCCCTCCAAGGATGGGGACACCTTCTTTGGGGTCCCACAGAATTGGGCTCACTGGTCCAATCTTTTTTTAAACTTGGGAGGTCTTTTGAGTAGAGGCCCCAGAAGCTATGCTGTAAATTTGGTGCCTTTACCTCAAAAACAACCCCCCAGACCTTTGTATACCCCAGGTAGATTCCCCATTATAGCCTATGGAAATAATTGACTATAATGGTCCGCATAGGCTATAATGGAGCCGAAGGTGTCACGCTCCCTTTAAATGCATTCGTGTCACTGCAGTGTCACCCAGAATGGCATTTAAAGGGAGTGCACTCTCTTTGAACACTGTTTAACTGTGACTGTTTTCCCAGATAATCCCAAATTTGGGGGGGGGGGGGGTTATCCAGGATTGGCTGTGCTCGATAGCCAAAAGTACACCCCCTCTATATCTGGCTGAAAGAACAGCTGTTAAATACCAATAAGGTATTTTCCAGCTGTTTTTTTTTCCTGCTCGAATAGAGCCAAATGCACACCCCTATTTGTAACCCACTTTCTGCATGCCTTAGACCAGGGGTGCCCAACCTTTTCAAACCTGCAGGCATCTTTGGACTTCTGACACAGGGTGGTGGGCACATCCACAAAATGGCTGCCACAGAAAGTGGAGCCAGTCACAGAATGGATGCTGTAGGAGGTGGTGCCAACCACCAACTGTCAGCGATATATAACCCTAATTGTAACTCTTCGACATTTCAAGCAGAAACTCTGTTTAACGGGTTGCCTTTTAATCTAAGCGGTCAATCGGAAGCTGTGCTGGGTAAAAGCCCCCCACCTAGCCCTACCCACTGTCTAAAAGGACTTGATGGGTGCCAAGAAAGGTGTCAGTGGGCACCATGTTGCCCATCACATTGGGGGCAACCGTCTTAGACAGTATGTCATGCCTTAGACCAGGACTGTCGAACTCATTTGTTACTAGGGCCGGATCTGACATAAATGAGACCTTGTTGGGCCGGGCCATGAGTGTTATAAAATGTAATGCCAGGTAGCGGAGATATAAACTTTATAAAGAACACAAACACAAAGTTTTCTTTTAACTTAAAATTAAAACATTAGCACTCTTGCAATATTTTGCGTATTTAAGTCTCTGATAACTGACACCTCTTGCTCTGAATTATTGCATCAAAATGTCTGTGCTGTTGCAATCTTGAGTATGCTGTTCAAGTGTGTATCTGTAAGCTGAAAACCTACTTTTGATTTATTGACATTCACCACAGAAATCTCATGCTCAGAGTTCTGAGTCTAGGACCCAGGGGAAAACATGAAATGGCTGAGTGATTGAGAGAGTCTGGCGAAGCAAGCTATGATGCAGCAGCAGCAACAGAACTGGAAGCAGGAGATGGTCAGTTCCAGTGCGGGCCTGACAGAAGCCTTCCGGGAGCCTGATCTGGCCCCCGGGGCCGCATGTTTGACACCCCTGCCTTAGACAGTTTTTGGTTCGCATCATTTTCCAGTTCTGCAGTCCTTGTCCAACTGCATTGTTTATTGTATGTTGTATGTTTTTATAATCTGCCTTGAGTCTCAGAGAGAAAGGTAGGCTTACAAACAAAGTCTCTCTCTCTATGTATAATCGATGTATGTAAATATATGTGTATGTACATTTATTATTATTATCTGCTGCTTCATTTGGGTGTCCATTGTTAGAAACCACATGATTCTATACCTTGGCGCACAAATCTAGCAAGCTATCACCACTGCTGGTAGACTAACTCAACTCAGGAAGAAAACGATACAGTTTTTTGAAACAAGCTGATTTCTTACTATGCAGCTGTAACTGGAGAACTCATTCACCTTAAAGCACTGGTGAATGCTTTAAAGCACTGGTGAATGCTTAGCACCACCCATGAGTGTGGGAAAGACTCACATGGATTGGCCCCAAACTCAGCTTGCATGCATACCACTACATCACGCTAAGGCAGCTTCCATGGTGTCAGGCAGGCAATGTGGGGAAAGTTCATTGGATGGGGGGGGGGGGGCAAGTGTACAGCAAGTATGTACACTAGTGAAAGTCAAGACAATGGAACCAGGAGTAACTACCCTTTGCTCTTGGTTTTGCGTAAACTGATACTGCTGTAATATACAGTTATCAGATCCCCCCTGTAGGGGACTGGGCAGTATGGCCGCTGGATCCAGGATGAGAAACTCTTGGAGATTTGGGGATGGAGCCTGGGGAGGACAGAGACCTCAGTAGGGTACAATGCTACAGAGTCTACCCTTCATATTATCCATTTTCTCCAGGGGAACTGATCTCTGTAGTCTGGAAATGAGCTGCAATTCTGGGGGATCTCCAGGTCCCATCTGGAGGATACCATCTCTGCTGTCATAGCAGGAAGATCCTATTATCAACACGCTGTGTGGCCCTTTAGCCTGTGGCTCCGTGGCGTGGCCATCTCTTGTAAATCACTCACAGGTCTCTGTTCCGTCCTGCACAGGGCACTAATTGTCACCAAACACAAGAGAAGAGAAGGTGGAGGCAGAAGACTGCATCTTTGAAGGCAACCTTCTCATTTTTTTAAAGTGCATTTTCAGCTTTCCTCTTTCGTCAAACCATCCCCCCCCCGCACCATGATCTTCTGCCATGCCGGAATGTAAACACGGCAGGAATAGACAGAATCTCGAATTAAGGATTTGAATGCATTTCTTTAGAAGTAAATCTTCAAAGAATGTACATCCCCAAACATCACAGCGATTCAACAAGCTAAGGAGCTACTGAGCGCTCGTACAACCATACAGGTCATGCCTATTACTTATTACCCATTGGTCCTTGTGTATTGACAGCAACGAACAGCAACAACAAAAAAATATGGAAGGCAGCTTTCTCTCTTTTCTTTAAAGCTTAGTACATTTTGGCAAGCGAACACGGACAGAAATGCCGCTTTTGTGGAAGGAAATGCAAGTCCACAATAGCGTCTCTTGCACTTACGACCGTGTGCCATTGGACATAAAGGCCGCACTGCAGGGTTCAGCTGCTCGAGTCTGACTTATGGTCTCTGCTATTAGGAGTATCTGCTATTAGTAGCCAACGTCAGTAGAAGAGAGGGGGGGGGGGGATAAACCAGAAATTCAAGCTTGTTTTATTTACCGATGCTACCAATGAAGACTTATCTTAGCAGTAAACAACACAAAGAAGATTGACGTCTGTGGTTGGAAAAAAACATATACTTCCCCCCCCCCCCTTTTTGCTTAATGAACAGTCACTTCGTCTGTCACAATGACGCCCAACTTAAAAACCATCAAACAGGGATGAACGTTTTAATGATATAAAAGCAGGAGATGGGTTTCAATCACAGTCAACAAAACGAGAAAGGCCCCTGCCATTAAAAACGATAGTAGCTTGTGCCAACTCTAACTGCTGTACATTTGTTAGATAATAGCTCTGGGGGTTTGGGTGGTTGTTTTTTTTAAAAAAAAAAACAGCTATGAGATCTTTTTCAAAGGAAACAAAGAAAAGGACGTTTATTCAGATTGATACATGACATCCCGCCCCCAAAATAGAACCTGAAACCAAAAAAAAAGATATGGTGCGAGCGAAAAGCAAGTTGTCTTCCTGAAGGCCAAATACAGAGACATCTTTTAAGATTAATTCCATGAGAGAATGCTAAAAGTCAAATGCCACGAGATATTTAAAATACATTAATATGCACAACAGAGGCCAGATTTCAACATGAAACTGGACACGTGCCCAGCTTCATGCGTAAATCGGGTCACTTTGCCTCCATGGGGCCCAACAGACACTGTTCGGGTATGCTACAGCTTACACATGGAATGGGCGAGAACTCGATTTAAACAGAAAGCCGGGTATGTGGAATGTTTACCGGGGGGCGGGGTTGCATCTCCAATATCACATTTAAATGCAGGCCCAAATACGATGATGAATTGTATATCACACTTAGCAGAATCCTGAATCCTTTTATTTGATTGTTATCCGGGCCTTTACCCTGACCTGATGCCCCAGGCTAACCCATCTTGTCAAATCTCAGAAGTTAAGTAGGAATGGCCCTGGCAGAGGCAGGCAATGGCAAACCACCTCTGGATGTCTCTTGCCTTGAAAACCCTATGAGGTCGCCAACTGATGGTGCTGTACTCACACACACACACACACCCCTTCATTCTTACTATTTGTACTAAGAAAGAAAACCTCATGGCAAAGAAACAACCGTTTTAGGGATTCAGAGCTATTCTTTTAGAAACCCCCTATTTAAAAATGTTGGGAGGGAAGGCGGCATGGTAGAGCCCAATCTCAACAGATCTCAGAAGCTAAGCAGGGTCAGTACTTGGATGGGGGGCCACCAAGGAAGGCTCTGAAGAGGAAGGCCATGGCGAACCACCGCTGCTTCTCACTTGCCTTGAAAGCCCCTTGCTGGGGTGGCCATGAGTCAGTTGATACTTGATGGCACTTCACACACACACAAATAGCTTATAGTTGTCATGTCTGGTATCACTTGGAATATCACTGTTACACTGCATCATGGACTTTATGCTTTTAAGGCTGTGTCAATAGCTTAGAGGTGGAGGGAAGGCAGCATTGGATAGCCTGATCTCATCAGATTTCAGAAGCTCAGTAGAGTCAGTACTTGGAAGGGAGACCAGCAGGGAGGCTTTGCAGAGGAAGGCGATGGCAAACCTCCTCTGCCTCTCACTTGCCTTGAAAACCCCTTACTAGGGTCACCACAAGTCACCTGTGACTTGGTGGCACTTCACGCACACATTTTAAAATGTTGACAAAGGCCTACCTGGGGCAGTCTTCAATCAAACATTGGTTAATCACGCGTGGAAAATATTTGCAGTTGGTCAATTTTATCACAACAGAGTCATTTAAAAAAAAATTACTTAGCAACACCAGCATCTTGGCCAACCACAGTTTCCACACATTAGATTCTCACAGGCTTGCAGAAAACTCGATGGCCAAAACAACTAGGCAGGTATTGATGAACACACTCCCAATGACATTCCATCACCATCGGGTACCAGGACTAGAACTCAGGTTTGGGGTAGAAAGCGGGAGCCATATGAGCTGCGCCAGAAGTCTTACGGAACAAACCAGGAACGGTAGTTATTCCGTCCCATCTACAATCTACAGTGCCTGGGAGCTTCTGATAGGCTCCAGGCAGGGCCTACAGATGTCCTGGAATTACAACCAACCTCCAGACTACAGATCTCAGTTCCTCTGGAGAAAATGGCTGCACCGGAGAGTGGGCCCAATGGCTGAGGCCCCTCTCCAAACCCCACCCACAAATCTTTTCCTAACCAGAAGATGACAACCCTAAGCTACTATACGAACATCCAGTCATTACAAAGTACACCTTTCATAGCATCTTCCTCTCTGGCTCACCCGATACGAGCTGAAAACTATCCCTTGTGTCTCCCTCAGCTGCTTAAGATCCAGCTCATTTCCTAGTTTTCAGTCTCGCCTTCCTAGCTTAGGATAGCTCTCAGCTTCACTTTGTTGTCACTTAACTATCCACCCATTATCGCCCATAAATTCCAACTTCACCTTGTTCTAACTGTCTGGTTTAAATCCATTCCCTGAATTGTTTCTTTGAAAATCAAAGAGTGTGGGTTTTGGTGTATACAAAATACTGCATTTAGGGGCCGGGGTAATGTGGGAGAACACAGCAGAGGTTTATAAAACTATGCCTGGGGTGGAGAAACTGCAGAGAATGGACTTGTTATCCTTCTCTCACACTACTAGAATTTGGTGGCACCCAATGAAGGATCAACAGGTCCATTAGTCAGACTGTGGACAGGCGAAAGAAAATACTTCCTTATTCAATGGACAATTAGGATTGTAGGATTTGTGGTCCAGAGGACATAGCGATGGCTTTAAAAGGAATTAAGACAGATTTGAGAAGGGTCTTCTCAAATCTGACTAGCCCTGGTGATTAAAGGAAGTCTTCACATTCAGACCTCTGAATTCCAGTGCTGGAAGGGGATGCCTGGGGAAGACCTTGGCCTCCATGTGCTGTTTGAGCCTGTTCGCAGGGAGGGCGGGATATAAAATCGAATAAATAAATAAATATAAATAAATTTGTTAGCCCACCAGGGCAACTGGTTATCCACTGTTTAAAAAACGATGCTGGACTAGATGAACCACTGGTCTGATCCAGCAGGGATCTTCTTATGTATCAGATGGACAAATCCTTGTAATCCTTGCCCACTGTACACCCTCCCCATTTCTGTTGTACTATAACCTTGCACACCTTAACCTGGATAGCCCAGGCTAGTCCGACCTCATCAGATCTCGGAAGCTAAGCAGGGTCAGCCCAGGCTAGTATTTGAATGGGAGACCACAAAAGAATACCAGGATCACGACGCAAAGGCAGGCAATGGCAAACCACCTCTGATTGTCTCTTGCCCTGAAAACCCCACAAGGGGTCTCCGTAAGTCAGCTGTGACTGGACAGAAAAAATATAATAACTTTTCACAGTCTTCCTGAATAGCTTTTGCTGGCATGTGAGTCAACAATAAAGAATAAAAGATTAACAAATAGAACAATGATAGACCAACAAGAAAGGTTGCCTTCCTAGACATCTGAAAGGCTTGAATAGATAATCTTTGGAAGCCATTTCTGATGTGAAAAGAAGGAGCAATCTTATAAAAACGTCTGGTATTAGCATGCTTCTGGAAGCACAAGTGAGCAGTCAATACCACAATTAAGACATCAATACTGTACAGTGCACATATTATCCACGCTTCTAGCACACAACCTATTCAGATCCTTCTCAGACACCATCTTAACACCGGTACAAACCTCCTTGTGCTATCTAACTAAACATTTCCAGGCTAACACAGAACTTCTGCAAAGGACAAAGCCAGAGAGCAACAGAGAAAACTGCTGTTAAATATAGCCAAAATGGGCCGCGGTGGCTCAGTGGTTAAGACGCTTAGCTGCGGACTGGAAGGTCGGTAGCTCAGCAGTTTGAGACCCGAGTGCCACATGATGAAGTGAGCTACTGTCTCTGGTCCCAGCTCCTGCCAACCTAGCAGTTCGAAAGCAAGAAATTGCCAAGTAGATTAATAGGTACCACTTTAGTGGGAAGGTAACAGCGTTTCGTGCGTCACGGCATCTAGTCATGCCGGCCACATGACCACGGAAACGTTTTCGGACAGCACTGGCTCTTCTGCTTGGAAATGGAGATGAGCACCGCCCCCTAGAGTCGGATTCGATTAGCTTTTGAGCAAGGGAAACCTTTACCTTTACTAAATAGATCCCGGCGGGGGGGGGGGGGAGGAAATCTGGTAAGGAAAGGGTTACAACCGAGAATCCAAGCCAATCAATCACTTAATATCACCACATGATCTAATGCAACAGGACCAAGTAAGTGCTAGGAGTGACCCTATTCAACCAACAATTGCTGTTTGAGGATAAGAAAGCCCAGAAGCATGTCCAATTATCCATTATAACCTTCAGACATTCGTGGGATGTCCTTCCAAGCCCTATTTTTTATCCTAAAACCAAACACATCAACTCCTAAAAGCTATCCACTACAGAACTGATAACTTTTCCGCTCAACAAGGTACTCTCTTCATATTTATTTTAGTTCATTAATTCATTTATAGCCCACCCTTCTCCTTGGGACCCAAGACGGATTACAAGTATGACAGAACTATTCAGTCAACCAGTAAGCCGATTACAACCAGCTTTGAACAACATTTGAACCTAACAGTGAAGATTCCAAGTAAAATGATGCTATTCAGTCAGTCAGCAAGTGGATTGCAATATATGATAACATCTGAGTTCAACAGCAAAGATTTCTGGTAAAGCCACATAACGTGAGGGGCTGGGATTGAAGAACTGAAAGAGGGGGAAATATCCTTAATACAGGCCACTTCCCAATATTGTTGTCAGCTCTATTCAGAAATTCCTAGATATTTGGGGGCTGAGCTTGTGGAGGGCAGGGTCTGGTCCATCACACCACAGCTTGGCTCCCTCAGTCAGAACACCCTTCTGAGAAATCCTGTTTTGCGTGAAAGAAGTGCAGGGGACTTCTTAACAGGCTGAGGCAGAATGTTCCGTAATGTGGGAGGCACCGTAGAGAATGCACATGAATAGGAACGCCTCCTCCCCATATTGACTAGCCTGCCAGTTAACATCTGCCTCAGAAGCCCTGCTGTCTGTGTCCCCCTTTCAGACGTGAGGTGCATGACAACCAGAGACAGGGCTTCTTCAATGGTGGCACCTCGCTCATAGAATGTCCTTTACCTTGAGGCTCACCTGGCAACCTTAAGGCACTAGGCCAAAAGGTTTCTGTTCAGCCAGGCCTCTGATTATTTCAATACTACTGTACTCCAGAAACTGTTATTTTAAGCAGTCAGGGATCCATTTTTATGGTCCACACACACACATTCCACACACTGGAAGAGCTTCTCCTTTGCATGCAGAAGGTCCTAGGTTCAATTACCAGCATCTCCAGTTCAAAAGGACCAGTCAGTAGTTGATGTGAAAGACCTCTGCCTGAGACCCTGGAAAGCCACCGCCAGCCTATGGAGACAATACTGACCATGATGGCCCAAGGGTCATAGTCAGACCATTATCATTATTATTAATTTCATTTCTATATACCACACATAGCTTTTTTTTTTTTGGTAGGTCTTAATCACTTCAGCTTTATTGTACATTACATAAAACTTCTTAACAGTAACTGAGAGAAACGGAGTTCCCCAATGAGCAACTGGATGCAAGAAACTTTCTAACCGAAGATGCGTTCAGCTGAAATATCTGTTAAATGCTGCAAATCACATGAGTTAAAACTGTCCCTTCGTAGCAGCCTATGACAAGGGTTAGATCCACTGTTTATCAAAAGAGGTATGTATTTCAAGACTTGCCTGCGTTGCCACTACGTCAAGCAGTACCTGCTCTTCACTCTGACAAATAAAATCTATGTAGCCATATAGCATACAAATTAAAAGCTCCCATGCGGATTGCTTAGCTTTTTTTTGCTTTCTTGCTTTCTTTTCGGCAATACAAAGTTAAAAAAAGAAAGAAACCATGCACACAATGATGTGGGACGTTACAAAATGTGGGCAAGCGTCAACTTATTTCAATCCGAAAAAGGCAAATCCATGCATGAATTTTTCGTTCCAGCGGCAGCAGGAAGAGGGGAGGGGCAATCAATCGGACCATGCTGTAGGAGTGCTGTCCTAAGAGCTAAAACGCTGCAGCACTGACTGCCGGTAATCCAGTGCAGTGGTGGAGACACACTGTGGCCGGACTCTACTTCTCCGGGTTGCCTGCTTGTATTTCGTGCAGGTAGGCATCAATGATATGTGGGGGAACTCCTTGCATTAGCAGTCGGAAGAACGAGACCCCACCTTTCACTTCCAATTTGCTCTCAACTTCTGCCTCACCAAGCGAGTTGACGGCCTTGCAAGTGTACGTACCGCCGTCGTAGGGGTTTGGTTTGCATATCTCCAAGGTGCACACACCCTGGTTACTGAACATTCTGTACCGTGGGTCATTCATGATGATTATTTTGTTCTTCATCCATGTTATCTTGGGCTTAGAGTTTCCTCGGACACTGCAGTTCAAAGGTGCATTGTAACCAGATACAGCATATGTGTTAATTAAAGGCTGAGTAAACATTGGTGGCTCAGTCTATATACCACACATAGCTGAAGCTCTCTGGGCAGTTTACAACAAATATAAAAACAATAAAATACAATAGATAAAACATTAAGAATTTAAAATTAATTTAAGATAACACTAAAAGCAATAGACGAGACCCAAAAAGACCTAACCCAAAGTGAAAGAAAAGTTCCCGGCTAATCCTATCGAGCCCCTACATAACCAGGGAGGTTTTTAAAGGCCTCCACAAAGAGGGCCGTCTTAACCTGGCGCCAAAAAGATGGCAAAATTGGCACCAGGTGGGCCATAGCAGGGAAGTTGTTCCAAAGATGGGGGCCACCACCAAAAAGGGCTTTCCCCCTAGTCGCCACCCTCTGAGCCTCTTGAGGGACTGACGCCTGGAGGAAGGACCCAGAGGTTGAGCGTAGTGTCCAGGTAGATTGGGGTTGGGAGAGGCGCTCTGAAAGATACTGTGGTCCCAAGTCATGTTAGGTATACAACAGCTTTGTATGCATTCATACTGCCTCCTCTCCTGATATTACAATATTAAAATATGTAAGTAGTGATAATATTATAAAATTATTACGAAAAAGTTTCAACAAGGATACATCTTCTCATAGAGACAAGGCACAATGTTGAACTAAACCACTTGGGAAAACAGCTGCTTAATGCCCCCTCCGTCCAACAGGTAATTAGGGCTTGATCCTGCTGTCCACTCTCATTTGAAATGTTAATTAATGTCCAATGGGAGACATGCATCCCTCTCTTGGTATTTATCCTCTCCGTACACAGAGGAAAAGAATGTTTTTCCTTATACCAAATAAGCCAACAAGAGACACCCAGTGTCATTTTACCATTTCCCCCCCCCCCTTTCCCTTTCTTCTTTGGTCTATTGTTCATATTGTCTTTGCAAGAATATGTAATTTTACTTGCATCACATATATCACTTAACACTAATTATATGTCGTTCACAGAAGATGATTTTAAAGTGTAGGCTTTTGAGTGAAAAGACTGCCATACATCATGCGAGTCTAAATTGGTGCATGATCCTCTCTCTCACCTACCCCCAAGGTTCTTATGGTATCCGTATCTACTGGAAACTCCTAGTTGTCACATTTCAGGTTGTATATACACACACACACATTCCTATTCTGGCAACTATTATTCTTTTCTTACTATCTCTACTTTACATAAGCTCATGCCTTCTTCTACTCCCCCCCCCCCCCACTCCTGACTTCCTCCATGCTATATTCCACTTCCTTCCTTCCTGGGGAGGATGGAGTGATGTCACTTCTGGGGTCGGGCTCTAGGCCAGTGGTTCTTAACCTTGTTGGAGTTACCAAACCCCACCAGTTTCATATGCGCATTCACCAAACCCTTCTTTAGTGAAAAATAATTCTTAGTACTTAGTAATAGTACTAAGTTGGAGGCCCCACCGAACCCCTGAGACTGACTCGCCGAACCCATAGGGTTCAATCGAACCCAGGTTAAGAACCACTGCTCTAGGCCTATGGTGCAGGCCACAGAGACTAGGAGAAATTCCTAGAGCATCACTA
Organism: Lepidodactylus listeri; assembly: GCA_029233225.1. Lineage (NCBI taxonomy): Eukaryota > Metazoa > Chordata > Lepidosauria > Squamata > Gekkonidae > Lepidodactylus > Lepidodactylus listeri. The sequence continues at coordinate 48,043,515 of JARCFY010000017.1, forward strand.
TAGAGGGTATTTTTCTCCGACTCCTCAATTTCACAAGGGTGGGAGACTGGGGCTGGGGGCAGAGAATTCTCCACTGGGCCTGGGCAATTGGGAAGCACAGGTATACCTACAGGAGACTGAATTTCGAGCACACTGTTAACACCACTATGCACATGAAAAGCAAGTGTATCAGGGAGAAAGTAAGTGTTTTCCCTGTGTTTTAAGCTCTCCCTCAAATCAAAATCACTCTGTATGTGCCAAGTTAACATAAATAATACTACAACAGGCATACCAATGGTTGTACAGCCTGTGCCACCTACCCAAAGCCCAAACTAGCTCCAAATGTTAAGGCCAACATGCCTTAATGTGGCATCTTTTATTTTTAAGACAACAAAAGCATTACTTCTATATGTTCACTAGTAATATACAATTTGCCCATTTGCCCTTTGCAGAAAGAAGAGGAGATGAGATTGGATTTATATCCCGCCCTTCACTCACTTGGGAGTCTCAGAGCGGCTTACAAACTCCTTTCCCTTCCCCCCCACCACCACAGACACCCTGTGAGGTAGGTGGGGCTGAGAGAGCTCTTTCCAGAGCTGTCCTTGAGAGAACAGCTGTGACAGAGCTATGGCTTGCCCAAGGTCATCCAGCAGATGCAAGTGGAGGAGTGGGGAATCAAACCCGGTTCTCCCAGATTAGAGTCCGCGCACTTAACCACTATGCCAAACTGGAACTACACCAAAAGGTATAAGATATTGGACAGGTGTGTATAAGACTAGAATCAGGTATACAAGATCTAGAATATGTTCTTATTTTTGTAGAAGGCCCACAGTAAGCCAAGAGTTTATTTTCAGAATCCTTCTTGTTGGATTTTTTTCTCTAAATAACAGCTATGCAAATTGGACATCTGAGAGCAGCTATCTGGAATACTTCTTATTTAACACAACATGCTTAACAATTTTTTTTTAAAAAAAACAAGTGGCATGCTGAACTAAAACAGGTTTCACATGTACCTCTTGAGAAAGGAAAGGAAAATTTTTTCCAGGTGTCCTGTATGAACACACCTTCATTTTGATGATACTGTAGGACTTGGCTTATTTCACGAAACCCAATCTTTTTAGGATCATCGATTCCATTAATAAATACCCATGCTTCAACCTCCCAGTGTAAAAGAAAGTAAATTAGCATAAATAATTGTGTAAGCAAAACTATTAACCCTTAATACAGATTACTCTTAAACCAGATTAATTACTCTTCTGTATCCATTCATGGGGGCTACAGTGGCTCAAGTGGTTAAGATGCAAAACAGCAGACCGGTAGTTCAGCAGTTCGAGACCCAAGTGCTGTGTGACAGAGTGAGTTCCCGTCTCTGGTCCCAGCTCCTGCCAACCTAGCAGTTCGAAAGCAAGAAATTGCAAATAGGTACCACTTCAGTAGGAAGGTAACAGCATTCCATGCCCCTCGGCATCTAGTCGTGCTGGCCACATGACCATGGAAACGTATTTGGACAGCGCTGGCTCTTCAGCTTGGAAATGGAGATGAGCACCGCATCGCGACTCAACTGGCTTTCAAGCAAGGGAAACCTTTAACTTTACCTATCCATTCATGATGATGGCTTGGATACAGCTTTTTCACTGAGAACCAGTTTGGTGTAGTGGTTACGGGCACGGACTTTAATCTGGGAGAACTAGGTTTAATTCCCCACGCCTCCACTTGCAGCTGCTGGATGACCTTGGGGTCAGTCCCAGTTCTGTCAGAGCTGTTCTCTCAAGGGCAGTCCTTGAAAGAGCTCTCTGAGCCCCACCTACTTCGCAGGGTATCTGTTGTGCGGAAGGGAAGGAAAAGGAATTTATAAACTGCTCTGAGATTCCAAGTGAAGGGCGGGGTATAAATCCAATCTCTTCTTTACTCAGTCTCAGTGAATTCCCCTGCTTAATACAAACCCTAGTTGTACATTGACTTTTGTTAATGCAGGTCCCATGATTCCCAGTTTAGCCTGTTTGGGGACCAAAGGAGATCCCTTCCTTCCTGTTTTCGCCAGTAGAAAGTGCAAAGAAATGTGATGATTCCAGATTATCTTATTTAGGATTTTTTTTTTTATGATATATTTAAAGAGTACTGGATTCACAGATGGCTCAAAACAGTTCTTGAATCCAGAAGGATAAATATATGTTCTAGCAACGAAAACCATTTCCCAGGCACGGCTTATATTTTTACTCTCTCAGAACAAACAAAAATTCACTGCTACAGTTCAGCTCTGCCTTATCTGGAATTTGCTGAATGCTTTTCCTATGAAATTACTGGGGAATACTAATGAAATCATATCTCGGGGTTTTTTGTTTTTTTTAAAAATGGTTTGCTAGAAGTGTCCCTGTCCTCCTGGAAAACTCGTGGTCATAACTCAACAGTCACTGTTATTATGGGCTGATAATGACAGAACTGTAAGAAGATAAGATGCTTTTGTAAGTATTCTACATTTTTTTTAGTGCAAACGTTTTTCACAGGATCACTAAACAGGTTTCCCAGCAAGCTTTCCAGATCCCCCCAAAACACCAAATGACTGTCAAGGGGTTTTTTCCATCCAGCTCTTCCCAGTGACTCAGATAAAGGTTGCAGTCACACGTGTCAGATAAAGCGGGGGGGCGGGGAAGCAAAGCTATTTCCACCGGAGGAATCTGACCCACACCTCCCTTTGAAGCTGCGGGCACAGTCCATCAGTGTGTGATCAAACGCAACTGTGGGTGAGTTGTTTGTGTGTGTGTGTGTGTGTGTGTGTGTGCTGTTTGTTTTCCATGTGCTTAAACGAGGGATCGATGAATCGCACCTCCGCTCTGAGGGCTCCCTATGGAGTTTGCAATGATGTGCATACTGAGAAGGGGGGAAACAATGGCATGGAGTCGGGATGGCCTGATCAGACTATCCTGACGCCATGTGAGTGCGTTGGAGCAATCAGACAGGGGAAAGTCCATCGCAACCCGTTTACTACCGGATTTCCCCCGGTGTCTTTTAACTCCACTTCTGCAGCGGAGCAAAACAGGTTGCCGATGGCTGCAGGACGTTTCCCAGATGTTGTTGTCAGATCGCTCCCTTTAAATCCACCCGGCATTTGCGCCTATGTCGAATCTAATTGTGCGTATGTGACTTTTAAGATTCTGGTTCTACAGTAAACAGAAGAACGTAAATTAACAAATATGGTGGAAATCTGGACCAGCTCCCCACCCTGCATACTAATCAAGCACCACCTTGCTATCTTGTGTGTGTGTAAAGTGCTATCAAATTGCAGCCGACATATGGCTACCCCAGCAAGGGGCATTCAAGGTGGGTGAGAATCGGAGGATGTTTGCCACTGCCGTCTTCTGCAGAGTCTTCCTTGGTGTTCTCCCTTCCAAGTTCTGATCCTGCTTAGCTTCCAAGATCTGATGAGAATGGGCTGTACCATGCCTCCCCTTTAATATCTTGGCCATCTCAGCAGTGATAAAGCAAAGAAGCACAGTCCCCAAGTGTTTAAACAATACAGGTTCATTGTGGAGTATGTTCAGACCACCCAGTTTGGTGTAGTGGTTAAGAGCGTGGATTCTAACCTGGGTGAACCAGGTTTGATTCCCCGCCCCTCCACATGCAGCTGCTGGTGTGACCTTGGGTCAGTCACAAGTTATTTCAGAGCTGTTCTCTCTCTCAGCCCCGCCTGCCTCAACGGTGTCTGTTGTGGGGGGGGGGAGGGGAAGGGAAGGGAAAGGAAAAGGAGATGAGACTCTTTCGGGTAGTCAAGGGCAGGGTATAAATCCGATCTCTTCTTCTTCTTCAAATGTAGACTGCGACTCCGTACTGATCAAAGAGCAATTGTTTCTACACTCCGAAATTCAGCTTAAATTTGATCCAGTTGGTGGAAAGTGAACATTTAAAAAAGCAGAACATTTCTAGCCTCTTTTCTCCCACTTTTAATAAGGGAGGAAATTGCAGGATTTGGCCTAATGTCAGCAAAGGGGAAGACATGTTGCTGTACCTTGGGGAAAACATCTCATCACAGGAGTGCTTCCAAACTCTTAGCACTTTCCATGGTGCCACAGCTGTGCAGTCACAGGTGCCGGCACTGCAGATGCCACAACCATGGAAGTGAGATTAAATGGAACAGACTCCAGGCAGGGAGCCAAGAAGACATCTTATGAGCTTTCTGTTCACAGGGCCTTCGATTTTTAAGACAGAAGGGTTTGATATTAACCTCTAATCTTTACACAGGACGCAGAATTAGAATGTTAAGTGATCATAACTGAAGGGGAAAGTTTCTTCCTGTGACTGGGACGGGGAAACTGAAAAGGGTCACGTTCTCTAGATGGGTAACTTAAACTAATAGAACAGGAATTGGAGGATGACTTCCCCCCCAAAACACACACACACATACACTATATCTTGTCCCAAGCCTTCCAGAAACAGCTGAGTGAAATGCCAAATAAACTATGTAAATAAATTGCATCAGCATCCTGGGTAAATAGTAGAAATTTGTAATTAAAGACCACTTTCATTTTCTTTTCAGGAGATAATCTGAAGCTTGGGCCATTTTCAGGAAAAGTTCCAAAGCCAGTCTTTGATTCCCTCACATCCACAAAGTGAATGAATGAGCCCCAAATGTGTGTGTGTGTGTGTGTGTGTGTGTGTGTGAGAGAGAGAGAGAGAGAGAGAGAGATGTTCTTACCACCGTTTTGAGGAAGGCCTCAGATTTCGTCACTGTTAGGTATGTTGTAATTAGGGTTGCCAGCCTCCAGGTGGGGCCTGGGGATCTCCTGCTTTTACAACTGATCTCCAGCTGACAGAGATCAGCTCCCCTGGAGAAAATGGCTGCTTTGAAGGGTAGACTATATGGCATTGTACTATGCTGAGGCCTCTCCCCTCCCCAAACCCCGCCCTCTCCTGGCTCCACCCCCAAAGTCTCCAGGTAGTTCCCAACCCAGACTTGGCAACCCTAGTTGTAATTATTTGTAATTGCTGCAGCAAACATCAGTTCGAAGTTTGGTACCTATCTGATTTGTTACACATCTGTTGAATGTGAAGATATACAACATACAGAACACTTAAGCGGTTAAACTGCAATGAGAAAGATTTTTTATTCAATGCCAAAAAAACAAAACAAAAACAAAATACCTCCAAGCAAGCAAAATATTAAAAGGTGTTCTAAGCAGCAAGGAATGAGTAAAAAACTCCCAAGTCCCTCACAAATCTTAATGTACCTATGTGCTGTCTAGTCACAACCAACTTACGGAGACCCCAGCAAGGGGCTCTGAAGGCAAGTGAGAAGCAGAGGCAGTTCGCCATCGCCGTTCTCAGCAGCGTCTTTCTTGGTGGTCGCCCATCCTAGTACCAACCCCACTTAGCAGGCCTGTAACTACCGTGGGGCCCACGGGGCCTTGCCCCCCCATGGTTTTTACGGGCCCCTCCCCAATCCTCAGCCCTCCTCCCTCTCCCCTGCCATTCTTGCCCTTAGCCCAGCAGCCGGTGACTCCATGCCGCCTGCTGCTGCCCTGGCTGTCCTTGCTGCTACTGGGAGGTCAGAGGGGAAAGCTGCTGAGAAGGGACACCTGCCACCTGCCGAGCCTTCCTCCTGGGCACCTCCTGCCTGCCTGCCTCCCTGTCATGGCTGGCTGGGCTCCCGTGAGGAGGAGGAGGCACCCTGCTTTCTCCCCCTGCCCAGCCTGTGCCACTGGAGACCAGCTGGGGGGCCTCCTCTCCTTGCTGCCTTGGGGACAGGTCATGCGAGGCAGGCTTAGTGCTGGCCTTTCTCTCTCTCTTTCCTCATCCCCATTCTTTTGAGGTCAGTGGCACTGGTGGGGTCATCGGTGGGTAATGGGGAGGTGGAGGCAGCAGCTTCTGTAGAGGCCGCCAAGCATACCGGCATGGTCTCTCGCCATGCTGCGGAGGGGGCCTTCCAGGACCACAGCCCCCCTGAAAAACATTGGCCCTCTGAGCAAAAAGGTGTTAGCTATGGGGCTGCCGCTTAGTTTCTGATCTCTATCGAGATCAGGCCATGCCATGCCGCTTTCCCTCTCGCCAAACCTTAACAGAGTAAGGAAAATATTAGAAGTTGTACTAAGCAGCAAGAATGGGGGGGAAAAAAGCACACATCCCTGCCAAAATAACACATGCAGCACCGTCACTGCTGAGCACAGCCCTATGGCCTACACTGCATCTTATGCAAGGCCCCGCACATTACAGGAGGTGCTATTTCCATTTAATAAGGTGCATGACATTCCCCAATGTGCTGCACAGGCCTCCGAGCCCTTCCTCTCAACAGAAGGCACAAAGGTGGTTCACCAGAGACAGCAGAGAAAGCAGAGGAGTTCCGTGAGCTTTGTCCAGTTGGCAATTCACGCTCACTTTAGAAAAACACTCCGCCAGATCGAGCACTCAGGGAGCACAGTTACAGTGCATAAAACTGAGCATGCTAGTTAAACTATGCAACTCTTGAGCTGTGCCCTCCATTAAGCGTAATTGCATTATCTGACAAAAAATCAATGTTCAGATGACACTCAAGAGTCCCAACAGCTAATCCTGGACTAAATGTCCCTGGGAGTTTTCTCTGCGGTGAAGTTTTATGCAACGCGCAAGTCTCCAAATCAGTTCCAAAGTGAGAGAAAGAGAGTCCGTGTGGTCCAGTGTATCTTAGAACCCAGGCCCGCGTGTCAAGGGCAAAGGCCAAATCCATCCACAATTATTGGCTCGTCTACATATAATTCCCTTTAATAGCAAGCTTCGTGGTCAAGTGCCTTCCGCAGAGGAAGAGAAAAGCAGCTCATCTGCAGGGGTTTTTTTTGTTTTTTTTTAATGTAAAATAGAGGGATTTCCCAAGTAAAAATTAGTTTTTAAATTAAAAAAGGGGGGGAATAGTCCAGTGAGCATGCTCACTGACCTCAGAGTGATTAGAGCAACTGAGAGTCAATTAACGCAAGAGGGGTACAGAGAAAGATGAAGTAATTGCCTCACTCAAGCCCTAAGACATTAAAGTACCTTGGAGAGAGATACTGGGGGCGGGGGTATATTTTTCCTGATTTTTACTCTATTTAAAAACATCGAACAAAATAATTGGAAAGAGCAAGAGTCCAGTAGCACCTTAAAGACTAACAAATTATGTGGCCAGGTATGAGCTTTTGTGAGTCACCACTCACTGCTTCAGGTACCTGAAGATACCAGGTATCTGAAGAAGTGAGCGGTGACTCACGAAAGCCGGCCCCGCCATATATTTTGTTAGTCTTTAAGGTGCTACTGGACTCTTGCTCTTTTCTACAGCTACAGACCAATTAACACAGCTACCCATCTTGATCTATCTCCATGGAAAATAATTGGAAATAGTGAGGGTTTTATATGGATTTTTTTTTTCAGGGGAAGGAGTGAAATTCTTTTTAAAGCAGCGCTTCAAATAATATTGTTACAGCCAAGCCAAACCACTACAGACCTTTTAGATTCAAGAGTCCAAAGTGGATTCCACAGCCTCTCTTAAAAATATGTCCCCACTCCCGCCCCCTTCTGTTGCTTGCAACATCAAGTACAAATAACTGCTGTGGATGGAGACATTATGGCTCTGATGAAGTCACCTCTGCCTCATGAAAGCTTATTCTGTAGGGTTAGAAGTCCTCTTTTGGGGGGCGTTTGTCCTCTTTAAAGCTCTTTTTAAAAAACTGATGAAAATGTCCTCATTTTGGGTTGGAAGGCCAGGAACATTCCTAGTTAGGGGCAGTCATCATAGCTTAAACAGTAGGGGACTTTAAAATGAGATTTGTCAGAGTGATCACTTGTTTGAAGTAGTCAGTCGGGAAATACGTCCTCTTTTTTGCTTTTCAAAATATGGTAACCCTATTATTCTGGAATAGATTTTGTTAGTCTTTACGGTGCCACTGGACAGCTGTTGAATGCTGCTGCAACAGACTAACACAGTCTGTTAATGAACAATGGCCCCAGTAGTGGACCTCCTGATGGCACCTGGTATTGTTGGCCACTGTGTGACAGAGTGTTGGACTGGATGGGCCATTGGCCTGATCCAGCATTGGTTTATCTTATATTCTTATGTCCAGTCACTCCTCTGGAATTATTTCCATGGTAGAAGGTCGGCAGCCCTGAGATGGATGTCCCAGGCTAGTCCAATCTCATCAGATCTCAGAAGCTAAACAGGGCTGGCCTGATTAGTAGTTGGATGGGAGGCCTCCAAGGAATACCAAGGTTACTATGCAGAGGCAGGCAATGTCAAATTACCTCTGTTTGTCTCTTGTCTTGAAAACCCTAAGGGGTTGAGCGACCCTACAGGGTCAACCTAAGTCAGCTCCAACTTGATGGCACTTTCCAGCACCAGGTTAGGGACGATAATGGTGCTACTGTGTGATGTGTAGATTATCAAACAAGCGACAGGACTTCATACTGGGAAAGAACTTTAAAACATTATAGCACACAGGACATCATCAGGTATTTGATCCAAGTATAGGCGTCTGCCCAGTATTTATTTATTATTTATTTATTATTTTTTTCGAATGTATAGTCCGTCCTCCCCGCCAATGGGCCCAGGGAGGATCACAACAGCTAGGCCATTCAGCAACACAGACACAATAATAAATAATTAAAACATTAAAACAGCATTTAAAAACAATCTGCACTGATACTGGTGCCGCTGGACTCTGGGTTTGCTCAACCCGGGCTGCATGGAGGTGGCCTCTTCAGCAGGGGAAGCCGAGTTGTTTTTTACCGGACGCCTGCCATTTCAACCAAAAGTCTGGCAGAACAGCTCCATTTTACAGGCCCTGTGGAATGGTAAAAGCTACCGCAGGGCCCCCATCTCACGTGGGAGCATGTTCCACCAGGCCAGGCATATTGTTCCTACAACATGGTGTCAAAATCTTTATTCAACAGTCTTGTGTGTCTCTTGTTTCTCACTTGCATCATAGTCCGTCTTCCAAATTAAATAATTTAAACTGAATATCTTGATTCGAGTCCAGTCGCATCTTGGAGACCAACAAGATTATGGCAGAATGAGCTTTCGAGAGTCAAAGCTCCAATAACGAAAGGAACTTTGACCCTCGAAAGTGCATACCCCAAAAACTTGCTGATCTCTAAGATGCTAATGGACTCGAATCAAGGTGTTCTACTGAAGACTAACACAGCTGCCCTCTGAAATTAAATTGATTAATGCTTGCAAATACATGTACACAGTCTAGGAACTAGTTCATGCGGGATAGCTGAGGAGGCTTTTCCAATTCGTGCAAACTTTTCATTGTCCCTGAAGCTGAAAACAAACATTCAGAACAAAAAGCTATGGATCTTTCACATGCTAATTAGAGAAACTAAAAGTTATGCTTGCATTTTCAAGGGTGTATTTTCGAGAGCAAGTGAGATATAATCTAGAAGTATTGGGTAGGATCATCCCCCCACAAAATGTTCCCCTTCTGGAGGGTCAGAAGCATCAGGGGACCCTGAAAACTCCAATGGGCATTATGTGGAAATTGGATCAGGAACAGAAAGTAAGTGAAGACCACCCTCTCCACAAGCAAAAGGATCCTCCCTCTGGCAGAAAAAGACCCCAGCCAATGTTTCAAAATAAACTGACTTTCTTCTGTCAGTGTGGATACTTGCAGCTTGCACCTTTGAGCATGTCCTCAAAAACAAGGTGTACCGAATTCAAAGGGACTTATGAACAGATAAGTATGCAGAAGATGACAGCCTGCAAGTCATGCTGGTAGACTACTGAAAAGTTAAGTGTTGTTATTAAGTCTAACTAAATGCCCAAATTGTTGCTCCCCTTCAGTACATTATAGGAATATTTTAAAGCCTTTTTTTCTAAAAAGAAGGGTTTCTTCTGTTTCTCCATAGTAATTCTGAGATCTATAAGCTTTTCCAACCTGAGATAATTAAAAAAAAACCTTGCCTTTGTTTGTAACGCTGCATAGAACAACTTAGCCATTTTCAACTTTTTATTTTTATTTTCCAAGTATAAGTACCATAGAATGCTGGAGCTTGAACAGTCATCTCAAACACTGGAGATATTTTTAATTACAGCTTGAATAAACCTAAACCCTTTGCCCTTTTCAATTTCAAAAACATATCAAGCAGTATATAATTTATATGCTAAGTTACACACAGTACATTTCATGTTCTTAAAGTACAAAAATGAGTTTGTTTGGCAAGTAAGCTTTGCATACATATCATTGTTTCTCAAATTTTCAGTTCTTTTTCACCAGAAAAACATGGAGGGTAGGTTTTAATGACTTCAACAGTTTTTGGAAGTTTTATCTCTCTGGGTTTATCCTACTGAGACATTCTTGGAAGGAAATGCAGAGGACATTCCCTTCTACTTCCTTCCGGCACAGGAACTGACACATCCATTTCACCAGCCCACACATAATACCATACAAGACAATCTGAAAGAGTCAAAGACAGAACCAAAGTTATCCTCCCATTCATGGAACGAGGCCCCCAGCTCAGAGAAGCAACCTACCGTGACTGGAAGGGAATTTTTGGATTTCCCTTCCAAAGAAACTGGGAGGTCAAATAACGGTGAAGACTGCACCCAAAGTGCCATCACATTAGATTATCATTTCAGTGATGGATCTAGTTCCTTTTCAAATCGTTGGAAATGTATGAGTTGCAAGATCCAGATTCCAGCCATTATAGGGTTAATCTGTTCTACCTTCTGTGCTATTGTTTAGACTGACCTGGAAGGGAAACCTGGCACACAGCCAATGGGAAGAAAACCCGGGAAATCTAAGTGTGTTTACTAGCAATCATTGGTTAACATAATCAGGTGATTTCCTTCTAGGGGTCAAAAAGAAGGCGAATTCTCCATTGTTGAGTGACCATGTGCCTGTAGCAGTAGGATGTAAAAATGTAGCTCTAGATAGCTCTTTTGTTCGTAGGTTTCCTGTGTACTTTTTAACCTTAGAAATAAAGCTTTTAAAACAGAAAAAAATGTCTCCTGTCCAGTGAAGCAAAGATCCATTGCAACCTCTGAGTATTTAAGTATTTTTGACTATTTTCCCCAACACAATGACATTCTATATTCTTACAGTTGGGGGTATTAACACTAGTTTATCCTAGACAGGTAGATCTCACTCTTGGGAGGCTAGGTTAACAGGTGTACCAGCTCCTGGAACAGTAAGAAACTCAGACATCCCTTTCACAGTCCAAGCACTCATTCCAGGTGGCTACTAACTGGTCTTTCTCTGGCCCTATTTGTCCTAGAGTTACCAACTCTGGCTTGGGCAATTGCTGGTGATTTGGGGATAGTGCCTGGGGAGGGAAGAGTTGGGGGAAGGGAGGGAGCTTAGTAGGAATGTGATGATATTCTAGCAATTCCATTTCTCCTAGACTCGAAGATATTCTTATAGCAAACCATAGAGATCACCCTCCAGGAGAACTGACCTCAGTAGTTTGGAGATCAGGTGTAATTCCAGGAGAAATCCAGACCCCACCTGGAGGTTGTCAATCCTATTTGTCCCCCAATCTCACGTTAACCAGAATGAGTACCATACAGTTTCATGAAATGTCTGAACGGAGCCACTGTCAGTGTCAACAGGAGCATAATGAAGTGAAATCCTAGCCGTTCAAAATACAATTGGCAACAACACACGTCAGAGGGCCCTTCACCACGATGTCAAGCAACTGTTAGAAGAATTAAAGGCTGTGGACTGTTGAGAATTAATGTTGTTCAGATTTTAATATAAATTATCTTGGTAGGATTTCCCATGTTGATTGGGGACTGCTGTTCAGAACATTCATTTCTATAGAAATAAATGAGCCCTACTCCACATATAAAAACCACCTTGCTACTAAGTAATGATCACAACAGGAGAAACTGTAACCATACATGTGGGCAGCGGGGACTAAATTCTTACCTACTGTAACTAAGCAGCTCAGGAATGGACGTTTACCCAAACTAGGGTGCAATTGGCTTTAGAAAAACTTCAGCAGGGTTTGTATCGAGATCAGACTGGAAGATCAAAAGACTACAATTTGGCTGGACTAAGGAAAACTAACTTTTATTTATTTCATAAAAGTAAACGCTCATACATCACTTGCAGAAAGAAAAGTGATGCTTATAATAAAGAAAAAAACAAAGAGATTACTATTATCACAATATTTATCATTCCAGTAGTGAAGAAAAAAATGCTCTAAAAATTTGTCTATAAATTGATGAGCTTTTCTAGCTTGCATATAATTTGTAAATTTTGAGGGATACTTTGTAAAAAACATCCTCTGGCATTTTATTTCCGTTAATAAACGAAATTAAAGTTAACTCACAAGCTTAATGTGATGGCTCAGTTCAGACAGCACCAAAACCATGGTTTAATTAAATTAACTGTGTTTTGTTTGATCATCCAAACACAGACCACTCCACTAACTACGGTTAGTTATGGCACACTGAACCAGGATCTAAAACCATCATTTGAAATTGTCTTTTTAACCACAGTTAAATTGCGGTTTCAGCTGACATACAAATATAGACATCCTGGCTTAGTCTAGTGCTCATTTCCCTCCATTGCCCTCACTACAACCCAAGCCATACGCCTGCCATGTTCCTGAGGGAGAGGCTTAGGAAAAAGCTAAGATTATGAAACCAGCACTTGCCAAAGCAAACTAAGATTTGGTTGATCATCTGCAAATGGAAAAACAGGTTTCCTACCTGTAACTGATGATCTTCGAGTGGTCATCTGTGCATTCACACTGATGGGTTACTGCGCCTGCGCTGGAATCCATCGGTCTCGTAGAAAGCTTAACGGATTTTCGCGCCCAGCCGCACCGGGCATGCGTGGGAGCCCGACCGCGCATGCCCAGGGGAGCGGGCGCGGGTATCCCGCCAGTTCCTTCTGGCCGCTGCGACCAAGCAGAGATAGAGAGAGCCTGGCAGCAGAGGGGAAGGAGGGCGGGTAGTGTGAATGCACAGATGACCACTCGAAGATCATCAGTTACAGGTAGGAAACCTGTTTATCTTCGACGTGGTCTCTGTGCTTCACACTGATGGGAGAGTAGCGAGCAGTGTCCTACCTGGAGGTGGGTGCAGGCAGGCTGTCACTTAGAGGCAGAGGATAGAACCAGGCGACCCAGGGAGGAGCGCGAAGCGGCCCGGGTGTCCAGGGCGTAGTGCCACATAAAGGTGGTAGGTGAGGCCCATGTAGCAGCATTGCAGACATCCGTAAGGGAGGCTCCCTTAAGGAAGGCCGTAGAAGTTGCCATGGCCCTGGTGGAATGGGCTTGGATCTGGCCCGGGAGCGGCGTCCGAGATAGCTGGTAGCAGAGGGTAATAAGGGCCACTATCCACCTGGAGAATCTCTGTGCTGTAATGGGAGATCCCAGTTTGTGAGAGGCATATGACACAAACAGTCTCGGGGTTCTCCGGGATGCTTTAGTACGGGCCAAATAGAACAGGAGGGCCCTTTTCACATCCAAAGTATGGAGGAGCCTTTCCTCCTGTGAGGTATAGTTAGGGTAGAAGTCAGGCAAGATCGTCTCCGCATGGAGGTGGAAATCTGAAACCACCTTTGGAAGGAAGGAGAGGTCGGGAAAAAGCCGTACAGAATCCGGCAGAAAGGACAGGTAGGGTGTGTCATGTCGAAAGGCCAGAATCTCTCCTGCTCTGCGTGCAGAGGTGATGGCCACAAGAAAGGCAGTCTTCCATGCTAGAAGATGTGGAGCACAGGTAGCTAACGGCTCGAAAGGTTTCCCTGTGAGGGCGCGGAGGACGAGTGAGAGGTCCCAGGGATGGGCCGGCATTCTGCGCGGAGGGTAGAGGTGCCGGAGGCCCTTGAGGAAGTGCTTGGATAGTGGATGTGTGAAGACTGTGCAGTTGTCGACATGGTTGTGGAAGGCTGATATAGCAGCGAGGTACACCCTGAGAGAGGAATGGGTGAGTCCAGCGTCTGCTAGCGAGAGCAGGAATTCGAAAATTTTGGAGAGGCCCGCCGCAGACGGGGAAGCATGGTCGTTAGACAAGGCGGAACAGAAACACGCCCACTTGTATGCGTAAGACTTCCTCGTGGACGGCTTGCGGGAATTCAGGAGCACGTTGGCCACTCGCTGCGAGAAGGCGGAGGGGAAATCCTCCATGCGGTTAGCTTCAGACGAGGGATGTTGTGGTGAAGCAGAGGAGGGTCGCCGACTTGAAGCAGGTCTGGCTGGGGTGGAAATTGATGGGATCGCTTCATTGACAGGGACAGGAGTGTAGGAAACCACGGTTGGCGTGGCCACCAGGGACAGACCAGAATGCAGTCTGCTTCGTCCTGAAGGATCTTGTGGACTACTCGAGTTAGGAGTGGGAAGGGCGGGAATATGTATAGGAAGCCGTTGTTCCAGGGGTGCAGAAGGCCGTCGCCCAGGGAGAGGGGATCTCGCCCGCCCAGGGAGCAGAACGTCCTGTACTTGGAGTTGTGTCTGGTGGCGAACACGTCTGTCTGGGGGATGCCCCAGGCCCGGAACACCGGTTGGAGATATGCGTCTGACAGTTCCCAATCGTGGGTCTGAGCGTGGCCCCGGCTGAGCAGGTCGGCCTGCGTGTTGAGAATACCTGGGATGTGTGTTGCCCGCAGGTAGATTCTGTTTTCCGTGCACCAGTTCCAAAGGGTCAGAGCGAGTCTGCAAAGGCTTCGAGAGACGGTGCCACCCTGTCTGTTGATATAACTGACGGCTGTGGTGTTGTCCGAGAGGACTTGTACGCAGGTGCCGGTGACTGTAGGGAGGAAGGCGCGCAGCGCATAGAGTATGGCTAACAGTTCGAGGAAGTTTATGTGGTGGGACCGAAAGGTGATGTCCCAGGGTGCGCCAGTCCTCATATTGTTGAGGTGCGCCCCCCAGCCCCAGTTGGATGCGTCGGTGGTGAGGGTAAACTGGGGGGTGGGGATGTGGAAGGGCGCTCCCTGAAGCAGATGCGGCAGCACCGTCCACCACCAGAGGGAGTCTCTGACCTCGGTGGTGGGGGAGAGAAGCATGTCTTGCTTGTGCTGGGAAGGACGGAAGCGACTGAGGAACCAAAGTTGGAGGGTTCGCATATGGAGCTTGGCGAAAGGAAGAACTGAAGTGGTCGCTGCCATTAAGCCCAAGAGACGCTGGATGGAGAGGGCTGTGGAAGAGATTTGTGAGCGCACTCGAGTGGCTAGCTCGATGATGGGGTGGGCTCTGTCCAGAGGGAGGAAGGCCATAAGAAGAGTGGAGTCGAGTTCCGCCCCGATGTAGCGTACCCATTGGGAGGGTATGAGATGGGACTTCTCGGGGTTGATGCGAAGGCCCAGGTGCAGAAGGAGGGATTGAGTTATAGAAATGGCCTCGAGGAGGTCTGATTTGGAGTTGGCGACGAGTAGCCAGTCGTCGATATAGGGAAAAATCATGATGCCCTGGAGGCGCAGGAAGGCAACGACCACGATCATGATCTTGGAGAAGACCCTGGGGGCGGTGGAAAGACCAAAGGGAAGGGCCTTGTACTGGAAATGTTCGTGTCCTATAGCGAAGCGTAGGAATCTGCGATGAGGGGGGCAGATGGAAACGTGGAAGTATGCATCCTGGAGATCCAGAGTGGCCATCCAGGCGTTCCGACGGATGAGAGGTAGAAGGGAGGGTAGGGTCACCATCCGAAACCGTCGGTACTCTATATAGCGGTTGAGTTCCCGGAGGTCCAGAATTGGCCTGGTTCCGCCGTCTCGTTTTGGTACCGCAAAGTACCTGGAGTAGAACCCCGTGCGATGGTACTGAGCAGGGACGGGTTCGATTGCGTCCTTTTGCAAGAGTTTGGTGACTTCTTGAAGAAGTGGGGTAGAAGGCGGGGTAGAGACGAATACCGGGGCAATCGGGGTTAGGAGGAACTCGATAAGGTAACCTCTGGATACTATGGACAGGACCCACTTGTCCGTGGTGATGGTGCGCCAAGCGGGGAGGAATGGTGCGAGGCGCGGTAGATTGGATGGGGTACAGTCAAAGTCCCTGCTTTTGCTAGCGTGACTGCTTGGAGCGGCCGGATTGCTGGGGTGCAGGAAAACACTGCTTCTGCTGATACTGGGGCCGCTGAGGAACGTTGGGAGCACGGGGGCGCCAGGTGCGTTCAGGGGAACTTCTGGAAGAGGACCGGCGGGACCATGGCCTCGACCAGGATCTTGGTCTGTATTGCCTGGTAGTGGAGGAAATACCAAGGGTCCTAGAGGCTTTAATGCTCTTATCGAGCTCTTGCAGGGCAGAATCGGTGGAGGAATGGAAAAGGCCGAGGCCATCGAAGGGGAGGTCCTCCACGTAGGATCTGGTATCCTGCTGGAGGGATGTGGATCTGAGCCATGAGTGGCGTCGGAGGACGATCCCGGAGGTCATAGTTTTGGAAAAGGTGTCCAAAGCGTGCTTCGATGTATTGAGCTGTTGTTTGGATAGAATCAGGCCTTCCTTTTGGAGGCAGCGGGCGGTAAGACGATGTTCCTCTGGGAGGTGGGGCAGGATGCTGGAAAGTTGCTCCCAAAGGGCATAATGGTATCTGCTCATGCAGGCGAGATAGTTTGCGGGTTTAACGCCAAGGGCTCCTGCAGAGTAAAAGCGGCGGCCCACTGCATCGAGCTTGCGACCCTCCTTATCAGGAGGTGTGGATAAGGATCTGCGAGCCTTGGTGGAGGAGTTTACCACCAAAGAGTTCGGCTTGGGGTGAGAGGTGAGAAACTCAGCCCCTGTTTCCTGAATGCGATACATGTGGTCTAGGCGTCTTGAGGATACCGGACCCGATGCGGGCTTGTCCCAAGGTGCTTTTGCAGCCTGGAGAAGTACTGTAGACATCGGAAGGGAAACAGCCGTGGAGGTATCTGCCTGGACGATATCAAATACAGGGTCGTCAACTGCGGGCTTAGGCTGGAGAATGGCCAGTCCTAAGGAGAGGGCCATATGCTTCACTAATTCTCCATAGGAGGAGATATCCTCCGAGGGTGAGATGGGCAAATTCTCTGATACATCCGGGTTGGGAGAGGGTCGAGAAGGCGAGCCCTGGTCGGAGTCGGGGTCGTCGCTGTCCTCTGCTGACGAAGAGGATGCAGGCGGTTCGAAGGGTTGTGTCGGTATCGATGGTGGGTCCGTGATCGGTACGGGTTGTATCGGGATGGGGGTCGGTGTCGAACCCTGCGGAGCCGATGAGCATTGTGGCGGTTGCGACGGTGGCTGTTGCGGCAGGGGGCGCGGTGACAGCGGGCGAGGTTCAGCAACCTGGTAGGTGTGCGGTCTCACCCAGGTAGCAGATGCCAAATGGTGCGGGGGAGAGGTCCGCGAGCGATGCTCAAGGCGATCCCAGTCTGGGTAGACGGAGGGCGAACACGGTCCCGGTGCGACGGAATAGTGTGCCTCGCGGTAGTGTGATCAATGTCGATCCCAAGGAGGGAGGGACTGTGGAGGAAGGTCCCATCGAGACGGGGCCGGGGATCGATGGCGGGAAGGCTGACGGCGGTGTGGAGACATGTATCGAGGAGATCGAGGTGGAAAATCTCTCCGGTTATAGTCAACGTAGTGGGGACGCTCGATGTTGTCATCGGGGCCCTCCGGGTCGCTGGGTTCAGGTGAGAAAGACCTTGCAGACAGAGGTGACCTCGAGATGGATCGCCGTCGGTGTAGATCCGGACGTCGGTGCTTGTCATCGGGAAAGGGTTGAGTTTCCAGGATGGCATCAGGTGGCACGACGTCGATCTGGCGGATCGGAGAGTCGAGGAGATGGATGGTAGGGATCTCCTTCGACGACGCCGGTACAGCTGGTGCGGGCTGTATGACAACGCGCGGCTCCAACGGCATTGGAGGTGGAGGCGCGGAGGCTTTTTTGGGAGGTTTCCCAGTGGGCACAGAAGGATCCTTGTGCTTTTTCTGGGATTTGTCCTTCTTTTTCTTTTTCAAGGGTGTCGAGGCCGCAGACTGACTAGGAGCCGGGCGTTTCGACCCCGAATGGACGATGTCCGATGCCGGTCTCGATTCCGAAGGGGGTCGAGATGGATTTTTCGATGTCGACGGGAGCTCGGTCGGAGTAGACTTGCTGATCGACTCCATCGGTTTGGACGGGGAGGGGAGGAGCGCGGACTCCAAAAGGGCGACCTTCAATCTCGCAGCTCTGTTCTTTCGCGTCTGATTACTGAATCTAGCGCAGTGGGGGCACGAATCG
Organism: Lepidodactylus listeri; assembly: GCA_029233225.1. Lineage (NCBI taxonomy): Eukaryota > Metazoa > Chordata > Lepidosauria > Squamata > Gekkonidae > Lepidodactylus > Lepidodactylus listeri. The sequence continues at coordinate 48,061,612 of JARCFY010000017.1, forward strand.
GGACGATGGGATTCGCCCAAACAGAGAATGCAGAGCGAATGGCCGTCCGGAGCCGCAATCTTGCTCCCGCAGTCCAAGCACCGTTTAAAGCAGCCCCACTTCTGAGCCATGCAGTAGCCCAGGAGAGGGGAAGAAAGAAACAGGGGAAAAAGGGGGGGGGGAAGGCTGAGGAAAGAAGAGAAACCCCACACCAAGAAATCACCCTGTTTTTTTTTGTTTTTTTTTAAGACAGATAAAGTAAGAAAAGAGAGGAAAGAAGTAGGAAGAAATTGGAAGAAGTTGGAAAAGGCGAAGCTTTCCACGACGGAGCTCTCTGACTAAGCTGTGAACAGCGCGGCGGTCAGAAGAGAACTGGCGGGATCCCCGCGCCTGCTCCCCTGGGCATGCGCGGTCGGGCTCCTGCGCATGCCCGGTGCGGTTGGGCGCGAAAATCCGTTAAGCTTTCTACGAGACCGATGGATTCCAGCGCAGGCGCAGTAACCCATCAGTGTGAAGCACAGAGACCATGTCGAAGATTCCTGATTTCACACACTAACTATATTGAAAATAAAATGGAGTTTCGTGATATTTTTGACCAACTCAAAATCTCCTAAGACATGTTGTCATTGTTAAAGTTCCAGTAACAGCCACAGGGCCATTAAAGAACTGGTCACAAGCACAACCTATACTGCCATTCACTACCTGTTGCTCTTTCATCCCAACACTTAAACAAGAACAGATTTCCTTTTTCAAACAAACCTTCCCTCTTTCCCATTCTCTTTGGTCCAACGGCTACCCTCAAAATAATAAAAAGATAGATGGAGCAGATTCTAAAATTTCTGTCCATTTCAGACTGATTCCTTAAAAAAATAAAAATAAAAAATAAAGTGGAGAGGCTACCTTACCCAAACATGAGAACATCACCTAACAAAATTCTCACAAAGGATGTATTAATGAAATTTCAACACAGCCTGACATCAAGACCTGGCACTGATCTTATAAAATGTTATATTTTTGTAATTAGAAACATTTGGCTTGGCTAAAATTTATGAAGTTCTTGTCCAAACAGGCCAAACTGGAATAGAAAACTATCCAACATAAAATCAAAACAGTCCCTTTTCTGCCCCCCACCCCATCCCAAAAACAGGCCATAAAGCATTCAAACAAAGGTACCAGAACATGCATATATAAGTTGAGTTGAAAGAGATGCATGAAGTAATGTTGCAGAGAATGGGAATGTCAAACATCAGTTGGACTGAACTTGTTTCCAAAGCCGTCTAATCTACTTTAGCTAGTTGCAACAGCCATACAACAAAACAACTGTCAATGTCATACTTCAAAGTGTATATAGAATAAGGGAAATGGCTCCCAGATCTGTATATATGTGGTTGTTTAAACATGCATATGATAATTTAACCACACATTTGTCCTGATTTAGAAGCTGTTTGCATGGTGATTTGCAGAGTGTATCCAACTTTTTTGTCATGTCCGCAAGAGTCATTTTCACTGAAAATAACAACCGCTTAAATGTGCATTACATGAACTGAAGTAGTTTGCTATGGTTAAAAGTTTTCCCTGGCGAACAGGGACCCTAGATTTCACAACTGCTGCTTAAGCAGAACCACGAGCTGATTAACTTTTTAGAGAAAGTGTATGTCTTACACCCAAGTGAATACAGTTCTTAAAATATGCCAGTTTAGTTACGCCCAGTTCACAACAAACCTTAGAAAACCATAGGTTGAGGACAGGCATGGCTCTTCAAATGCAGGATAGTTTCCAACAAGTTGACCTCAAGGGAACTTATTAAGTTTTACAAGAAATACCTTTGGTACTATTTCCAAGGTTGGCAACTTCTTATGAAGGGTTTGATAAAGAGGGACTCTGGTTCAATAGAACAATGAACATTCCATATAAAACAGTATCCACTGTTATCTGTTCTGCTAATATACTGCAGAATCTACTTCCTCCAACATCCAACTTTCCCGATTATCCAGACTTACATATCACAGCAAAATTAGCTTCTATAAACAGTTCCCTTTTATATAACTTCCTAAACATTTTGGGTTATCTCCCACCAACCACTCAGATAAATTAAATTTATTATATTGAATTTCATGAGCGCACCATACCATTCTCTACATGATCTTCTCTGCACATTATTTATACGCACAAATCCAACCTCCTAAATAGCTTCACCCTGTTCTTTCATTTATCTGCAGCAACACAATATTTGTATTATGTCAAGAGAAAAGATAAAGTGTGGCATATTCATAGCAGGCCAAAAACTGACTTTAAATATCGCTTAAGGCCTTAAATTGCTTCCATGAGCTCCAGGCCATGGAACCATATATGAGGTACCTATTGATCCAACAGAACCATCAATACTTGTGTGTTGAAATTAGAATGGAATCTCTGTGTCCAAGTGATAAACTGAGACCATTTCATCTAGCAACTGAACAAATTACACAAAAACTGTAAGTCTATTTGTCCTGTTTTGCGGTCAACTCTTGAACCGTAGGGATGCTCAAATAGAGGGAGATTTCTGAAGACTCCAGGCTGTCCTTGAATGAGGTCATATGGAGGGAACAGTGTGTTCTGCCACATGTAGCACAATCACATGAGTCCTGGGATGCATGTCGATTTCCCCAAAAGTCCCAATAGCTCCCCCCCAGGGTGAAAGGCTGAAGCTCCTTCCCCATAAGCACCGCTGTCCCAATCCTAATCAGACACCATGCGCTCAGGAATTGAGGAGAACCCATAACTCATAGATGCAACCTGTATCTGATGAAGGGAACTTTGGCCCAATCTGCAACTAGCATTTGCTCCATTGTTGTACCAAACCCACACTGGAACAGAAAAAGATGGGGCTCAAAACCACTTTCAACTACCCCAGGCCAATGCCATACTGACTGCAGGGTCACCCCTGAATGGCCATAAAACGGCCATAGATCTATGCAGATGGCCGCCATAAAACCAGAAATCAAACGAAATGGAAGTGGCATGCAGTCTGGACACTACCATAAAATCCAACAATCAAAGTGAAAGTGACATGCAATGCAGATGGGAATTTCTATTCCAGTGTGGGTTTGGTAAGACAGCGGAGCAAATGCTAGGTGCAGATTGGGCCTTTGACTCTCGAAAGCTCGCACCCCAAAAATCTTGTTGGTCTCTAAGGTTTTACTGGGCTCAAATCTAGCTGTTCTACTGCAGACCAATATAGCGGCCCTCTGAAACTAGATGCAACCTCTGTACTCCAAACCATTCATAGGCCCCGTCCACACGAGCAAGATAAGCTGAACGGGAAGTGACACAAATTTGTGCCGGCACAATTTGCGCCGCTTTTGCGGGATCACACAGGTCTATGGACCTGTGAGGGCGAACCGCCGCTGCATGATCACACGCAGCCGCGGGCGAGTTGGGTTTTTTTTTCCGGCCGTTTTCAGTGCGCTTATCTGCTTTTACAAGGGATCGATGACTTGCCTCTCCACCCTCGGGGTCATCCGATGATGTGCATACCGGGATGGGAGGGGAAAAAAACCAAAAAGCCCACTCCCCAACGCCACTTGTTTGCGCTGGTGCGATCACACCAGAAAAGGTCAGTTCTGGGCTGTCGCAAACCATTTGAGACTGCCTTTTCACTGGTAGCTAAATAAGTCGATTCCCCACCGGTTCAAAGTGGTTTGCGACACTTTGACACCGGCTGCAGGATGCTTCCCAGATGTGCTTGTGCGATCACGCCACTTTGAGCTGGCAGGGAATCATCCTTCTTGTGTCGCAAATGGGTGCGTATGATCACTCCCATACAATCTCTTTAAGCCCCTGATAATGGTGGCAGAAAGTGCCATTGAGTCATAATCAACTCATGGCGACCCTGTCAGGTTTTCAAGGCAAGAGAGGTTCAGAGGTGGTTTGCCATTGCCTGCCTCTGCAGAGCAACCCTGGACCTCCTTGGTGGTCTCACATCTAAGGACTAACCATGGCTGACATTGCTTAGCTTCTGAGATTTTACAGCATCAGGCTAGCCTAGGCCATCCAGATCAGTGCAGTGGGGCTGGTAATAGGAAGAGCATTCTGCTTATGTTTTAGCTCAAAAACAAAAACAGAAAAGGAGAGAGATCCCAGTACAAAAGCAAGCAAGCAAGAAACTACAAAGTTAAAATCTCTTCACCTTCAGATTTTTGTGTTTATCACATGGAAATATATATACACATTACATGTATGCATGGTTACTGTTTTTGTTTATGCTTTGTAGAGGTTGTAACTGCAATGTTTTAGCTCAGTTAGGTCCCAGTGACTGAGTCATACTATTTCAGGGATCTTTACAGCTTTTTTTTACTTCAAAGACTCAAGATTTCCTGAATGTTATCCTGTGGGGCTAGCTCCCCGGAGACTTAGACAGCTTCTGACCACTTACTTTGAGTGCCCAGGACTTGGAGGAGACAATAAACGAAACTTCGTGAAGGCAGTCAAAATTGAGAGGTGCCATTTGACAATACTGAAACTAAAAAGGCTGTTGCATTTCAGCTCTAGCTGAAATATCTTTCACAGCAGACACTTTCTTGTTAAACATATTGCAAACTAAAACATTTTAAAATCTCAGCCAAGCACGTTTCATTGAATTATTTTTTTAAGTTGTTCACAGAATCCATACATCACTAGATGAGGTTGAATCTTTACAGAAACTAAATTTGCCTTGCTTCCAAATACAAATGTTGGACCTTCTACGGCTGCAACTTAGGATTTATCTTTATGGAAGCTACAGCTGCATTGCCTTCATAATTTATTTACTTTGGCCCTTTTCACATTACCATTCTAAAGCGGATATTATTCGTTGTTGGCCCCATTTTGAGTAAAGGGATACAGCGACGGGGGTTTCGTACAGCAAATTTCCTTCAGTGAATGAGCCATCTCTGAAGGGATATGGTCATTTCCAACAGTGCCGCTTTTCTCCCTGCCCTTTTTCGCTATGCGATCTTCCTTGGACTTTAAAAAAAAAAACATTCTAAGGTGAGCGCTATAGTGATGCCATGGAGATGCATGGACTTAATGGAGTCAATGCATCTGAATGGTGTTGCTATTGCTTCAGTGCTATAGCGGTTTAGTGCTATAGCGCTCACCTTAGAACTTTTTAAAAAGAACCTGAGGAAGACTGCACAGCAAAAAAGGGCAGGGAAAAAGCAGCATTATAGGAAGCGCTATGGACATTTTTAACAACACACCACAGCAATTCAAAAGTGCAATTAATGGGTTGAAAATGGAAAAAAGCAATTTTCCTCAAAAGTGGCTCAACCACGTTTTGGTAACCCAACACAAGCAGGTTTGTATGAACAGGTAAATAAATTCCACTAGCAGCTGATTACTAAAACGGGTCTCTCTGAAATGACAGGAAAAAATCCATTAGCAACCAGTTACTAAAATGGGATACAAAGGCAGTTTAAAAAGGGCCGTTTATACCCCACTTCTCTTCCCAAAGAGGATCTAAAGTGGCTTACAGTGTTCTCCTCTTCTCCATGTTATCCTCGCAACTATGACCCTGTGAGGTAGGTCAGGATGAGAGTGTGTGATTGGCCCAAGGCCATCCAGCAAGCTTCCATGGAAGAGTGAGGATTCAAGCAGAAGTCTCCCAGATCATCATCCAGCACTCTCATCACACCACCACACTGGCCCTCTCTAGCACATCTGCATTACCTATGACCTCTGAAGCGCACCTGTAGCTTCTGGCTCGTGTGCAGAGGTTACATATTGAAGCACCTGTGATTAGGAACCCTGATTGATTGTATCAGGGTACTACTTTCCGGCATTTGTGGATACTGCTGTTGCCCTGATGTGGCCAATTATTCCAGTCCTTCTTTATGTCCTGGTCTGGTCAATCTGCTTTCCATTAATCACTAACAAGATGTACAAACTCCAGACCAAGCTGCACGGAAAGAATGAGGATCTGAATGTGGACATCTGCCAGTATAGCATTACCTCCCAGTGGGATGCACATTCAAATGTATATTCTTACACCAGCCTCTAATGGAGCAGGGTACATATGGGGGAAAGACAAGTGTAGAGTGTTACAGAATAAACAGTTTTTACCCTCAGACTGTAACTGATATGAATATGCTTATAAATCCAGGTTGGTTCTTCTCTCCTTCTCAAATGGGGTGCGTGCTCGTACACCCAGACAGTTCAGCAAACGGAATGGGAGCTGTGGCACAACCAAAAGCATTGTGCAGGCATTGCCATGTGTGAAATGTTAACAAGCACGCAATGATTTGCCAATATAACACCCATCGTTCTGTGCAATGGGGAAGAATACCACATGCACAGTCATTTGAATGTAATTACCGGAAGATGCCATAGGTGAGCCACGGGGATACAGTGGGATACAAATATTTTTAAATAAGTAACTAAGTCTGTGGACTTGCCACGGACACTCAAGAGCATGGGGAAGAAAAGCAGAAAACTCAGCAGAGGTAAATGGACAGATAACAGACATTCTCACATCTGACATTAAAAGCATGCTTTAGCAATTCTCATTCTGTGTGAGATCTTCACTAAAAGAAGGCGATGGGATTTATACCCCACCCTTCACTACCTGAAGGAGTCTCAGAGCAGCTTACAATCTCCTTTCCCTCCCCCTCCCCACAACAGACACCCTGTGAGTCAGGTGGGGCTGAGAGAGCTCTTTTGAGAACTGCTTGTGAGAGGACAGCTCTGAAAGAACTTGTAACTGACCCACGGCCAAACCAGCAGCTGCAAGTGGAGGAGTGGGGAATCAAACCCAGTTCTCCCAGCTTAGAGTCTGCCGCTCCTAACCACTACACCAAACTTGCTCTCTGTAGGACTAAATAAGAATCTCTCAAATGCAGATCCTAACCATTTTAGGTTTTACATTTGCATTACTAGTGTATTTGACGCCTCACTTGAGAGCCACCGAAGGCTCAACATTGTCTTCTATCCACCTTCTATGGGTCCATGGACAGCCTCTCCGCAAGTTATTTTGAAAGCTCAGCTTCCCTGATCTTTGTTTTATGGATTCTGTCCCTCACTTGGATGTCTCTTGCACAGTTCCAGAACCCAGGATTCTTTAGCCAAGGAATCCATATATCAGGGCTACAACTGAGATTCCACAGACTTGTGCATGGCTACACATCTGAGCATTGTAAAAGCTATATTCCCTGGGCACTGGCTTCCTAGATCCACCTCCTTTTTATAGGAAAGACTTTGGAGAGCTTTCTTGGTGAGGCTATGACTTGACTTGTGCTATGATAGTTCTGGTTCCAACCCACAACCTGAGATTTCTGGCTCCAGGCTCTAGAATCTCAATTGCTGGCTGCCTATGGGTCAGCTCCAACATCATGTAAAACCAACTGGAATTTACAGCTGCACTGCCACTGTTCCAGGATTGCTTTTTCCCAAGCCCAGAGAGAGGTACCAAGAAAAATGTAGGAATCAGACCGTGCGCGTGTACAGCTAAAGCAATTTCCATGTTAACAATGGACATGTGCCGCTTCATACACACTAATGTGTTCCCACACAATCAACGGTACATGTATGGCCCCTGGAAGGGTCATGCTGGGGGCTGGGGCATGTAGGGGATTATGTACGAACTGACCCACAGAAGGGGGCCTTCTCCACAATCTTGATACGTAGAAAAGAGAAGCACACATCAATGCACAAAATCATGTTAATGGAAGTCTCCAGTTTATTCCAACTGGTATCAACAACTGTTTTTAGACATGAATCAAAATTAAGACGTTTGAGTCACTTCTATTAACGCTGAATCAGATTCTAAAAATTATTCCCACTTCTTCCTCCTCCCCGCACACGCACACAAACCTGTGCGTTTTATTTGCAGTTCTTAGAGACACTTGATTTATACTTCGTGCCAAATTCATTCTTGAGGTCTGGGCTTTATAAAAATCATGCCGGTACCAAAGGGAATGCTAACTGGATGTCTCTATGATTCATTTGATCGGCACTAAAATTTCTCTCTTCCTACTTAAGGTCGGCAGCGTCATTGCCAGGGCAATACGGCTGCAAAGTGCAACTGACTTCATTTTGTATGCCCGGTGAAGTGCCAAACAAACAAGCAGACAACAAAATGGTGCTGAATTAGCTTTTCCAAGCTTCCTATCATAGCAATATTCTCACCCAGTCACAGCGGCAGCGTTGAATTTTGTTTTGGGTTTGTTTGCTTTTCTTACTTTCATGCCCATCTAAAGCACAGACCTATTATTCACAACACAGAAATCACAAAAAGAGTCGCAAATTGTAAGCTGCGCATGAAGATCTCCTGGACCGATTTCCCACAGCCGCTGCTTTGCCCGCGCTCTTCCCTTTGCCCTGATTGTAAATGTCAATTTCCCACTATTTGCTGCACAGCTGCGTTTTGCCCTGCAGCTTCACCTGATTTTTCCCACTTCTACTCAATCCTCAAAAAACCGGATCGAGTAGACGCGGGGGAAATCAGGCGAAGCTGCGGAGCAAAATGCAGCTGTACAGCCAATAGTGTAAAATTGACACGATCGGGGCAAAGGGAAGAGTGGGGGCGGAGCAGCGGCTTTGGGAAATCGGTCCTGGTTTAATTGCATCAAAGGAGGATCACTCAGAGCCAAACAAGACAAAGAGACCTTCCCATTCCTTCATGGACAGCTAGCCCACGCAGACTTCCCCAAAGATGCATTCATGCAAAGAACTCATCAGGACGATCAGTTTGTCATAGGATCATTCATAGATACATACAAGCCACCACTTCTTAGCATCAATTTCCACAATTCCAACAGCTCTTTTTTTTCCTCAGCTGCCATAAGCTAGGGAAATTCCCTCCTTCACCGCTCACAAAACACCAGCTGTGTCCTTGAACAGTTCACAGAGATCCATGCAGGACATCCTCCAGGAAAACTGCATCCTGGGGTGTATAGTGCGGAGACATAATTGCCACCATGAACCAAAGCACAGACCATGCAAATACAATGCACCATGGTGGTGGAAGGCGGTCTCAAGTCACAGCTGACTTATGGTGACGCCGTAAGATTTTCAAGGCAAGAGACAAATAAAGATGGTTTTCCACTGCCTGTCTCTGCAAAGCAACACTACACTTCTTTGGTGGTCTCCCATCCACATACTGACCAGGGCTGACCCTGTTAAGCTTCCAAAATCTGATGATATCAGGTTAGCCTGGGCCATCCAGGTCAAGGCAAAATAGACCGTACCAAAATCCTTCTGGTAATACGCACCACTTCAGCTCAAAGCAAGCTAGCCATACATAATGCTACAGAGAAAGGGAAAATACAGAAGTTATTGACAAGTGTTTTCTAGGCAAAGCTTTTCATCCTGATCCCAACTGTAATAGAATCGTAGGGCTGGAAGGGACCTCCTGGGTCATCTTGTCCAACCCACTGCACAATACAGGAAATTCACAAATACCTCCCTCTCCACACCCCTAGTGACCCGTTCCACGCCCAGAAGATGACAAAAAAACCTTCAAGGATCTCCAGCCAAACTGGCCTGGAGAAAAATTGCTTCCTGACCCCAAAGTGGCAATCAGCATTTCCCTGGGTGTGTAAGAATGGGCCATGAGAACTAAGCACGATGCAACCCTTTTTTTTTGCCCTCCCTCTCATGATCTGCCTAAGTTCACAGAATCAGCATTGCCGACAGATGGCCATCTAGCCTCTGCTTGAAAACCTTCAAATAAGGACAGCCCACCACCTCCAGAGGAAACCTGTTCCACTGAGGAACCGCTCTAACTGTCAGGAAGCTCTTCCTAAACTTTTCTGATTTAATTTCAACCCATCGGTTCTGGCCCGACCTTCTGGGACAACAGAAAACTCCGCACCATCCTCTATATGACAGCCCTTCAAGTACTTGAAGATGGAGCGCCTACCTCTCTGAGACTGAAAGCAAAGCATCCCTACTGACTCCCATCATCCGCACTGGCTTGGAACTTAAGCAGTTGCCTCACCTTGCCTCCAGCCAGCTTTTTCATTTAATTACATCCAGTTCCCCTCCTTACTACAACCCCAATGTCCATGGCTTTTGTCCACACATATCCCATGATCACCAGCACCTCCTTTTCTTGGAGGCCAGAGAGAATTCCACCTTCAGCTTTTCTGTTGATGAAAAAGGGTTGGATCCACTACCTAACAGCTGCGAAACGCTTTCCCACTGAAGTCATGTCCACAGAAGACATACTTGCGTTTCAGCCTCATCACGCCTACCCTGAATTCTGAAGCTGACCCAAGTTGTCATGGGACAGAAGTATCCCGGGCCAAGACAAATCCTCCTTTTCAAGGAACCTGAACATTACTGCATACATGAAATTCTAATTACACTGGGGTATCCGGACACAGGGGGGGGAATGCTTCTGCACCATTATGCGTGTGAATAATATGCATGCCGGTTTTACTACATACACAAGCCAAGAAGCCACAAATAGCAGCAAACTCATATTAGCACAGCAAAATAGTCCATTCATACTTCACACACATGCATCTATGTCTGCTCTTACACCTATATAGGTTAAACAGTCACTGTGCGAAGATGGCCTTTCATTTCTTTTAATCCCATTCTTACATCAGGGTGGAGTGGGTCGAGTGCTAGAATAGGGCTGTGGTGTGAACGGGCAAAATCCAGTTGGGAAGTGGACTGAAACTGGATTATTTAGTGTGTGTGACCTCAGCCTAAGATCTGGGAGATCTAGGTTCAAATCCCCACTCTGCCATGGAAGCTTGTTGGGTGACCTTGGTCCAGGTACTCCCACGCTCCCTAACCCACCTCATAAATTGTTGTGAGGATAAAGTGAAGGAGGCTGATGTAACCCACTTCGGGACCCCACCGGAAAGAAATCCGGGGTACAAATTGAACAAATCCAATACACAGCCCATAAAACTGTTTCACCCTAGTATGATAGGTGGACTTCCATTGGCTGTATTTCCAGACCTAGCAGCTCGGGCACAGAACACCCATTTAGAATGCTGTAAAAGTCAACAGATTCAATTTTTGGAATTTTGGGTTTGTGGACCTTCACTGGGTAAGACCACTGGAACAGGGTGTTAGCCTCAAGAGCTGGATGTCAGTCTGCATTGGGGGTCAGCAACCTTTTTACTTTTCATCACTACTGAGCTCCCTTCTCCCCAGGCACAGTGTCTTGTCACGTTTTGCTCTGTTCTAAGAGCAGAACATCAAGTAGGAAGAGTACCAGAAAACAGCACAGAGAAAAATGCTATGAAATAAAAGAAGAAGAGAGAAGGCATTGAATTTAGACCCCATCCTTCACTACCCGAAGGAGTCTCAGAGCAGCCTGCAGTCCCTTTCCCTTCCCCACAACAGACACCCTGTGAGGTAAGTGGGGCTGAGAGAGCTCTTTCGAGAACTGCTCTTGAGAGAACAGCTCCGAGAGAACTTGTGACTGACTCAAGGTCACACCAGCAGCTAGATGTGGAGGAGTGGGGAATCAAACCTGGTTCTCCCAGATTAGTGTCTGCACTCCTAACCACTACACCAAACTGGCTGTTTTCCTGCATTTTCTAAGGGCTACACGAACTACTCAGCAGCAACTGGTGAGCTACTGGCCACTCATGAGTTACCTGTTGGAGGCCCCACTCTAAGTAGACAGTACTGAGCTAGATGAACTACTTCCCTGACTTGGTACAATTCTAAATCTTTGTGTCATAAAAATAATTTATCTGGAATAAAAAGATTTTTGCACTTGGATAAATATAGGTAAAGTGTATGTATCTTGATAAATAAATATGTCCTAGGTATTCCAAAATTCTCTTTGTAGAAATCTTTCTAGTAACAATGCTGTCAAGCTTGAAGTCTCATCCGCTGGTAGACCCGTTACAGTATTACTAGAGTTATAGCAGTATTTCAGTATCGTAACTCTGCATCTGAAGGGAGACTTAGCATGTGTAACTTCTGACAACACTAAAAAGGTATTGCATTCCCATGGAGTATTTATGATATTGAACAGATCCATTAAATCTAGGGGTGGGTTTGGCTGTTTTCCCCCAATTCAAGTCACACTACCCAATTCAGAATTATCTGTCAGACCCCACACCAAAATACAGATCTACACATTCTCACGGTCATACGTACATCACACCCTTCAAAACATCCATGCTTAATTGCAAATGAGAGATGGCTCCATTTCAAAATGAGATCAGAATCAAATTAAATTGGTGCCGGGGGGAGATGCAAGAGGCCAGATGGGAAGGTTGAAGGAAATCTCACTGGTTGTATTACATGTAGACTTAGTTCAGACACTCCTATCCCCTTCCTACTAACTTGTCCTGCATGGATCTCCTTCCACACTTGGTTGAACTATGGCGTCATGTATTACATCTGCATCAGTGCTATCCATGGCTAGAGAGCCAGTTTGGTGTAGTGGTTAGGAGTGTGGACTCTAATCTGGGAGAACCAGGTTTGATTCCCCACTTCTCCACATGCAGCTGCTGGCGTGACCTTGGGTCAGTCACACCTCTCTCGGAGCTGTTCTCTCAAGGTCAGTTCTTGAAAGAGCTGTCTCAGCCCCACCGACCTCACAGGGTGTCTGTTGTGGGGAGGGGAAGGGAAAGGAGATTGTAAGCCACTCTGACACTCGTTCGGGTAGTGAAGGGCAGGGTATCAATCCAGTCTCTCTCTTCTCTTCTCTCTAACATTAACCAGAATCACATTGATATTGAGTTTGCTAATCCATTGCCAGATCTACTTCTAAGGGAAAACCTGGTTAGCATTAACCATGGTTTTTGCTAATTTAAACGTAAATCCTGATTAGCATTAACCACAGTTTTTGCTAATTTAAACCTAGGACTATGTCAACATTAACGCAAAACTTGGAAGTGAAAGAAGAATCATTAAAGAGAGGAAAGGAACAAGCCCTTAACATGGTTTGGATCTCCTTAACCTTGGTTAGGACATCACGAATATTCCACATCGTGCATTGGGGTTTCAAAAGTTTAAAGCTGCAATTTGTTCAGATTCCAATTACCTACCAGTCTACTCTTTACAACAGCTTTTATAAAATTACTGTTTATTTTTCGGTACTGACAAAGATAAGTATCTCATTATGGATTTTGTTACTATCAGCAGCTCAGAGAAAAGATGTTTCAGAAATGGAAAAACAGACCTTGACGGCCTATCAAACATACCCATGTGTGACTGAAAGGTTATAGGAGATTTGACTGGAACTTGTTGAAACAACACGCCAATACTTCCCCCCCTTGAAATCCGTACATGAGGGCAAAGAGCTACATCTGAAGAGAATGCAAAGAAATTCACCAGACCCAAAGAACTAAAATGGATGCTATTTTCCCACACAACAGTACTTATTCTCAAGTCAAATGGATGCTATACACACCACTACAAAACTCTTGTATGGGCACAAAAGGTGATTTTTACTCATAAAGCTGGTTGATGCATATAGTTCTATAAGGAAGCTCCTTTAGTGAACCACCTAAGCAAATTGAACAGAAATCCAAAGCGTTTCTCTCTGTTTTGTCCAAATCTTGGCCTCTAATCCAGAGTTGCACAAAGGCCTCCAGGGGCTAATTTGATGGTCCCAAGAAATAGCACAATCCTTGACCTAACACATGAGGCACAATCAGAGCAAGGTAAGCAACCTTAGCTGGCCAAGGGCCACCTGTGAAGATCCTGGTGTGCCAGCTGACAAAATGGTGTGAGGAAAACTAGGGTCGTACCTGGAGGCATGCTTGGGGCAAGCCAAGCCCCATTGGTCCTGCCAGCATCTCCATCTTGGACTTGCCTAGTTCAAGGCCTCATTACAACTTACACAGGCCCTAGGCGCTTTTGCCTTTGTGGGCCCCTCCCACCAAAATAATTTTAATATTAAATATTTTATATAACCTTTCTTTTTTTCAGTTTTAGGCAAAATGTAATAGATTTTCATGGATCCTAAACATTTCATTTTTTTTTTCTGATGTGAGAAAAAAATTAAAACATGTTCTTCAACCCTAAAAGTTTATTTTTTTTCCCTTCAGATTTTAAAATAAAACATTTTTATGGGTCCCGAGTAGTACTGTGGACCCTAGGTACTGTGCCTAATGGATAAGTCAGTCCTGGCCTGGTGGCTGTACGATTTGGGAGACGATGACAGGACTATGCCATGGTTGCCGCCTTCCCTGGCCTCAACAGGGCCTTAGTTTCTTGAGCAAAGTTCTGGCCTGGGGTACCAAGCAAAACCCAAAGAGTAATTGAAATATGGAATTTACTGCCACAGGAATTGGTAGAGGCTACGAGCATAGACAGCTTCAAGAGGGGACTGGGTAAACATATGGAGCAGAGGTCCACCAGTGGCTATTAAGAGGTTAAGACGCTATTAAGAGGTTAAGACACTGAGCTGCAGACCGGAAGGTCTGTAGTTCGGGAGTTCGAGACCTGAGTGCCGCATGACAGAGTGAGCTCCCGTCTCTGGTCCCAGCTCCTGTCAGCCTAGCAGTTCGAAAGCAAAAAATTGCAAGTAGACAAATAGGTACCACTTTGGTGGGAAGGTAACAGCGTTCCTTGTGCCTCGGCGTTTAGTCACGCTGGCCACATGACCACGGAGAAGTCACTATGTCTGGGGCAATGATGCTCTTTATTCTTGGTGCTGGGGGAGCAACAGTGGTAGAGCTTCTGAAGTTCTGGCCCCACTGGTGGACCTCCTGATGGCACCTGGGTTTTGGCCACTGTGTGACACATAGTGTTGGACTGGATGGGCCACTGGCCTGATCCAACATGGCTTCTCTTATGTTCTTATGACTGGTGTGCTGCTGTCTGTACAAGTGCCAGGGAGGTGGCTGCCCCACTCCAGAGCCCTGGGAACAAGAGGATCTGTCATGTGGGATTGCAAGCGGGCTAAGGAGGAGAGTTTCTAAAGGGCCTCTCAAAGTCCAATTCAGTAAAAGTTCAAGCACCGCACAGTTCCTTTGGTCCCAAGGTTCAAGAGTTTCTATGAATTATAGTCTCTGGGCTACCTCAGGAATCAGTAGCTTTAAAACCCAGCCTTTGGGGAAGAAGCCTCCAACAGGGAGTTAAAGAGCTACTGGTAGCCAATGCTCCCGCTAAGCTGTGGAGTCTTGTGAGCAAAAATCCTACTTTTGTGAGCTCCTGGCATTGAAGTTGTGAGCAAGCAATCTGGCTACCGCATAAATTAATTTGCCCTGAAGCCATCCTTCCTGAGCTGAAGCAAAAATGTGTCAGCCGGAGGCTAAAAAACTATGAGCTAGCTCACACTAACTCAGCTAAGAGGGAACGCTGCTCACCACTGCTGCAGAACACCTGGTGCCTCCCCTAGAATACCCAGGGAAACCCTGCAAAACGACCTGCCTCTAGGCTTCTTTTCTTTCATAAAATAAAAATAAATGTTTTTTTTTTATTTCCTAGGATGTTTCTCGGCGCTGCGTAGCACATACAGCTTCATTTCCGGGGTTCTCCCTAGTTCACGTTGTTTCCAAGACAGAACAAAACTGGGTAACGCGCCTGATGGGAGGAATAACTCAGGACTGTTTTCATTACTCAGAAGTAGCTTCCGTTAAATAAGAGATCAGAGAGCCTTGTTGTAGGGAGCTTTGGCACTTTCGGGTACAGGACTTGGGTGAGAAATAAGTGGAATTCCGGGGGAGGCAATCGAAAGCACATTGAAAGACGCTGTTCGATCATTAATAGCGAAAAAAAGTGAAATAAAAAGACTGTTTCGGCTCCAGTCCAGTCCACTGCGGTTCCAAATCTGGAGCTTCCAACACGGGCCCTGTGATTTTGCCGTGAACGTTCCTATATCACTGCTCCTAATGCAACGCCCAAAAGAGAGAGAACCAGCAAACCCCCGAGTACCACTCCGCCTCCCTACTCCGAGTTCAGAAGGAAATGTCAGTGCCAGCCCATGGAGACCGTGATACTGCTGTATATCAAAATGAAACCTAATCATTGCCCATCCTTGCAGATTCATCAATATAAGAACTTTTAAGAACAGGAAAAAGGCCAACCGTTCTCATATATCAGCCACTTTTTGAATGAACTTCCCTGCAAGCTTTATCATGTTCACTGCCAATGCTCACTGATTTCAGTCTCACTGATAGTGCCGAGTCCTTTTCCTTCTAGGCCTGTCCAGGCAGCAGCACCTCCCCCCCCGGCCACTGGAGAGGAGAAGGGAGCCGCAACCGTGTCCCAAAGAGAGGTAGGGCCCCAGGCCTAACCAGCTGCCAGCTGAAGAACAGAGCTATATTCTATTGCAGATTCCAAAATGGACAATGCAGTGGTATCTGTGCAGAATCTCAGACCCCAGCACAGGCTGTCATGTCCCACAGATCTGGGGCTTCAGGAAGCCCTTGCTTAGGGCTACAGCAAATCAAGGGCCCTTGGATGTGTCCTGACATATCTGTAAGAAATAGCATCTCCATAGTGATGCTCCAGAAGTTCTATGGATGGTGCAAGACATTCTATGACCTTCTTCAGCCATGGGCATCTTGCTTTGCGGAGGAAAGGGAAGACGTACAAGTGGCTACAAGCATGGACGGCTTCAAGAGGGAATTAAATAAACATATGGAGTAGAGGTCCATCAGTGGCTATTAGCTACAAAGTATAGATAGGAACTCTCAGTCTGGGGCAAGTGATTCTCTGTATTCTTGGTGCTTGGGAGGGCAACAGTGGGAGGGCTTCTAGTGTCCTGGCCCCACTGCTGGACCTTCTGAGGGCACCTGGTGTTTTTGGCCACTGTGTAACAGAGTGTTGGACTGGATGGGCCACTGGCTTGATCCAACATTGGCTTCTCTTATGTTCTTATGATCTGTACTTCCCACATTTCTCCTGTTGTGTCCCAAATGATTCACAAAGCATCCCTGCATGGACAGAAAACTTATCTGATTACCGGCCAAAAGGGCAGGACCCCGCTTCGGAAGAAGGAGAAGGGAGGAAGAAGAAGGAGGGGGGAGGAGGAAGAGGAGATTGGATGTATACCCCATCCTTCACTACCCGAAGGAGTCTCAGAGTGGCTCACAATCTCCTTTTCCTTCCCCTCCCCACAACAGACACCGTGTGAGGTAGGTGGGGCTGAGAGAGCTCTGAGAGGACTGCCCTTGAGAGAACAGCTCTGAGAGAATGTGTGACTGACCCAAGGTCATACCAGCAGATGTGAAGGAGTGGGCAATCAAACCCAGTTCTCCCGTATTACAGTCCACACTCCTAACCACTACACCAAATGCAGGAACACCGTAAGAGCAGTCCTGCTGGCTCAGACCAAAGATCACTGTCACCCAGCATCCCACTTCTTATAGCAGCCAGACATTTATTTATTTTATGTACAGTCTGCCTTCCTCACTGAGATTCAAGGCGGATTACGCAGTGCAAATTAATACAGCCAACAGGGTGTGACGTTCCGTAAGAAATACAATAGGATTCGGGTTGAAGAAATCTGAAACCAGGCATGGCTCTGGAAAGCCTACAAGCTAGGTACGGAAGCCCAAGTCTCTCCCTACTTTCCCTCCTAGTACAGCAGGAGGTAGGCTACTTCATATGGGGAGGATCCATTTAGCCATTACAGCCATCCACAGAACGATTTTCAATGAAGTTGTCTCCCGCCACCCTCCTTTTTAGCTATCTAAGTGAATTCTGTAAGATAATTTACAGATTGTGCGAAGAAATTACACATTTCGTGAAGAACAGCGGGAAGGTCAAATCACTCACACGTCCCATCCCCACCAAAAGAAGAACTCTCTCTCTAAAAACACTGGTTGAACTTCCATTAATGACTTTCTGCCCACACCGAGATCATCTCTGTTCCCTATCATTCTGTCCAGGATTTGTCCTCTGGGCTGCTTCTTTTGCCCTGGGAAGTGGAGCAAAAAACATACCCTTCTTCTGCTCTTGGCCGGCCTGCCCACATTGACCGGCAGTTGTTCTCCAGTGCCATCCCAACCACTCCTTCACACTGTTTCCTTCCGACGGCTAGTCTAGGCTGTTATCTGGGTAGCTTTAAAGTCAGCTCATCACAACTAGAATAAGGGAGAGGGAGAAGCCTATCAACTGACTTGACTTAGGAAGTGCGCTGAAAAGAGAACTGAGGGCCGGAAGACACAACAACTATAGGAGATTCTGCATCTAGCATCCACTCTACACTTTCTCAACTGGGGCAATGCCGTACTGACTGCAAAGTCATCCCGGCTGGCCATAAATCTATCTAGAAGGTAGCATAGAATCCGATGATCAAAGGAAGTGAAAGCAGCATGGAGTGTGGAGGCTACCATAAAACCTGATGACCAAAGGAAGTGAAAACAGCACGCAATGCAGAGGGGGATTTCTGTTCCAATGTAGGCTTCATAAAACAACGGAGGGGAAAAGCCAATGCAAAATCAGCCATGGCTGTGGAACTGTGGCTCCACTCTGTGCAACTGTCTACCCAAGAAGGTCAGGAAAGCCCCCCCACACACACTTCTATTATTTCACAGATTCTGCAAAACAGAAACATTGAGGAGATCGCTTTAATAAAAAGACTGGAACGACAGGATCATGGAACCGCTCAGGAGGTCGCTTTTGCAAGGGAACAGAACTGGAGGCTATTGCAACATTTATTGTATATGTTACTTTGCGTCACTTTGCTTTTACTGCACCAGAAGGTTTCCATCCGTATGTATTTTTCAAGTGTTATGTTTGCAAAGAGGAGGAGGAAGAGGAGGAGGAAGGAGAAGGAGAAGGAGAAGCAGCAGCAGCTATAGGAATCAGGATGGCAAGATGCTTCCACAGGCAACAGAAGCGCTTGGAGGGATGCATGAACTTTGTATGGGCTATACGGTCTCCATCTCACAATAAAGAATTATGCCCACATTTCTATCTACTTATTTTAGTGCCTATAATATGATAATCTGTGCTAAAAAGATACTGCAATGACCAGACCAGGAGCAACAACGTCACTGCAAATCTTTCGAGACCGATTTACGGCAGTGAACTAAATCAACATTAATACAGGTTATACGACTATAAGAAAAAATAACTGTAAAACTGCCCCTGAAATGATTCTCCCATGGCCTAGTCCAGTTTTGCTCCGCACTCTCCTATCCCAGCCTAGGATTTATGCCAATTTATCTCTTCCAGTTCTTCACAAGTACCTGAAACTGCTGAAGGACCAGCCTTCCTGAAGAGGTCGAACACAGCATATTTGGTGCAAGGTGATACGCCAAATACCTTAAAATATGCAAATTATGCAAATCTCATGGAGGTTTCTTATATTTTGAATACTGTTTTGGCTGTTTTAAACAGCTAAAATAAAGAGAACGCGTAAATCATGGGGACTTTTGTACTGGAAAAAAAACACTGCAGTTTTAGGCAGACAAGCCGTTCCTGTCATAATAGGCAAATTATATAACCACATGCAAATTAATACTAAATCATGAAAAGTCTTAAAGCAATTTTCTTTCATTTTAAATATTATTTTTACTGCTCTGCCATGCAATCCTATACAGAATTATACCCTTTTAAGCCCACTTACTCTGATGGACATAGAAGGGTATAACTGTTTAGGATTTCACTGCCAAACAGCTAAATAAAGATTGTATGTAAATCACAGGGGACTTTTGTATTGAAGGATAGGTTTGAAAAGCTGTTTGTCTAAAAATTAAGGACGGTACAGGTTTTGCAGGACAGGCCAAAGCGGGCACACTTTTTAAATCTGTTATTTTGAAGGCGAGACAAGTCATCCTCAGCAGTGTTCAAAGTTCCATACCAAGCCAACACACAACACTTGTTAAGAGTCTGCACTCCGGAGTAATTGCACAACGCATTCAGTATATCTAAACCTGCACATTCCACACGTGTGCTCTGTCTGCACCTTTATCCCCCCAAATTTGCTATCTGAGAACTTAGGTTTTCCTTTTCAATTTGTGTTGTGTGGCAAGAGGAAAACTACATACCGGTACTGGGCGCCAAGTTGAAAAACGGCCGGTTTTTATAAAGGAGAAGTATATGGGCTCACACAGTAGACAGAAGCTCCGCCTCTTTTATGCCTGAGTGCTTCCAAACAGAGCTTTGCAGCTAGGAGGGCTAAGATCTCGGTTTTTATTAAAAATGGAATTCAAAATTATAGCCATTATCGCATTCCTTTAAAACTTTTACTCCAGGTCTTGTAACATGCAACAGTTAAAAGAGTCTGCCACAAAACCATGCCTGACCGTATTCCTTATCTTACCAACATGCTAAGAATGTTAAAATTTCAGTTCTCAGTGGGCTGGACAATAAGGTGAGCTAACAGCACTGTGGTCCCTGCCCTGCCAACATTAAGCTCTTTGAAGTCCCATTAATTTCCATGAGAAGGCTACAGATGTGCTTAGCTTGCTCCCACTGAAAAAGAAAATGGAACTAAAGCATGCTTAACTTCTGGCTACGCCACGCCCAAAAGAGATGCCTTAACTGGATTAGTTTTCTGATTATTGCAAAAGAAAGATCTGGTGGAACTCAACTGCTCATGCTGGTACTTACCAACAGTGGGCCAACAGTGGTCAGTTTGTTGGTTCTCTCTCCCCTTGTGACAGCAATGTTTTGAACAAACAGCAAGAAACCGAATCAAAGCGCTCTGAGTTAATGAAGAGCAGGGTCCACGGAGCCACGCGGCTAAGTGTAGCATGCCCACTGGGGTTCTGAACATTTGTGCCTCAACCATCAGCCCCATCATATCACATGACAAAACCATATCCAAAACCGAATGGAGTCTCCAAAGCAATTTTGCTGAAGCAAATTTATAAACCTGAACGCACATTCATCCAGCTGCCTTACCCTGAATCAGAACCCTGGTCCATCAAGGCGAGTATTGTCTACTCAAACTGGCAGCAGCTCTCCAGGGTCTCAGGCTGAGGTCTTTGACATCGACACTGTCTGGTCTTTTTCACTGGTGACTGAACCTGGGCCCTTTGGCATGCAAAGCAGATGCTCTACCACTGGTCCATGGCCCCTCACCAACATACACACATGAAACTACCTTACACTAACTCAAGATATTGGTCTATCAAGGTCAGTACTATCTACTCAGACTGGCAGCGGCTCTTCGAAGCCACAGGCAGAGATCTTTCACATCACCTACCTTTTTTTCTAACAGGAGGTGCTGGGGATTGAACCTAGGACCTTCTGCACTCCAAGCAGATGCTCCGCCAATTGAGCCATGGGTCCTCCCCTGCTATTCACAAGGAGAAAGTCACAAACCCCACTGTGCCAATCCAACCCCTAAGGTGCACCCAAAGTGGCTCTCTGGAACCCAGCTATAATACCCAAACATCAAGTGCAGCATTTTGCACAACGACTGGACAAAATCTGTTGAGTCATAATTCTTTACTTCCAGAAACAGATTCCTTTTGCAGCCTTGGCAAGGCTACGTATTCGCCCCCCCCTCCAGATTTTCTAGCCTTCCTACCTTTAAAAATAGAAGTACCCCGTGGGAGCTCTGCTTTTCAGAAGTGGCCTCAGGGATCATCTGCTGTTCACAGCTGTGATGCAAAGGGTCAGATTCCGACACTGTTGGGGTTACCTTTCCCTTGTTTTCTTGTTTAAAACTGTTTTTGTCTTTTACACGGCCCAAATCTGAACCAACAAATCCAGCTCTTTAAAAAAGAACAAGTTTGTCTAAGGTACTTCCCAAAGATATAAGATTCAGCTACAGTAAGCACATTTAAGTCCAAGCCTGCGGGGGGGGGGGGGGGGGGAGGCGTATCCGTGCATAAATATAGTTCACTAGAAAAATTGTGGTTATCCATCCCAAAACTTATTCCATGCAGTGCACCTGGTTATTTGGAAAACTGACACACGGAATGTGAAATTCTATATGGATCTGGATACAGGAATCATCAGGCTGTAAGCGCTTTATTACCAGTCCCCTGTCTCGTCGATGAACTAGTCACTGCAAAGAACGGACAGTGGAACCGAACGGATCTGCAACTGAACCCAGTTATGTGTTTTTCATCTTTCGCTATGGTGACTGGCAGAAAACGGGGAGAAAAACTTCATATCCAGAAGTTAACTCTAGCAATTTTTATTATTCTAGCAATGTTCTTCTGGTGGGGGTTTTTTTCTCCCCCTGCTGAAACATGGAGAAACAGAGAAGACACCTATTCATTCTAAGGTGACCATCAAACAACCATCAGATCATGAACAGTCTCCAGACCAAGGTCTGACTGTCAATGGAGCATTTTACTCTTTTCTTTAAAAAGTTCCCTTTTTCATCACCTTTCCTAGAACAATTCAGGCCTATTGTTGCAACTAGGGCTTCCACAGAACAGCTTGCAACTTTAACTGACCCCTTTCCTTCGTTCTCTCCACCCCAAAGTTATGCACATATATCAACGCTATCTTTTAGAGAACCCAGCTTTTTCTTGTTTTGAAAATAAGCATACATATTTCCTATCAGCACAAACTTGGCATTCCAAAGATTCTTTTTCTTTTAATATCATGCACAATTTTTTTCTGGTTCCTTTTACCTTGATACCAAATTTCTTGCACCTGATCTAAAAGCGATTACTTAAGGGCAGAAACTGAAAGGTGCGAAGGGAGATTTTTGTTTCAATGCCATTCAGAAAAACATATCACTCTGTCTTCTACTAATTGTGGGTACATCTATTCAGAATGCAGAAAAGGCCTTCTGAAATAGAAATTTCTTAAGAGCTAGCACATTATGGGAAATCAGAAGATGTTATTTTAAAAAAAAACAAATTGTAAAAGAATGCTTTTTATTCAAACTGGAGAAATATCCCGAGTTTCATTTTGGCATTTTTTATTTGGAAAGAAATAAAGTTAATATAAATTCATCTGAATGCTTTTTTTTTCTATTAGAAGCACTCCAAGACACCTGTGTGCAATTCACATTTTAAGCAAAAGACAACATTCACAGACGGGAGATGGAGGGGGAAGGCAAATGAGTCTCTTATGCCTCACTCGAGGGAAACTTGTGCTTGTTTAAGGAACAGTATAGGCCGTGTCAATGCACTGACGGATTGTATAGGTCTGTTCTAATGCAAATGCCCCTGGTCACCTTCAGCTCCCACGGTACATAAACAAGCTAGTGTGTCAGCTTTCTTTCCTGAAGATCCAGCAGTTTCTGAGCTCAGCATAGCTGCAAGCGAAAGCAACTGTTCTTGATATTGCAACTTGCTAACTTCTAGCTCTCCTTTAATGAACGGGGCTGCGTTATGACATGGAGGCATGGGCAGATATGCGCTTGCGTTTCGTCGCATCTCTAGTGAGTACAAACAACTCTGGACGGTTTGGAGCACCGGGCGAGCTTGTGTTGCCAGAAAGTTAAGATAAGAAGCGTCCTGAAAGTCCCAGATCTTTCTTCCCCACTGCAGCCAGTGGATACATCCAAAACAAATGCTTCTCTGCATAGTCTGACTCTACAAAACCCTGCCCTCACAAACTCGTTTGCAGAACATTGCCTTTGGATGGACCTAATTTGGGGGCAACAGCAATCTCCAGGAGTACAAGTGTCCACGTGTCGGAAATGTTTCGTACCGCCTAACGACAGCATTCGAACGGTAAATAAAAAGAACATTCAACTCACTGAACAGTGAGTATTTATCGTCATAAGCTTCCTATGGGGATAAATACAAAGAAGCACCTGAGAAATGAATAAGAATCTGTAATCACAGAAGGGGGAGATGTCTGCCAGCAGAAATCTGATTGTGCTTTGCAACGTATATTGTCTTTGAAACAGTATTATGGACAAACTAACTTTAAAGAGATGTGCCAAACTATCGCAAATACGGGACTACTGTTGTATGCTGCCTGCTGCAGCGAAGAGGGCAGAAACATGACAGAGGATGTGCTATAAAAGTGACTGAGGACTACCGGAAAAGAAAGCAAAACCGGCAGGCGCGTTTTCTGTGAAGCTGCTCACGGGTGTTCTCACTACAAATCAAACCGCATCTTACGCTGTCCAAGTTGGAAACAGAGATGAACCACCTCATGGAATTAAGGCCCAAGGGGCGGCTAACGCTTGGGCACCCTTCAATCAACCTGGAACCCATACAAAACCCAGGGCGTTCAGAAACACAAAGCCATTTTTTAAAAACAATAACAACACGGAAGTGGAATTTAAAGAATAGATATTTGGGGGGGGGGGGTGCTATTGTGTTTAAAGACCATGGGAAAATTCAGCAACCACCAGCGTTCGTGCTGCTGCATCTGTTAGTCTTAAAAGCCTGGAGAGGGCTCTCTCTTCTTGGGGGTGGGAAAAGAAGAAGTTAATTCACAGGACGCATAAGGCTTGCAATTGTCAAAGGGGCAGACATGTCAATGCTATCATTATGGAGGCAGATCGGCCAAGCGTTTAATGGTAGAATCTGGAGACATTCACGCTCCGCTATCAGAAATGACATCATAACTAAAACAGCCCTCAGCACAGAGGGACACGCAACTGCGCCCACTTGGCTACTTCTAACACTTTTGATCCCCTCTATCAATTGTGTCCCTGCCTTTCCCCCTCCCACGTCAACTCACAGGCTTCAAGAAGGCAAATAATGCTTTCCTGCCTTTAAAAAAAAATAATCGTCCAAGTAGAATTCTTGACAACCAATTCTTTGAAGTCAGTCTGTGTAAACAGCACCAATTTGCAGAAAGGCACAGCATTTTTTTAAAAAAAGAGCAGCCAGTTTGATAGGGAGCGATATCGGTCAGCTCTTCACAAGTGAGGTGAAAGGAGACACACCATTAGAAATCAACCCTCCAGCGTTTCACATTGAGCACTGAGACTGCTCGGTCCTCTGTACACCGTGCACACGACCACAACGCCCCACAGTGATGCAGACACACAAACCTTTGAGAGGAAGCGGAGTTCCTTATGAGCTATTCAAAGATGAGAAAGATTCGCAGCAATGCTCTCCGGCCTTTCTAACAGCAGCCACTGGGAACAGCCCCAATTCCACCCAATTAGAACATTTGCTAGGCATTTCATCCATACAGGCAGACACAAAACAATTTCATAGCAAGCATACACCAGCGCCACATCACAAAAACACCACTTCGTATAAACGTAAAGAGAGGGGGGAGTCCCACAGACAACCTAAATATCCCTCCGGCTGCCTGAATATATATCTATATCTCTCTGCCATTCAAAAGCCACCAAAGAAACCACGCTGTCAATCCCAGCTCCATCCCAAAGCTCCATTGCCTGTTATTTGCACAAGCCATTGATGCATTTTTGCAGGTCACTTACTTTTCAGTTACGTTTGAACCCTGAGTAATCACGAAGATCGACGCAGCTGGGTTTGGGGAAGGGGGCCCCCACTTCTATAGGTCTTTTTTGATGGGGTTTGCAAAGAAGTTTCTTTCAGAGGGCAGAAGAGGGGGGGAAAATCCAAATTATGCAAATCTGCTCTTCGGTAGGCAGTGAATATTCAGTCAGACGGTGATATTGTAAATACTTCCCTCCAACACCCAGACTGGGACAGATTTATGCAGGAACGTCACCAGAGCGCCTCCGTCTCCCTCTTTTTAAAAGAAAAGCATCTTGAAGTTAATTAAAGCTGTCAAGGCCCACCAGCCGGGCCACGGGTGGGTCCCCGTCCACTCTCTCATTCAGGTTTACTATTTCAAACATCAAACCAGCCAGGAGAAGGGGCGGAGAGGGGTATCTCCCCCTCTTCTTGTTTTGTACACTTAGGGAGACCCTCCCTCCAAAGTCAGTGAACAATGAACAAAGATTGGAGTGATCAGAAGAGGGACAGGAAGAGGGGGGGGGGGAGAGACTCTCCGGCAGAGAATAAAATCAAATCCAGTGGAAAGGAGTCAAAAATACAGTTGCTAATATTAAACTGGGGAAGAAAAACATGCTTGTCCAAGCATGAATTTGTGCAAAAGCCAGAAGAATGGGGGTGGGGGGACGGGAGAAAAAGAGCTAAATGCAGCCGGCTTGCCTTATTTTCAGCCTTGAATGAGCCCAAACAAGGCTCCTAAACTTAATTATGACACTTAAAATACGCTCCCCCTTCCCACCACCATCACGCACACACAGACTCTAGGCAGGCTCCGGCGCTGCTGTCTGTCTCAAGCGAGGGACATCAATTCAGCAAAGACGGCCCCTGTTGGAATGATTTTAAACTGCACAGAAGGGAGAGATGGGGGGGCGCACAGAGAGAGCTTTAAAAGTAGATAGATCCCGTGTTAGGCTGCCGTGCAAGGGGGGGGGATGGCTCCCCTTTTAAAACTCCCCCACTTTACTCCCCCCCCCCCCCCAATCGACTTCCTTCTTGCAGTTTTATTGTCCTCATGGGGAGGGAGGTGCATTGGGGAAGAGCAAAAGAAAATCCAAGCGGCAAGCAAACTTCGCCTCGTCAAGCAGAAGCCTCTCTCCCGCCCCCCCCGCCCCAAACTAAAGTGAAAATGAAGGGCTCCGGCAAACTCCGCTCCCCGCCGAGACACTCTTATAGACACAACAATATCCGCTCGGCCAAAAAAAAACCCCACCAAAACCCTCCAACAATCGCGCCCGAGCAGCTAAAAGCAGCCTCGCTCGTCTTCAGTTCTGTTTTGCACATTTCTATCTCCACCTCCCCCACCGGCGCCCAGACTGCTGGAATCCCTGGTACTTCCCCCCCCCCAAAAAAGGCACTGCTATTCCTCCCCCCTCCGCAAACGCCGGTCCGATTCATCCGTCTAGAGTCACTGAAAGTCCAAGAGTTCTTAATTCGTAAAAGAGAGGCTTAACTTTTTTTTAGGGCATCCAAAGAAATCTCCCACCCAACCACCCAGGGCTTGAACGCGGACACAAATTCACGATATTCTGCAAAGTTGCCTAATTTTTAGGCTTCTGCCCTCTTCCCCCCAATACACACCACTTGCTCGCCCGCTCTCCCTTCTATGTATATTGCAAACTATAGGCAACGCGGCAACAGATGGGCGCGTTAAGAGCTACCTCTCCCCCCCCCCCCCAACTCCAGCATCAAAGCATTCCCTCTTCTTTTATTTTCCCCTAAATAACTTTTCAGGAGGTATCTTTAAAACACGAGAATCGCAGGGTTTCTGTCTCTCCCCCCCCCCAAGCCCCGACCGCAATAATAATAACAATAATAACTGTTCTCAAAAGTCTATGATCGCTGCTCCCAATTCTGCAAAATAGAAAAAGTCTGGGGAGGAGAGAAAGAGAGAAAGGGGAAAGATCAATGCAATCCTCCCTCCCACTCTGTCCGTCCCCCCACCCTACCCCACCCCACCCCTGGCTCGGGCAGCCGCTTCAATCACAACCCCGTTCCCAAGTCGGCCCCCCCCTCCGCAAAATTCTCCCTCCCCGCCTGCAAAAGGGAAGCTCGCGGCGCCTGCTCCATAATTCACGGGCACCCGGCAGCCAGCTGCCCCCCCCCCCCCTCCGGCCCGGGTTCCCTCCTCCATGTAAGTTTCCTTTTTAACCTGTTAACTTTGAGGTCGCGTCTTCCAAATGCCCTGGATTTCTCGCCGGCAGGTGCCTGCTTCCTGCTTGGGGGGGGGGGGGGGGGGAGAGTCTCATGCACCTTCCTTCCCCTCCCATTTCTCTCCCATCTCTTCCCTCTCCCCCCCCCCCCGGGGCTGGTTTCTGCTAAAATGCTTTTTAAATATGAGATCCAAGTGCAAAGCGGCGCCCCCCCCCCCCCCCCGGGCTCGAATGCCACAACGTTACCTCCGACAGCATTAAGCCCGGTCGCGCTTATTCATAATCAGAGGTCGATTAGAGCACAAAATGGCAGGGCTCGCTTCAAAAAAGAGAGAGAGAGAGAGAAAAGCAACACGCAAGAGGCCAGTGCAGAAGTTTTGACACATCCGAGACACAATGGGAGCTCAACTTTGATCGCAATTATTTGGATGGGGGGGGGAGGGGGGTGTTTTTTCTAAAAGGTCGCCGCTGGTTTCTCTTCTCCCCCCCCCCACCCGCCTCCCTTCCGATCATTACCATCCCGGTTTGCCACTGGAGAAAACCACCGGGGGGGGGGGGGAAGGGGGATGGATAAGCCACCCCGGCAACTTCGGAGGGGATCTCTGTAAAGTTTGCATTGCACAAACCCACCTCCCAAAAGCCTACCCCCCCTCCCCCGAGAAAAAGTTTCCAGCCAACTTAAGAGAGCATGGCTCGGAAAGCGAAGCCAGCCGGGCTGGGCGCAATCCTCCCTCCGCGGCGCTTAAAAGCCGGCTCAAGTCTCCCCCCCCCCCCCTTTCTTCTTTTCCTCTCCCCCCCCCCCCCGCCCCGCCGCCGCCCGCGAAAGTAACGGATTTAAAGAGAGAGACCCGGGCAAAAGCGCCGGCTTTCTCGCTCGCTTTCCTCCAGGCGAAGTTGTATAGCGCCATGCAATGGCTCCTTGGCTGCTTTCATTCTCTCTCTCTCTCTCTCTTTTTCCCCCTTGACAGCCTTTAGCTTGCAAACGTCACTGCTATGGATATTTAATTATACTGTATTTTTTAATCACGCAGGCCCCGTCGCAAGGATGCAAAGAAGAGAAATGAAAGCGGGGGGGGGGGGGGGGTTTGCCAAAAAAAATCACTCCAAAACTGACTTTGGCAACGCAAGGGGGGGGGGGGGTGCGCGCCCCCTTGCTTTGCAAAAGGAAAATAAATGCACTCGGATCGTCTCCCCCTTCTCTCTCTCTCTCTCTTTTTAATTGTATGCTTAAAATAAGGACCGCGGGGGGGGGGGTCTATATAATAAACCGGGGGGTGGGAAGGGGGTGTCCCCCCCCTCTTTTGTCTTTCCTTACCTTCCTCAATTTGTTTTGTAAGCCAGGCGGGGGGAGCGAACTCTCCGGCACGTAAACGAAGCGTTGTAAAAAAGGTTGTGTTCAATGAATAATGAAGCATATTCCCCACATGATTGACTTGATCATTTGCTCGGGTTGGGGAGGGGGGGTGAGAGAGAGAGAGAGTCGGGGGGGGGGGGGAGAGAGGAAAGTGGCCAAGGGGAAACTCTCCCGCTCGGCCACTCGGCCGGCTCTCCGAAATCTTGCCCGGCCATCCCTAAGGAACCGGCCGCAGGGCTGGGGGGGGGGGGGGGGGAGAGAGACTAGCATTAAGCCTTGTCTGCTTTTAATTTTTTTTTTTGCAAGCAGACCCCCCCTCCCTTTATTATTCCCCCCCCCCCCTTCCTTGATAGCGATCAGGCAAACATCGCAAGACATTCCCGGCTGTCGGCTTGGACTCCCCCTATCTGGTAGGTGAAATGCATTGTACCATTTCAAAAAAAAAAGGAAAAGAAGGGAAGGCACACACACACACACATTCTCTCTCTCCATTGTCGTCTTGGCATAATTCACAGCAACTAGATAGGTCTTGCGGCATTTAGCTTTGATGAGCCAAATGCTCAACCCCTTGATATAATAATCTACAAAGAATAGGCGGCGATCGTCCATTTTCCCCCCCTTCTCTCGCTCGCCGGGTCTCTCGCTATGCAACTAAGAGGGGGTCGGTGGAGGAGGGGGGGGGGCGCAGAGAAAGCATTTAACACCGAGCAGTTTTGGGCATGACCTTGAGCGCCGTGTAAACACCACTTCGCCCCAACCCCAGCCGTTCCTCCGAAGAACGCCTTTCCCCCCGACCGCCAGCACCGCCACCCCCGGCTTCCCACCACCGGCGCGCTCCGGAGGCAAGCATAGATCAGCCCTCTTTCCCCTCCCTCGCCTGTCAATTTCTCTCTTTTTTTACCCCCTAAACAAATCCGAAGATCTTTTCCCCATTTAGGAAGGGGAAAAAAGCAGAAGAGGAGAAGCAGCAAAACCGGGCTGGGGAGGGGGGGGGGGTTAGAGAAGCGAGCGAGGCAAAGAAGGGGAGAGAGGGAGGTGGGGGGACGGCTGCGCGTATTTAAGCATCGCTCCTTACCTGGCTCTGGAAAACTATTTCAAGTCTGATTTCTTTTGAAAAACTCCAGGGGGAAAGCGTCGGTGGCCGGCCGGGATCGCGCAGCATCCGTCCGAGAAGAGCTCCGGCGCTTAAGAGAAGTAATCAACGATAAAGTGACGTGGATTTGCACTGTAACCTTGTGGCGTATTTAATGTAAATAAGCAGTTATGTTGCCAATCGCGCGCATGCAAACACAGAAAGGTCTTCAGCGTTGCATTTTGATGCTTTCCATTAAGACTGACTTTATTTACATACACTATTTAGGGGGAAAGAGGGGGAGAGAGAGAGAGGAGGAGGAGGAGGAGAGAGAGAGAGAGAGAGAGAGATCATGATGGTACAGGAGACAATACTGGTGCCAAATGATTATGAAAATATGATTTTAATTAATCACGTAGTAGGCAAGGAAATTAGCATACGGTAATTAAACTTCCAGGGGAAAAAAAAGGAAAGAAAGAAAGAAAGAGGGAGGGAGAGAGAGAGAGAGAGAGAGAAACGCCATGGAAGATCTCTGCCTTATGGGTTTGGAATAATCAGGAAATATATAGAGATGGAGATATAGATTTTAAAACAGATTTATTTCCCCCCCCCCCCGCCTGGCCAGTACTTTATTATCAGGCAGATAAACTTTTGAGATGTTTTAATAATTAAAAAACCCAACTTTATGCAAGGTTTACCTGCAAAGGAAGGGGTTTTTTTAAGAAATGATATGTACCTATCCCAAAGAAGGTGGGAAATTGGGGAATAGGTTAGATGTGCAAAGAAAGGGACGGGGGGGGGGGGGGGGGAACCTGAATAATGCAATTATGGATTCTGTGTCCCATAGTTAACAAAAGCAGGGTGTCTCAATAGACTCTTTGTGATGGGATTATATAATGATTGTGGGGTAATTATGGGAAAAAAGAGATTTAGTCACAATAAAAAAAAAAGTATCAAAATACACCAGCTTCTTGTAAAGGGGAAAGGCTAGCTCACGACATTAGGGGCATGTTAATGGCGGGTGGGGGGGGGTAGACAGAGACAGAGAAAGATCCGAAAGAAGCTGACAAATAGAGAGAGATTGTGATGCGCATGATTAAGAAGAGATGGAGACAGATTGATTATTCAAAATGCTGAGCCGCAGGGACACTTAAAACATTGATTCAGGTAACACTAGTTTCATCTCAACTGAAATGAGTTCCCTGAAGATGACTGGCATACATTTCAAATCAGTTTACGCCATAAAAGGGGAGGGGGGGGGGCAGCAGAGACAACATCTCTGGCAGAACTCTCCCAGCATCAATGCAGAAGAACTCCATGAAGTGGGAGAAAAAGTTTAGGTCTCTTTCCAGCCCTGGGAAGAATTCAGAGTCCAGGTGACTCTCTTTTGAGAATGAGTTGAATTACCCTTTCTCCTAAGTGTTCCCATGATTCTTTCTCAGGAGACTTTTCTTGTTACATGAAAGTCTTTTTCGTTCTTCCCAGGAAGGGGGCGATTTTTTTAAGCCAACCGTGGAGATTCCCAAACATTGCAGAAGGATCGGGAAGTTCTCTCTCCATGCTCTCCCTCTTCCAAAAAAAGCCATGCATTTTTGGTTCTGTTTAAAGAAGTTCTTCGGAACTCTGTGTTGAAGTAGGGGAGGAAGACGAGAGGAGATTTCATGCCTGGGTCCCAAAGTTTTAAGAATTCTCTGTGCACTTTGCAATTTAATGTGTCTGAAATTCTCTTTGAGCAAATTCCAAAATACACTTTTTTTTTCTATAGAAATTAGCATAGCAATCACATCAATAATATCGCTATCTCTATGGGAATGATAACCGGAGCAGTGGGGGGGTTCTTTATTTCAATTCTTCGTGGATCAACTGATTATATTCTCTCGTCTTTTGAATTTGTTATTGTAAGTCAAGTGATTCTTTATAAGTGACAGCCCTGACAAAGAGATGAGGATGGGAAAGCAGGTCTAAAGGAAGTCACCATATGGACTTTTTTTAAAAAAAAAAAAACACTTTTGGAACAAGATAATGGGCAAACTGGATGTTGGCTTTTAACCCTTCACAGTCTCATAAAACTGTTGTGCATCTTTTATTCTTTTTACACAACTTCCACACCAGCTGATTCCTAATTTCTGGATTTGTGGGGGGGGGGGGGTGTTTAAGAGCTCTGTACGAAGCTAAAAGAAAAGCAGGTTCAGTGAATCAACAATCTAGCTGACCACCCTGCTTTCAACTGTGGCCGCTGTTCAGTGCCATAGATGAGAGGTGGACTCCACAAGGCGGGGTTAGCTGTTGCCATGGGAGGTGGTCCACCCTCTTGAAACTTTGGTCTCTTACACTTGAGAAAACTTAAGTGGTTCTTTCGGTTTGTTTGTTTTTTAGTTTGGAAGGCCCAGGAACTCCTCCTATACAGAAGGCATATAATTACGCAAAACTGAAGTCTCTGGGGATGCTTGAAATGAAGAGCCAGTTTGGTGTAGTGGTTAACAGCACAGACTCTAATCTGGGAGCACTGGGCTTGATTCCCCACGCCTTCATATGCAGCCAGTTGGGTGACCTTGGTTCAGTCACAATTTCTTTCATAGCTGTTCTCTCAAGGGCAGTTCTCAAAAGAGCTCTCTCAGGCCCACCTACATCACAGGGTGTCTGTTGTAGGGAGGGGAGGGGAAGGGAAAGGAGATTGTAAGCCGCTCTTGAGACTCCTTCAGGTAGTGAAGGGCAGGGTATGAATCCAATCTCTCCTCTTTATTTATATCTCACCTTCCTGCCCAATGAGGAGAACAGAAGTGGCTGACAACGCTCTTCTCTCAGCCATTTTACCCTCACAAGCACCCTGTGAGGTAGCTTAACCTGAGAGGGTGTGACTGGCCCAAGGGCACCCAACTAACATCAATGGCAGAGTGGGAACTCAGACTTGAACCACTACATAGTCACTGGCTTTCCTTAGTCAACATTTACATTTAATCTTTTGGTTATACTTTGGAATTGTGCCCAAAGATCCAGGAGAGAAATAGCATCAGTCTCCACAAGAATGAGGGTGGAGTCTGGAGCTGTAGCCCTTCCAGAGTTCCCCTCAGAGCCCCAGTTTGGGGGCAAGGAGGGGATTTGCCTCCACCCTGCTCCCTCTTTTGTTCCGGCCAGGTGCCTCTCCATTGGTAGCTTGGGAGCGGTCTGGCCCTTCCTCCTTGGTCCAGCCTAATAAAGAATCCTGTGGGTGGGCTGACCCTGGATTCCCCCCAATGCCTTCTCTCCAGGGGTGGGCCGATGGTGAGTGAAGGGAGACTGAGCCAATGGTGTCCCTGGCTGGGGCCTCCTTTCTTCCCCAGCAGCTGTTGGGCCTGTTCACAGATGCAGCCTGCTGCCTGAGGCCACCTCCCTTCTGAGGCATGGGCTGGGCCTGCTGGTGCATTTCCAGGCCTGGTCTCCCCCTGGCTCCCTTCCCCACAGCCTCTGTTCGGGCTGCCTGCCTCAGCAGGATCTGGGCCTACCCCCGCCAACATCTCCCCGGCAGCAAGCGAGTATAGGATTGGGGCTTAGGGTTGCTAGCTCCGCGTCCAGAAATACCTTGAGATTTTGAGGGTGGAGCCTGAGGGTTTGGGGAGGAGAGGGACTCCGGTTGGATATCATGCCATAAAGTCCACCTCCCAAAGTGGCCATTTTCTCCAGGCGATGTCGTTTGGAAATCAGTTGTAATCCCAAGAAATCTCCAGCCATCATCTGGCAGTTGGCTGCCCTAGTGGAGCTACCTCCACCCCCCACCCCCCACCCCCCAGACACAGTAAACTAGTTATCACCCGCCACAATGATTCTAAATCCAGCACTGAGGAAAGCCTCTACTCAAGCTTGTTCTTAATTCAAAACTAAGATACAGGATCTCTCTGGTTTATCCCCTGCTTACAACCGCTCCCTGGAACAAACAGGAAGAGGGGTACATATCGCAAAAGAGATAACAGGTCATCTCGGAGTACTTGCGAACACCAATCTAAAGAAGCTGCTTGTAACTACATCGGTCCACCAGCTGGATCAACTACTACAGCTTTTGCTTAGCCAGGACAAGGCCTCCCTGGGAAAATCATGGCAGAGGCATGTCTATAGGTAACTCTGAGAGACAGGCAGGTAACACACCCACAATCCGCAATGACGTTGATCCACAGTCTGCAGTGACTCTTGTCAAAATGCATAGACCTGGCAAAAATCTTTCTGAACCCTCAAACCAGTGTTCAGAACTTCTCGTTCGCCTTGCTTTTGGCTCTCTAAAGCAGTTCAAAGAAGGGATGAGTTGTTATTCAGTCATCCTACACCCAGGCTATTTTGGGGCAGGAACGGAGTTCCGGCTGGCTCCTGCGTTGTCCACGCCTACAACCAAAACCTGTGGCATGTGTGGCTACAGAGCACACTGCCCTCCCCAGGTTACACACAAGAGGGAAAGGAGGCATGTTAAAATGCCCTCTTTCCCTTTGGGGAGCCCATGGAGATTTCCCTGTCAATTTCACTCCCCACCAGTCAGCTGAGAGTGAAATTGACAAGGAAAAGCCTCTCTCTGCCTTCCCTTCTCTAGCTGACATGTGGCAGCTGGAAAAGGGCAGGCGGGGATCTCAGGCACATTGAAAATGCCATTCTTCGCCAAAGCAGAGAGGCTCAGGGAAGGAACGGGGCATGTTTGCTTGGCTGCCCTTGTTCTCTTCAAACTGCACGTCTTGGTGGGCTGGCTGGGGAGACCAAGGGCAGCCAGGCAAACATGCCTGCTTCCCTTCCCGATCTTTCGGGGGGGGGGGGGGGGAGGAGAGGAGACCAGAAGGTGATGCTGAAATTCCTGGGGTCTTTCAGATCCCAGGCACTTCAGCACTGCCTTTCCCCGGCCATCTGATTGGGAGGGGGTAGACTAGAAAGGCGATGCTGCAGTGGGGCGGAGAAGCTTTGGGTGGGGAGGCAAGCTTCCATGCCTGCCCTGCGCTTTCCCAACCCCCCCTCATATGCTAATGAGCTGTGCTGTCAGGGGTGTGGCCTAATATGCTAATGCATTTCTGCTGTTGGGTGTGGCCTATTGTGTTAATTAGTTCCTGCTGGGCTTTTTCTACAAAAAAAAGCCCTGTCCTACACCATTAACAACTTGGTCCAATAAAACAACAGTTTTCACGTAAAATAAAAGTCCTTCTTTTGAAGACAAAATACAAGTTAAATTGAGTGAGATTAAATGGATGCAAACTTTCCCACAAATTCTGAAGCTGATTGGCGATTGCCTTGTTTTCCTTTACCCTAAGCCCACCGTCAGCTCATCTAAGTGAAAAGAAATTAGCTCCTTCGAAATAAAACAGGCGTTAAACTGATAAAACGTAAAACCAATAAGAAGTTAAACCAATAAATTAAGACTTTAGACATGTAGAACTCCCAGTGCTTGCAAAAACTTAATGCTTTTGAATATCTGAAGACGGTGGACAACCACAGACAGTGACCCCAAGATGGTAAAGTAGGAGACTGAATTGAAAAGGGGGTGGGACATGGCATTGCATCAGTATACAATAACAAACAAAATACACAATACTCCGTGGAGACAACAAATAACTTATTAAAGCACTATTGCTCAAGCCAAATGTACATAACCAAAAGACCTTCCCACGCAAGACCAAAAGGCAATACACAGTCCTTATATACACTGCAGTCTTCCTGGCTGTTTCTGAGTTGCCAACTTCCAGGTCTGCAGGGAGGCTAAACACCAGGCTGACGTCTCCTGTCGGCCGAGAGAGTTTCGATGTACTTCTTCAGAGCCAATATTCTATGGAACCACACAGTTTACATATTTTATATGCCTTATCTTGCTCCCACATGGGCTCGTTACGCTCCTGTCGGCAAAGTGGTTCAAGATTGGCTCTGAAGAAGTACATCGAAACTCTCTCGGCCGACAGGAGACGTCAGCCTGGTGTTTAGCCTCCCTGCAGACCTGGAAGTTGGCAACTCAGAAACAGCCAGGAAGACTGCAGTGTATATAAGGACTGTGTATTGCCTTTGGTCTTGCGTGGGAAGGTCTTTTGGTTATGTACATTTGGCTTGAGCAATAGTGCTTTAATAAGTTGTTTGTTGTTTCCACGGAGTATTGTGTATTTTGTTTGTTACTGGATTCAGTGTCTCCGTGTTCCCGTTGTGATCATTGCATCAGTATAGACAGTTCGAAATTGTTGCCTTTTGACTAGAGCTCACGGCAGACTCTCCTGACCTGGATGGCCCAAGCTAGCCCAGTTTTGTCATCTCAGAAGCTAAGCAAGGGTCAGCCATAGTTAGTATTTGGGTGGAAAACCACCAATGGCGTCCAGAATCATTAAGCAGAGGTGGGCAATGGCAAACCATCTCTGAACGTCTCTTGCCTGGAAAACCCAATGAGGGGTCTCCTGAAGTCAGCTACGACGTCAGCAGTTTATAAATACACATGGCAGACTCCACGGTTGGGAACCATAATGGCATGGCATCCCATAAGCAGATATGGGTAGAAAATTCATCAGTTTTATTGATGGACCACTGGCCCATCAAGGTCAGTAGTGCCTACTCTCCAGGGCAGAGATGGAGAAGTAGGTCTCAGGGCAGAGGCAGAGGTCTTCCGCATCACCTTCGGCCTGGTCCTTTTTAAGTAGAGATGTCGGAGATTGAACATGGGACCTTCCGCTTGCAAGGCAGAGGCTCTTCCACTGAGCGGCAGCCCTTCCCTTCTCAGAATCTTGAGGAATTCAACATTAGTTTGCCAGGACCAAAACATTACTTTGCATGCTATCGGTCCAGCACTCTTCCCATTCTTCCATTTCCCTGCACACATCCTGTGCAGTGTGGCCGGGGACATAGTCACGGAAATGAAGACAGAAGAGACTCGTGCACACGATTCTTGGTGCTCCAGTGGCAACATGAAGTGATTATGCGACTAGATCCTGCCTTCATACTTGGACAGTGTTGTCTGTTTGGCCCACAATCCAGATCATTCCTTTGGTCGAGGAAAGTAAGGTCAAGATTTGCCTCCACCCTGCTCCCTCTCTTGTTCCGGCCAGGTGCCTCTCCATTGGTAGCTTGGGAGCGAGCTGGCCCTTCCTCCTTGGGCCAGCCTAATAAAGAATCCTGTGGGTGGGCTGACCCTGGATTCCCCCCAATGCCTTCTCTCCAGGGGTGGGCCGATGGTGAGTGCAGTGGCTGACTCCTATGGGGGTTTTCAAGGCAAGAGACATTGAGAGGTGGTTTGCCATTGCCTGCTTCGGCACAGAAATCCTGGATTTCCTTGGTGGTCTCCCATCCGGATACTAACCAGGGCCGACCCTGCTTAGCTTCCAAGATCTGACAAGACTGAGATAGTCTGGGCCATCCAGGTCAAGGCCGGCCTCTGCGTCGCAACCCTGGGTTTCCTTGGTGGTCTCCCATCCAAATACTAACCAGGGCTGACCCTGCTTAGTTTCCATAATCTGACAAGGTTGGGCTAGCCATTGCCAGCCTCCGCACGGCAACCCCCATCTTCCTTGGCGATCTCCCATCCAAATACTAACAAGGACCAACCCTGCTTAGCTTCTGAGATCTGATGAGATGGGCTAGCTTGGACCTTCCAGGTCAGGGCATTCCTTTAGGCCTCTCCAATGTACTGGCATCGTGGCATCTCTCTCCTTTCTCTGCTCTGAGCATAAAGCAGCCCCTCACTAACCTTATTGCAAACTACTTTTGAAACTCCCCCAAAGTTTCAAAAGCAGCTTGACATGCATGATTATTAAGAAGTGGGGAGGGGGAGAGAGAGAGAGAACTCAAAAGCCTTGTTGGGAACTGCGAGTTTGCTGCAATTCTATGGATTCCAGTCCGGGTCTAGTCGAGTTAAAAAGAATTGTGTGTATTAAGGCTGCATAGCCCAAGAGCCCTTCTGCGAGCTCTCCATTTCTCCCGTGCCTTCACAATAGTCAGAGGCTTTTATCAAACAAAACACAGATACTTGAAGCCGCAGATGGTGGTTACTACTACTTACGTAGTCCATCTTTCATGCTGAGCATTGGCAAGTACATAGCAAAGGACCCACTATAAGAACACAATGCATAAGCACCACAATTCAGTGCATGCCACTTGAGGCTATGGATTATTGGGGTGGGTGGGGAGAAACCCACCCAAAGGGGGCCAACTGATTAAAGCATTGTTTTCTAGTTGACGGATCCTCTGCATATTTAACGGCAGAATCCCTGGAGTTAAATGTAAATACCTTGCTGTATAACCAAACCCTCCCTTTTGGAGGTATTGAAAGGAGGATAAAATAGCTGACCGCATAGCAGACTCAGGGTGATTCCGCGCTAGACCTTAAATCCTGGTTCGACCCTGTCCCCGAACTTATATTCTACACTACACTAGAGTTCACCCCTGTAATTATCTCAGGGTATTTTTTGTTCCCACATTACACTGAGGTCACCCTGTTTTCGCCCCACACTTCTCCCGGGATAAACGGATGCTGTTATAACCAGGGATAAAGGCAAGGTATTATGTCGTGAGTTGAGCTCTGATAAAACCAGGGATGAGATCCAAGTGTGGAAAGGACCAAAAAGTGCCATCCCCAACAGAATTATACCTTTCTAAATCACCTGAAGCCATTAAGCTTAGAAGGGCGTAAGTGTACTTAGGATGGCACTGAAAGGTTAGGGTTAGACAGAAAAGCCATCTTTACCACTTTGCGTTTGCTGTTCCTAACAACCCAGGCAACCAGGATTTTAAAACGCTGTCATAAAATAAGCAGGGCTGCCTTGAATTCACAGCCCAGCTTCTTAAAAATGCCACTTACTGGTTATTTTATCATTGATTGATTGATTGATTGATTGATTGGCATATCCTACTTTTCTTCCTGACTCAGATGCAGAGCAACTTCTCACATTGTTCTCTCGTCCTCCACTTTATCATCACAACAATAACCTTGTGAGATAGGGCAAGGTTAAGAGATTGTGACAGGTCCAGCAACTCCCAGCAAGGGATTTGAACCTGGTCATTCCCGGCTCTAGTCCAACATTCTACTTGCTACACCATGCCAGCTTTTTTTTGCAATCAACTGCATGATCAGTCTTTAAAAGTCGGATTGGAGTCCAACAGAACTTAAAGGAGGAGGAGGAGATTGGATTTATACCCCCCCCTTCACTAGTCGTCTCAGAGCGGCTTACCATCTCCTTTCCCTTTCCCTCCTCATAACAGATACCCTGTGAGGTAGGTGGGGCTGAGAGAGCTCTGAGAGAACTGCTCTTAAGAGAACAGCTCTGAGAGAACTTGTGACTGACCCGAGGTCATCCAGCAGCTGCATGTGGAGGATTGGAGAATCAAACCCAGTTCTCCCAGATTAGAGTCTGTGATATTAACCATTACACCAAATAGACTTGCATGGTATACGCTTTTGAGAGTCAGCACTTCCTTCAACAGGTGCTCAAAAGCTTACGTTCTGCAAATCTTGTTGATGTCTAAGGCGCAACTGCACTTGAATCTTAACTGGTCTACTGCAAACCAGTGTTCCCTCTAAGCTGAGTTAGTATGAGCTAGCTCACAGTTTTTTAGCCTCTGGCTCACACAAATCTGGCTTAGCTCAGGGGGGATGGCTCCAGAGCAACCTAATTCATGCGGTAGCCAAGTTGCTCGCTCACAACTTTCATGCCCGTAACTCACAAAGTAGAATTTTTGCTCACAAGACTTCACAGCTTAGAGGGAGCATTGCCGCAAACCAGCGCAGATACCCTCGGAAACTCTCTTCTAAAGTTGTAGTTGACTCGTGGCACCATCCTGAGCAGAGTTACACTCTTCTAGGCCCAGTGACTTTAATGGGCTCAGAAGAGTCAAACTCTGTTTAAGCTACTGATTAAATTGATTCAAGCCAGAAGTCTTAAAGGAAAAAAGAGCTTTGGTCTTAGAGAGGCAACACCCAGCACAATGCTAAAAGCTAAAGTTCATAACTTCTGGAAAGAAAACCTGCAAGACAGAACCAATGAGAAGGTTCAGAAAAAGGGAAGACTCTCTATTTTAGATTCCAAAAGTAAGAAACCAGAAAGCCACTTTTCTCTCTCTCTCTTTTTGTGAGTGTGAGTGTGTGTGTGTGTGTGTGTGTGTGCGCGCGCATGCTTGCATGCCTGGAAGTCAGGGTGACTTCTGGTGACCTTTGGTGGGTTTGGACATTTCAGAGAGGTGGCTTGATTGCCTGCCTCTGCATTCCAGCCCTGGTATTCCTTGGAGGCAGAGGCGTCGACTTTTAAAATCCCCGGGGGGGGTGGGGGCTCTTGTGCGCACGCGCTTTGCGCGCCCGCACGTGCTGGGACCATGTCCCCCCCCCCCCGGACTGGCCTAGCCTGGCCACTCCTGCCTCCATGGGGCCAGGTCAGGCCCGTGCCAGGTCAGGTCGGGGGGGGGGGGGGGAGGTGGCAGCAGCAGCCGGCGGGTGGGCAAACGAGGCGGCAGCCCGCACCTGCCCCACCGCCTCCCCCCCCCGGGCAGCAGCTGCGGGGCTCAGTCCTGAGGGGCGGCAGCGACAGTGCCGGTCCCTCCTCCGCCTCTCGGCCGCCGCTCCGGGGGCCTCTGGCTGAAGGGTCCCGCCGGCCGTTTAGTCCGTGGCGCGGCGGGTGGTTGGTCCGCTCTCGGGCTGGCGGCGGCGGCAAGAACTAGGAGCCCCAGCGCGCCACTTCCAGGGCACACGCGCGTGTGCGGGGGGGGAGGGAGCCTGGCGGCTGGAACCCTGCGGGAGGGGCAGGAAAGCGAAGGCGGCCGGGGCGCCTACGGAGGTGGTCGGGGACAAGCCCGACCCCCCCCCTTCCTGGGGTGCGAGGCGCTCTCGAACCCCGCCGTGCCGACCCTGCTCGCCCGCCCCCAGCGGGGGCCGGCAAAGTCAAAGTCAGGCTCCTGGTTCTTGCCGCCTGCCCTGCCGCCTCCCCCCCGCCTGCTCCTGCCTCCATTCCTTTGCCCAGCTGGTTCCTGGAGGAGGGAGGAACGGAGCAGGGGGAGAGGCGGTGGCGGCGGCAGCCAGCCAGCTGGCCGGCCGGCCTGGGCACTCCATTTTCCTGGGGGTGGCTGAGCCCCCCCCCCGGAAATTTCGGGGGTGGCTCGAGCCCTCGAGCCCCCCCGTAGTTGACGCCTATGCTTGGAGGTCTTCATTCCAAGTATTTGCCAGGGTCGGCCTTGCTTGGCTTCCAAGATCTGACGAGATCGGACTTGCCTGGGCTATCCAGAGCAGAGCAGAAAGCCACTTTTGAGAGAGCTCCTAGTTACTTAGGTGAATATCATGCAAGCTCTTTTGAATGTGACCGATGCTGAAGTAATTTCTGCCGGTTACCTCATCGCTTTCATTCCAGACACTTATTGAAAAGGTTGTATCTTGTACATTTCCAGGAATTTCACTTCTTGTTTGTAACAGGGTAAGAGCTCTTACGGTGCTGAATTCGTATAGGGCAACTGAAGTGCTCTCTAGCTAACCAGAACTTAATTGTCACACTGTTGTCACAACGTAAGCAATGCACAGAGCACCGGATGTAGGTGGTAAGCGCCGCACACCGTCTCCGTGTAACTTTTATTGCAAATACTGACTAAATACCACAGACATTCTCATGGCTCAATGGAGTAAGTTTCTCAGTTAAAGAGTACTAGATATTGTTTCTGTAAACATTTTTACAGCATTATTCTAGGGAAAAGCTTGATTAACAGAAACCCGGCGTGGAGGACTTTGGGAATTCGCGCTCAACCTAAGCCTTGAAAATCAATGGGGCTTACTTGAAAATAAGATTGGTTAGTACTGGGCTGAAAAATCTTTCCCCCTTCTTTAATGCTTAGTGTCAACAGTGTGTGACTTTGTCTTTTAAAAGATGATTAAACCATTACCATAAATAGAACAATCAGATAAAGTCAGTGCAAAATAATTTCACCCTTCTATATAGCTAAGTGTGTTGCAGATAGATATAGAGGTGCAGATGCACATCACTGTCTCGTCCTGGAGCCACTGTGTGTGTGGGGGGGTTTTTAGGTTAACATTTTAAGGAAAACTCACAAAGCTGCCCTCTACGGAGTCAGAGCAATCAAGGTCAGGAACATCTGCTCAGACTAGCAGCAGTTCACTGGTGTCAAGGGGAGCCATGTTGGTCTACAGTAGAAGAGATCGGAGTCCAGCAGAACTTCAAAGACCAATGAGATCTTCCAGAGTATAAGCATTCTAGAGTCAACGCTCTCCGTCTTTGTATCTGAGAGCTCTGACTCTCAAAAGCTTATACCCTAGAAACCTTGTTGGTCTTTAAGGAGTTACTGGACTTGCATTTTGCTCTTCTCCCTAATCCTTTTCATTCAAGATGCCAGGGGTTGAACCTAGGACACAAAGCAGATGCCCTACACCAGCGCTCCCTCTAAGCTGTGGAGTCTTGTGAGCAAAAATTCTACTTTGTGAGCTGCTGGCATCAAAGTTGTGTGCGAGCGATTTGGCTACTGCATAAATCAGTTTGCTCTGGAGCCATCCTTCCTGAGTGAAGACAAAAATGTGTGAGCTGGAGGCTAAAAGAACTATGAGCTAGCTCACACTAATTCAGCTTAGAGGGAAAACTGCTCTACACGCACCCCGGCCTCCTTGCCAGCACCCCCCTTAGTGGAATCCAAACCCCACAGCTCCTGTTTGCAGCTTGGAAGCCTTCCCCCGATGAGCTACTGAGCAGCAGACAAAACCACCTCTAGCATGCCTTTACAATGACTTGCCCTGGGATCCACAACCTTCATTTAGTGATGCATGAAAAAATGGGATTAAATAATGGCAATTTTTGGGGGGTAGCTTTAAAAACTCACTCATAAACACATTGGGCCGGGTGGTTCCCTTCCACTAGGTCAAGAATTTGCTTTTTGGAGAAAGGGTCTTTCCTCCAACAGGAAATTTCTCACTTAGTGGAAAGGCACCGCTGCATCCCACCTGTAACTTCTCTCTACGGTAATCACTGGAGCTTACTTTCATCAGAGCTCCAAACTGGATGGCCCAGGCCAGCTCAGTCTTGCCAGATCTCAGGAGCTAAGTAGGGCTGGCCCTGGTTAGTATTTGGATGGAGACCACCAAGGAAATCCAAGATCTCTAAGCAGAGACAGGCAATGACAAACCACCTCTAAATGTCTCTTGCCTTAAAAACCCCATGGGTTGCTATAAGTTGGCTGTGATTTGATGGCACTTTCCACCACCAAAAGAATGAGCTGGGTTGTGGCCTAAAGTCAAATTCTACGTAAGAACTCTCTCCGTGAATAAAATGAAAGCGATGCAGGGTGAAAGGGGGCCTTTGAGTTCAGGGAAGACAGGAGCCGAAGTGAATGTTTGTAAAGTGTGTACGAGCTAATAGAAAATGCCTTCCATGTATCACTGAGACGGAAGAGAGACAGCCACTCAGATTCCATACTAGTTGAGAATTTCACAGTCATTTCTAATCAGTAATATTAACAAGAGCTGTTTCATATGATTGTTGCAGCTGTTCTACAAAGCCGGACTCCTGGCTGATTCAAAGTTGATATTTATACAGTGACATCATGTTCATGGTGCTTCACCCAGTCCTGTATTCCTGTCCTAAAGACTTGACAACCTCAGTGTTTTTCAACTCTTGCTGTTTGAGTGAAAGAAGCATAATGATCGACAGCTCGTCAATGAGGCTGCGGGATCCCACACCCAGGTAAGCGGTCAGAGATCCTATTAGGAGAGGACAGCAGCATTCACCACTCCAGAAATACAGGTCTCAAACTTTTATTTGGCTGCAGCTTTACTCTATGACCACATTCCCTCTTCTGTTTCTCTTTGCAAATAGCTGTGGAATGTTTGATGAGATAGGAGGGTTTGTTTTGTGCGTTACTTGCTCATCACTGCATAAGTGCGCAGGCTAATCAGAGTTGGAATACTTCATGCTCCTTGGTGGAAACACTACCATTCATACAAGGAAATGAATTATTTCCCACCATAGCTAATCAGGCTTCCAAACAGCTAACAATTTGTTGGAAACCATCTAGCTAACTACCCCTGATGACGGCGAGACTCCCCCAAAAAATCGTGAGCTTACGGAATGTGAGATTGTTGTATCAAGAACTGGGTCTACTGTGTTATTAATAAGTATTGGAGTCGGGAGTCCGTGGAATAGTGAAACAGCATGATCTTTATTGCTGGTCTGGATGAAGCATACAACCCAGGGCTCGAAGCCCTCCTTTTATGCTGGTCAGGGACAATCCCCTGACCTCACCCAACTGGCCTGATAGGCTATTAGAAGTCTATTTACATTTCATAGGTTCCCTGGGAGAAACCTAGGTACAGGATTGGTGGCCGGTTTGAATCCACCTGGCCTTTGTTCTACCTGGCTGAAGCTCAGGTAGTTTCTTGGCCATGGGCTCTGCCCATGCTCTGGCCATGTGCTCTGGCCATGCGG
This sequence comes from Lepidodactylus listeri, assembly GCA_029233225.1. Taxonomy (NCBI): domain Eukaryota; kingdom Metazoa; phylum Chordata; class Lepidosauria; order Squamata; family Gekkonidae; genus Lepidodactylus; species Lepidodactylus listeri. Next base: position 48,105,750 of record JARCFY010000017.1, read on the forward strand.
TTGCAATGAAGGGAGCACATGGCGACCGCATGGTCAATACATAACACCCCTCCCCCCATAGTCCAGAACCCCTCTGCACACATAGTCTTTGAGATAGTCCGGGCGTCTGCGCTCACGTCCAGAGCGCCGGGGGGTTGTAAGGCAAAGCGTGTTGCTTGTTTCGGCAGGTTGCGGTGTGGTTAGTTGTTCTGCTGGCGGGGCCTGTCTGCTCGGGGGTCGTTCAGGTGTGGATGGTGCAACTGCTTCGTTCGCGGGCAGGAGCGGCATCTCCGCAGTCTCCGGATCAGGGTCTGGCGCTGCTTCTGGAGTCATGTCGATGTCACGGTCTGTTGGTGCAGGGAGTTCAGGGGCCTGGGTATCATCGTGGTTCTGGGTACGGCATCGAATCTGGTCAATGTGCCGTTTCCAGACTACGCCATCTTCCTTAAGGACCTCGTAGGAATAAGGCCCTGTGACTCGGACGATCCTCGCGGGGAGCCATGTCGGACCCCGCGCGAAGTTCTTTGTGTATACGGGGTCTTCGGGAGCGAATCCTCAGGCAGCTGGCCGGTCTTCCGTTGTCGGGTTCCCCTCGATTGCTTGGTCGGGATGTAGGCGGTCCAAGACGGTTCCCAGTCGTCTTCCCATCAGAAGTTCGGCTGGCCGGCACCCGGTCCCTGAGTGGGGTGAGTTCCGTTGGCAGAACAGGAACTTGTACAGCTGCTCTTCCCAGTCGCCGTGCTCCATCTTCTTTAACGCGTCCTTCATTGTCTTCACCATGCGCTCGGCCTGGCCGTTGGTTGCGGGGTGGAACGGAGCAGAGCAGATGTGGCGCAGACCGCAGGCTTCCACGAACCGTTGAAACTCACCGGAGGTGAAGGCAGTCCCGTTGTCGGTCACGAGAGTTTCTGGCATTCCGTGTGTCGCGAAGATCGGCCAGAGACTTCTTAAGGCAGCGTTGGTGGAGGTCGAAGCTACCGGCACTACCTCAAGCCACTTGCTGTAGCTGTCAACAACGATAAGAAACAACCGGCCCTGGATCGGTCCCGCAAAGTCTAGGTGCAGGTGGGACCAGGGCTTGTTAGTAGATTCCCAGGATCGGACAGGAGCATGTGGTGGATCTGGCCGCGACTCCTGGCATTTGGCACACTTCTGGACCCGCCCCTCAATGTCTTTGTCCAGGCCTGGCCACCATACGTAACTCCGGGCCAGAGCTTTCATGCGCACAATTCCTGGGTGAGCCTCATGTAGGGCCTCTAGCACTCGGGGCCGCAGGGGCCCGGGGATCACCACTCGAGATCCCCATAGCAGGCATCCCTTGTGGGCCGATAGTTCGTGCCTGCGTGCCGTGAAAGCGGCGAAATCTGGTCCTGGTTTTTCCGGCCACCCCCTTCCCACCCAGTCCGAGACACGGGAAAGGATGCGGTCCCGCTGCGTGCGACGGGCCACATCCGATACCTGTACGGGGCGCTCCGGTAGGTCCTCTAGGAGCGTGATGTGGAAAGCGGGAGCCGGATCAGGGTCGCAGGACGGGAGGGGAAGACGGCTGAGGGCGTCTGCATGACCCATCGCCTTCCCCGGGCGATGTACCAATTTGTAGGAGTAGCCTGACAAAAAAATTGACCACCGCAGGACCCGCGGGGACAGCATGTGAGGGGTCTGCCTGTGGGGGGCAAGGAGACCCAGCAGCGGCTTGTGATCTGTGGCCACGGCGAATGACCGCCCGTAGAGATAGTCATGGAATTTCCTGACGCCGGCCACGATCGCTAGAGCCTCTTTGTCGATCTGGGCGTAGTTCCGTTCCGCCGCCGACAGGGTCCTGGAGTAGTAGGCAACCGGAACCTCCTTCCCGTTGGGTAGCTGGTGCCCCAAGACCGCCCCAACGCCGTAGGGGGACGCGTCGCAGGCCAGGATGACAGGGAGCCTCTCATCGAAATGCGCCAGGACCGCATTCGAAACTAACAGGTCCTTGACGGCCCGGAAGGCCGCATTGTGCTTGGGGCCCCAGGCCCAAGCTGCTCCCTTGTCCAGGAGACGATGCAGGGGTTCGGCGACCACCGCCTTGTGTGGAAGGAAGGCATGGTAGAAGTTCACAAGTCCCAAGAACGCCTGGAGTTCCGCCTTTGAGGACGAGCGGGGTGCACCTGTAATCGCCGCTACCTTCTCCTTTGTAGGGTGAATGCCGTCCACGGTGACTTGGAACCCCAAGAAGGTCACCGAGGAGACTCCCAGGGTGCACTTGTCTTTTCGAACCTTGAGACCCGCGTCCTGGAACCTTTGCAGCACCATCCGGAGGCGAGCTGCGAATGTGTCGGCGTCCGGGGCAGCGATGAGGACGTTGTCAAAGAACGGCTTCACTCCTGGAACATCCTTTAGGAGAGAATCCATTAGATTTTGAAAGATTCCGGGTGCTATGCTGACCCCAAATTGGAGGCGTTTTACCTTGAACGCTCCCTTGTGAGTCACAATCATTTGTGCCTCGGCCGTTGCTTCGTCTACGGGAAGCTGCTGATAGGCTTGGGCCAAGTCTAATTTTCCAAATATTTTGGCGCCTGCGAGGGAGGCCAGAACATGGCTGACCACCGGTACCGGGTACGCATGGTCCTGTAATGCCTTATTAATTGTACATTTGTAATCCGCACAGATGCGGACTTCCCCATTAGCTTTGAGGGGGGTCACAATGGGAGTCTCCCACTTGGCGTGGGAAACCGGCTCGAGCATCCCTTGTGCCACGAGCTTTTCCAGCTCCGCCTCCACTTTGGGCTGGAAGGCGAGCGGTGGCCGTCGGATGGCCATGCGGATGGGCCGGACTGCCGGGTCCAGGTCGAAGGAAACCGGGGGTCCTTTGTAGCAGCCCAATGAGCCATCGAAAACGGCGGGGAATTCCTCGCAGATGGCCAAAAAGTTGGTGGAGCCCACACGGTGTATTCCTGTCCACTGCACTCTGAGCGGCTTGAACCAGGCGCGACCTAGGAGACTGGTTAGATTGCGCTCCACCATGAGAAGGTCTAGCAGGCCGTTAAAGGCGTGGTACTGGATCCGGACCCTGGCTAGCCCCTTAATAGCCACAGGGTTTTTCTGGAAGTCCCGGAGGACCAACCCGGCCGGCAGCCGCAGCCAGCGTGCACCCTTCGGGCAGAGGCGGCGGAAAGTAGCTGCGGACACAATTGAATATGCTGACCCTGAGTCCAGTTCCATGGAGCAAGGAACTCCCTCTATTCGGAGAGACACGGAAATCGCGCCCGGAATGGGCTGGGGCAAGTTCATTACCGTAGCTGTGGGAACAACACTACCCACTTCTTCGGAGTTCGCTGCTGGGGCACGGTGGCTGTTCCTCTGGCGGCAGGCCCAGGCAAGATGTCCTGCTTTCCCGCAGGCGTGGCAGATGGCATCATGGAAGCGGCATGTCTGTCGTGGGGGTCCCCGCAGCTGGCGCATGTTGGGGCCTGCCTGTTGAGGGAAGCAGAAGAGGGAACAGAGACAGATGCTGGGCGCCAGCCCTTGGGCCTGGGGACGCCGGGCTCACCCTTCTTCGAGCGTGGTTGCATCCGGTGGACGTCCTCTTCTTCACTTGAGTCGAGTTCGGGAGGAGCCGCCTGGTGGACTTTGGTGGCTGCCTTGTCCTTTTGCATTGTCTCGAAGGCTGCTGCCGTTTGGAGCATCTTTTCCAAGGTAGGTTCCAGCATTGCGATGAGGCGCCGGCGGAGCTTGGCTTCCCGGACTCCTCCCATGAAGGCGGTCTCCACATGGTCATCCACGTGGCGGAATTCGCAGCCCATGGCTAGTCAACGGAGTTCAGCCAGGAAAGTGGCGGCTGACTCCCCCGGCTGCTGCTGGCGCTGTATGAACTCCCAGCGCCTGGCCAGTTTTGATGGCTTCGGGGCGAAGTAATCGCCGAGAGTCTTGGTGAGCACATCGTAAGACACCTCGGTGGGGTCTTGCGGGGCTAGTAGGTTCTGGGCCACCTGCATGACCTCCACCCCTCCGGAACTTTAGAGCCAGGCGCTCTTCAGGTCTGCATCTGTGATTCCACGGACCTTAAAGGCGCAACCCAGCGTCTTGAGCCAGGACTCCCACGTCTCGGGGTGAGACGTATCGAAAGGGGTATTTGGTCCCGGAGCATTTGCCATATTTACCAGAGCAGGAGCGGCGGCGGCTGTTTGAGCGATGTCCTCGTGTCTTGCGGCAGTGCCGGGGAGTGCTGAGGCTCGGCGCTGGCTAGTGCCGGAGGATTGGGCTCAGAGCGGCTTGCGGTGAGCGCTGGAGCTCAGAGATGCCTGCGGCCAGCGGAGCTCGCTGTGCTGCTGTGGTCGGCTGAAGAGTCGCTCATCGGGATCCCACCTTCGTCGCCACTAATAAGTATTGGAGTCGGGAGTCCATGGAATAGTGAAACAGCATGATCTTTATTGCTGGTCTGGATGAAGCATACAACCCAGGGCTCGAAGCCCTCCTTTTATGCTGGTCAGGGACAATCCCCTGACCTCACCCAACTGGCCTGATAGGCTATTAGAAGTCTATTTACATTTCATAGGTTCCCTGGGAGAAACCTAGGTACTGGATTGGTGGCCGGTTTGAATCCACCTGGCCTTTGTTCTACCTGGCTGAAGCTCAGGTAGTTTCTTGGCCATGTGCTCTGCCCATGCTCTGGCCATGTGCTCTGGCCATGCGGTTGCAATGAAGGGAGCACATGGCGACCGCATGGTCAATACATAACAGTTATGTAGGCCTATCTGTGCAATGGGCCCAGCACCTGCGAGCACAAATTTATAAATGGTGGGCAAAGATAGCTTTCAATTTGATCCATCTTTAGTCTACTTCAAGACTGTTGGCTTTAACAAGAAACAGCATCAATATTGTAAAATTTTACCATCTTGTTATACCGGTAAACACGGATCCATTGCCTCCTTCCATTTCTCGGAAGCTCTGTCTCAGCGACAAAAGAGGTTGTGAGGTACTTTTGGGGATGTAGTCGTCTGCCCGCCATTTTCACAACGAGCTGCTCTTCATTACAGCCTGTCTCTCCTGGAGGATCTATAACAGTAGCAAAGTCCAGATAAAGGTTTAGAATGTTACCCTGTATGATCGAAAACAAAGTTGGGTTCAGTAGAAGTTAACATTAACAATGCAGGAGCCTGACGAAGAAACATGAGTCGGTGATAATGATGATATTATCAAACAGGTTAAAAAAAAAGAGAGAGTGCTCTCAAATGTCATAGAAGGAAAATGGAGGAAAGCATCTCCACTCAAACAATTGCCAGGATGGCAGTTCTTATGGACACAGTGCTGAAAACTAGGACTTGAATTTGAAAAATGCTCGTGTAATATCGAGGCTAAGAACATGCCCCAGTTCAAATCTCCCTGTGGCCACAGACTTAACTAGACGACTCTCACTTTTTTTGCCATCAAGCTGTAGCCAACTTATGGAAGACCCTGTAAGGCTTTCAAGGCTAGAGACTTTCAGATGTGGTCTGCTATTGCCTGCCTCTGCTTAGCAAACTTGGTATTCCTTGGCGGTCTCCCATCCAAGTACTAACCGGGCTGATCCTGCTTATTTTCCAAGATCTGATGAGATAGGGCTAGCCTGGGCCATCTAGGCTGCTGTATACACACAACAATGTAGAAGAAGGCAGAATTTGCAAAAACAAAAGCATTTTTCATATGTTGTCACGGTTTAAAGATTCTTTTTACATCTCTCCCCCCCACACACACTTTTTTCTTAAAAAGCAGAAATTGAATCAGAAACCAGGTTTTTTTGTTTTGTTTCTCTGCAGCGAAATTTGTTAAGACAGGTAGTCTCAAAGGGTGGATGTGGGATTGCTTTGTTGTTCTTGCACCTAGTACTTTTCCTGCCTAATACTGCGCACAGCCTTTTTAAATACAGGGTCTTAACTGCTGGTTTCAATTAATTAATGTTTTTAAAGAAATCTACCATCTGATCCCAAATCTCTGCAGATGCAAAAGAAGGGAATTCTTTCCTGTACCTTTTTTGTTTTTCAAAGAAGGACCTGGTTGCAAAAATAATTTAGTTCCGTGCCAGTTAAACCCGTGAGACATTTAGCAAGGGTGTTCCTTAGATCCAATTATTATGCAATTGTCACGGCATCTGTAATGTGACCCATTGGTTCACTTAAAAACAAGGATTTAGATACACCAACTCATATATATTGCCTCATCATCCAAAAGATTAATATTTCATAACGGGATTTATTTTGCAGACAGAGAAAATTTAAAGTTTTCACTTTCAATTTTCAACTCCATCTAGGAAAAAGTTGAAAGTGATATTTTATGCAAGAGAGAGAAAACTCTTCTCAACCCTTCCCGTTTCTGATGGAGAGCATTTTCTCCCACTTAATTTTTTAGGGGTCTCTTAGTATCTGTACTAAGTATTGCCACCATATCATTGCCTCCACCTAGATTTGACAGATATGGGGTTTTTTAGATACCGTTATGATATCTGCCATGATAAAAGAGAAAAACAAGAAGAGGCAGGACAGGGAAAATGGTAGCCAAAAATTATGTCTTTACGAACCTAGTAGAGATACTCAATCATTGCTGCCTTCTTCTTCTTCTTCACAATGCAACCCCACATCCTTTCTGAGCTTGGCAGCTTTTTCATTTCAGTATCTACCAAATGTCACATAACTTTGGAACTTTCCCACATGACCAGTAGATGAGTGAACCCAAACGAAAGTTTACCCCTTGCGGGATTGTCCTGAAAGTTATGATGTAAAAAGAATAGTACAATTTCATATCTGTGTACCTTAAATGTGTACATGAAAGTAGGGGTTCGGTCATGCAAGATTTACTCCTTTTCTTGGTAAGTACTATTTAGGATCATGCTCTAAATCTGGGAAAGTAAGACCCACAAATTAGGTTCAAGGGTATGAGGCAGTGGACGATTACAGATGGGAAAGCCATATTAGGAGAAATATCTGGAGAACTTCCTAATCAGTTTAATTTTACTCTATTTCTAGTCAAACTTGTTGCAGTTCCATGGTGTCTTTATTGTCCTCAGAGATCTTGTGCAGAAAACCCTATTCAGTTTGTTAGACTTGTCTTGAGGCAATATTGTCTTAAACGGATTTCCCACAGCCGCTGCTCCGCCCCCACTCCTCTCTTTGCCCCGATCATAAGTGTCAATTTCCCACTATTTGCCGTGCGGCTGCATTTTGCCCCGGAGCTTCGCCCGGTTTCCGCCATGTCTACTCGATCCTCAAAAAACAAGATTGAGTAGACGCAACGGAAATCTGGCAAAGCTCCAGGGTAAAATGCGGCCGCGCTACAAATAGTGGGATATTGACACTTACGATCGGGGCAAAGGGCGGAGCAGAGGCTATGGGAAATCATTCTTACATCTTCAAACTCCTGTATCGTGCTTCTCACCACTTGCCATTATTCATGTCATTAAAAAATAGCTAATTTGTGCCCCTGCCAGGGTTCAGATCTAGAATGTCTAAAGCATTGGAAGAAAATACTTCTTAGCACATGGAATGCCAGCTCTGATTTGACAAATTTTAAGAAAGTCCAGTCTCCTTTGTAGAAGACAAGTAGCTGGGGAAGGGAGCATCTCCGTGTGCCTCCTAGTCATCAACAGGGGCTCTAAAGAGATGTTAGGCCCCCTCCTTTGAATTTTAGACTAAAATGGGAATGAATTTGTTACTAGACAGAAATAGAGTCCCCCAATTGAGTTCAGCCTTCACTAAGTGAAGAGCTGGAATATTTTATTACCATAAGCTTCCCTGGCTGGCTTCATACAAGGCCTGCCTCTTACCCATTCTAATTGGTTTTGATCCTGAAATGACAGCTATGATATGAAGCATTTTGGCCAATCCTGGTGGGCTAGGATTAAAAGAAAAACCAGAATGAGGCTAGAAGTTCCTTTCTTAGATTGTACTTTCTCCTTCTCTCCTTTCTTTTGATGCCTGCTGAAAAGACACAACTTTGATGGATCTGCTCCAAAGTCAAGGATGCAGAGGCATAACTAGCTAACTTTGCACCTGAGGCAAGAATATAAAATCATGTCCCCTATACTTTCAGAGTAAAAAAAGTTAAAAAGTAAATATGTAAAGAACAAGAGTAATAACAACACAACATTTTCGTCATGTTATGGACCCGAGGCAAGTGCCTCAGCTTTGTGGACCCGAGGTGAGTGCCTCGCTTGCCTTGCCCTCATTACGGCTCTGACAATGAAATGGTTACCACCATTTAGAAACATTTTAAAGCAGAACTGTTAGGAACTGCATAACTAAGCACCTTGTTGTCCATTACTGGAGAACCAAAGTTTTCTTGATTGGGGAGGGAGGGCTTTCCTTTTATGTTTTGAATTCTTAGTAATCTGATTTCCTAATAACAAACTCTTTTTTGCATCTATCGCACCAGTTTGCCTCTGGATTTTATGCCTCCCCCAGCCCACCTTTAAATGCTCTCTCAAGCTAAAGGCTATTGATGAATAGAGATGGTTGATCCACATAACAAACAGAGGCACCCTCAAAGATGCCCAGAGGGTTCAAAGAAGGGTATTCATTATGAATGCTTATTTAGGGGAGGTGGCAGCAGATAACCAGTTTGGGAAGGTTTTAAAACAGGGATGCCTATGGGTACAACGTTAGGTGGTTGAAAGAGGGGTAAAAAATGGTTTTGGCCCCAGGTCTCCAGTCAAAGCTTTCGATGAGCGATTAAACAAGCTAACATCTGTTGATGGAAAGATCTTTAAGGGAAAAGCACTTGTGCATTCGTAGCTAGACAAATAGGAGGCGAACGCTGTCAATTTCCCAATGACCTTTTAAAAACAACAGCAAGAATGAATGGGGCATATCTGCTTACAGATCTGATAAACAGGCCAGAAAAGTGGGGGGGGGGGAGTGAGAATCATAAGCGATGGGAGAAGCGGACAGCTTTCAAAAGCTGCTGCATTACGAATCTGTGAAGTATGTGTGTGACACCACCTCGGAGAATCAAGCTTAAAAAGCGCAGAATCAATAATAAAAAAGGCCATTAAAAATCAATCTTTTAGCAATGTATGAACTTGGTTTCTGTGTCCTTAGCCACCCTTTTTAAACACTAATTCTGTAATAATGCCGAACTGATATGCACAGAACATGCCAATGTAAATCTATTTGAGTACTCGAGAAAAAAAAAATTAAGAGCTTAAATTGGGAAAAGATTAGCTTTATAGGGCAAAAAAAAATACAATAATCTGCGTGGAACGATCAGAAATATTTAGAACGATTTTTGTTAGCAATTTGGAAGAGATTAAAAAGGGCTAGACGTAAAATTAGGAACGATTTAAACAAAAATCATTAAATCATTTCAAGGATGGAGAAATGGCAGAATCGCACACACACACACACACACACAAAAGATTGAGGACGTACTCCAATGACAGGCATGGGTGTATTCCCCCCCCCCCCCAAATCAATCTTTGCACAAAGTCTTCAGCAGAACATTAGCCGGAGGTTTATATATAACTGCACGAAGGCCCGTTTTTGTAAGAGTTTGCTAAATTCAAACGGATGGACCGCTTTGTCCTTTAATTTGCACAATATTAAATGATTTTACATACAAGAGGAAAATCTGTAGCCAGCTTCTCCAATTAACCTGATTGCAGGGGGAAGTAATTTAGAAATTGACCTGTTCTTGCTCAGAACTCTTTATTTTAGCCTTCAGGGCATTTTTTTTCTGTTTGCTTCTTTTTTTTTCTTTTAAACCCAAGTTCAGAAGTTCGTGGTCAGGACTCCAAACAGATTTCAGATGCACAGAAGCATTTTCTCCCAGTTCCCCCTTCTTCCCTACGCTTATTTGTGGAAGGATCTAGGAAAAGGACTTTGGATATGCAATGAATGCTCTTGTTTTTTTTAAAGCTTTCTGTTTATAGAAAGCTATATGGCAGGAGGAAAAGTTCAAGCTTAGAATTCTCCCTTGGATGCTGGTTTTCCCTGCGAGGGGGGAGAAATCCCCCTACTCTATAGCAGGCAGCAGGTGATGTGAAAGACTTCCGCTCTGATGGACCCATGGACTGATTCAGTATAAGGCAACTTTCTGTGTGTTCAGCTGAATCAGACCATTAGTCCATCTGCTCGAACTTGGAGGGGCTCTCCAGGGGCTCCCAGTGAGGTCTTTCATATCACCTACATGCCTGGCTCTTTTAACTGGAGATTCTGGGGATTGAACCTGGGGCCTTCTGCATGTCAGTAAGGTGAGCTGTAGCCCCTCCCTGCCATTCCGGATTATATCCAGAGTGTTGCAGTACTTTCCAGAGTTGGGATGGCCCTGGAGCAAGCGGCCTCTGTGATGCTAGAAACCAAGGCAGCAGGGACCGCTTGGCTTAGCAATGCCAACAGTAGGCATTAGCTCATCCTGTGCTTCCTGCCACACACCAGCAGCAGTGCAGAAGGCAGCAACGGGTGAGCTGACAACTGATTATCCTTGATTATCCACTGCGGGGTCCAAACCAAGTGGCCCCCAAGGCGCTGGCAGAGTTTCAGGAGGTTGGCTGTGCTTGCCTCTCCATTCCAGTGGCCTTCTGCCGCACAGCAGCTCAGGAGGAAATTTCCCGGGAAGTCAAATGGCCTTGGGTACTTTCACGTAAACCTGGATCTCTACATAAACAGGACTGCTGCAGTACTGAAGTAGCTGAGGTGAGAGGAAGATGAGGACGAGGATAAGAAGAAGGAGGAGGAGGAGAGGAGGAGGAAGAGCAGCAGCAGCAATGGACTCATGGCCATCCCATCCACAGCATGTTCCCAACAGAGTTGATTTGCCATTGCCTTCCTCTGCATAGCAACCCTTGTCTTCCTTGGTGGTCCCCCCTAACCATGGCCGACCCTGCTTCGCTTCCAAGATCAGATGACCTCAGGCAAAGCTGGGCTGTTTGGGTTAGCCCCTACTTATGCTGAAATCTATGCATGCACTGCAGTTTCTCTGTGCACACTGTAGATTCCTGTGTAGTTTCTACACGCTATGCTATGAACCTGGTCTTTTGGGGGGAGTGCAACCCCATCCGGGTTCATGTTACAGTCCTGTGAAATTCCTGTGCTTACACATTTGTAGTGAGCACACGTCATGCGACCTGCATTTCTACATGAAGAATGCAGGAAAATGCACCAAGTGTTCTCATCGATCATTCACACGTCACTGCTACGATACGTACAAACCTGCTACCCCGGGGCTAAAGCAATAGTGTGGTCAAAGGCTTACATCTATTGTAGGACCCGGTGCATTCCATCGCAGCTGAACAAGTCACGACAAGAGCTAGGCAATCTTTTATTAATGTTGCACCAAAAAAAATTGGCAGGAGCAAACAATCAAAATCTATTTTATGGATTTCATTCTTAATTTATCCCCTTTTACTCCTCGACTCCTACAGCTGTTTCTTTGTGAGCACCGCTCATGTTTTCTTGCATCCACTAAACTTGAAGAAGAAGGAGAAGGGGGGAGAAGAAGAAGAAGAGGAGGAGGGGGATGAAACTTCCATCCACTGATGCACTTTATCAATAAAATTCCACGAGAAATTGGTTGTTACCTGCAGATAACAACTGGTTTGTTAGTTAATGGCTAGCAGCATAGCCAAGGCCGGTTAATGCTCCAGCTGTCCCGTCATTAACTGCAGTAAAGACTGATTCTGAGGAGGTTATTGCCGTGATAAAATATCCTCAAAAGATTATAACAGCAATAGTGAATGGGGGGGAAAGTATTAGTAGCTATAGTGTGACTGAATTGCTGCATTTGAAAAATTGGTCATTCCCTGGCGGTTCATAACCGATTTTCCACCAGTCAAAAAGCCAGTTGTGCTCTGTTAGCTTTATTGTACAAGGCAATAAAAATATTGGCCAGGTCAAATTGTCAGCATGTTCCGACGTTAACTACTCTTTTTACTGTGCTTAATTTTTTTAAGCGTTACCGTGATTCATGATTGCAGAATTAAAAGCTGAGCTTTTGAAAGTCAACAGACGTTCTGAGAGACTGAAACCTGGTTGGGGAGTTGCGGTGGGGGGGGGCAGGCAGGAAAATTAAATTTCATTTGGTAGCTGGTCTTATCCTTCTTTAAAATGTAACCAAAATTTCTCAGTGCACGGCAGCGTCCGCAGGCCTTCCACTGGCCAAGTTTGGCTTCCAGCGCATGCATTATGAATGCGGCGTCTGGCAAAACCACCCCAGCCAACTCTTTATCTGCGTTTCCCCTTTAAAACCCCTTTTGGGCTGCGTATATTAAGTTGCCTATTTGAAATGTAAAACTTTAAAACACAAGATGATGAGGGCAGCCGTAGGCCGGTCAGCCAATCCAGGCGTTTTATCCAGCCCCCACTATTCTGGTCTCCAGTTGCAATTTATAGAGGAAATGTAAAACCACTACACAGCTACGATGATTCTCTGTTTATTGCCTTGCACCTTAGAGCACCCATCAAGTCTAAGGTTTAGGGCATGTAACAGATAGCTAGTTAGCACACACAACCAGGAAGCAGAGAAATGTCCCGGGGAAAGCAATCTACCTTTCCTCCTTCCAGAATCATTTGCCAGCTCACTACAAGCAGTGGGTACAATCGTCCTCACTCAGCAGATGACCAGTGGCAGCTAAAGTACTCTTCATCTATGCTCAGCCTACTGAAACAGCACCTTATTTATTTACTTCATTCATACCCTACTTTTCTCCTCTCGAAACATCAAAGCAACAGGGGGAGTGGAATTCTCCAGCCTTGGAAACACTGTTGTCAGTTGCACACTAGCCATGTCAATTTCAAGAGGGTTGCCCCCCCCCCTTTGCCTGCATTCCTTTGTGCTCACTTTCCATTTTCTTGCACAGGGCTTGCCAAATCCCACCCCCTTGGCTTGGTTTGTTACTCTGTGCTTTGAGATCAGTCCTTTTAAGCTTGCAAAACCAGTGGCACTGGTTCTGCTGGGCACTCTGTACATTGTACTGGCTATGCTGGGCTTGCAAAAATGCCCCTCCTTGCTCGGATTATGATTGAGCTGGCATTGCCACATTGGCACTGGGTTCTGCTGGGCTTCCAACCCCTCTCCCTGCTTGGATTGTGATTCTTGCTTGACATCAGTCCTGTTGAGATGGCATTGCCACATTGATACTGGGTTCAGCTGGACACTCTGTGATTGCACTGGTACTGTTGGGCACTGTCTGCATTGTACTGGTTCTGCTAGGCTTGCAAAAATGCCCCCCTTGCTTGGATTGTGATTGAACTGGCATTGCCACATTGACATTGGGCTCTGCTGGGCACTAGTGCATTGCACTGGTTCTACTGGGCTTCCAACCTCCCCTTGCTTGGATTGTGATTCTGTGCTTGACATCAGTCCTGTTGAGCTGGTATTACCACATTGGCACTGGGTTCTGTTGGGCAGCAGTACATTACACTGGTTCTGCTGGGCATGCAAAAATGCCCCCCACCTTCAGTTTCTACTGCAGAGATTCTCTGGTATGACCTTAATCTAGTTGGGTTTGCACTGCCATAGTGGCACTGGTTCTGCTGGGCACATTGCACTGGTTCTGCTGGGCTTGCAAAAAATGCCCCCTACTTTCAGTTTCTACTGCAGAGATTCTCTGGGACTTTGATTCGGTTCTGCTGGGCTTCTATTGCCCTTGTTTTTTGCTGTTACCTCCCCTCCATTGGAAACAATGGAGGAGGAGGGCACCTTCTTTGGGGGCCATAACTCAGACCCCATAGTCCAATCCTTGCCAAACTTGGAGGGCAGGTAGAGGAGAGTCAGCCGGAGATCCCCTGTGAGTTTGGTGTCTCTAGCATGCATCATGAACCTCACAAACTGAACTGGTTTGTTTAGCTCTCAAAAGTTCATGACAGTTCGTGGCTCACAAACCGGGCACAGCATGAACCATGAACCAAAACAAACCACATTTTTCTGGTTCATGCTCATCCCTACCCACATCCAACACTCTATCACTATACTACACTGTCTGTCTGAAGGTTCCTATAGTTGCATCTTGAGAATAGCTACCATATTCCTCCTTTCAGAGTTCCTTTCAACCCAGTTTTTCCAATGGCTGTCAGCAAGACAAGTTTTGTACTCTCCCCAAAGTTAAGATGGCTTCTTTTTTCAGGCAGCTGCTCCATAAAGGCAGGGGCTGTGGTTCAGTGGAACAGCATCTGCTTGGCATGCAGCAGGTCCCAGGTTCAATCCCAGTTAAAAGGACCAGGTGGTAGATGATGTGAAAGACTTATGCCTGAGACCCTGGAGAGAGCTGCTATCAGACTGAGTAGGCAATACTGACCTTCCTGAACCAGTGGTCTGACTCAATATGAGGCAGCTTCAGGTGTATTAGGAGCCCTGCTGGATCAGGCCAAAGGCCCATCAAGTCCAGCATTCTGTTCCCACAGTGGACAAACAGCTACCTCTAGGAAGCCCAGAAACAGGATGACTGCAATAGCATAATCCTTCAGGAAACGTGAGGTGTAGGATATGTTATATTGAATTCCATGGCTGCTTAGTCATTCCCACCAGTGTGATCTCAGTTGAAGATAGGGAAGAGCCACAATTTGGGCAAGGGAACAAGCGGCCATGACTGTCGAGAAAACCACAATGTGGGTGAGGTGAGCAGATACGGTTAAAGGGGGAAGATCACTGTCCATTAAATATTTATTACTCATTTATTTATTTTATACCACTCTTCTCCCTTCAATGGGGACCCTCAAAGCAGGTTACATTGTTCCCCTCTCCTCCATTTTATCCTCACAACATCCCTGTGAGGTAGATTAGACTGAGAGTTTGTGTGACTGGCCCAAGCTCACCCAGAAAGATTCCAGGGCAGAGCAGATATTCAAGCATGGGTCTCCCACATCTAGGGATGGGCACGAACCGGCTCATGAACTAAAGCTCATGATTGATTTTGGCTGGTTCGTCATTCACGAACCAAAGTTCATAGTAGGTCAATCGACACAAACTTTCCGCGAACTTTCAAGCAGTTCATGGAAGTTTGTGCCGGCTCGTGAATGGGTACATTTCCAGGCAGACTCTCTCTGCTCAAACAAAACGTTTACTGAACTTCAAAGCAGCGTGTGTGTGTCTGTGTGCGCACACACACACACACACACATGTGTGAAATTCTCCAACCTTGGAAACACTAGTGTTGTCAGTTCCAAACTTGCCACATCAGTTTCAAGAGGGCCATCCTAGTAACTTTCAGCCACTTCCAATCAAAAATGTAGGTGACCAACCACTGGATAAGAAACCATTCCCGAGCAGTAGCGTAGCTGTACAGAGACCCTTTTCTCTCAGTGTGGCAGAAACCTGAGATAACCAACTCAATGTAAAGGAGATGGAGAACATCACTTTCCTCAAAACGGTGAAGGCAGAGAGCAAATAGCCACAGGGGATCTGACTGGTCAATTAATACAGGGCTGTTACTGCACATAAGATGCTCTCGAAGAACAAGGTTACAAGCAAGCAAGCTTTTCTTCTGTCAAGTGTAGCTACCACATGCAGCCTCACAAGCTGTGTTGGCAATGAAGGTTGGAATGGGACCAGAGGAAAAGAAGAAGCATCCAGATCACCCGAGTACTGGGGCAAGGATCACAACAACTACAGAGCCAATGGCTTACAGACTTCTGGGCATGATTCAAATCCTGACAGGGAAGATCAGTAATTCTAGACAGCTAAGGGAATGACCCTGAAGCATCCAAGGCCCCAAATGGCACCTGGACAACAAATCCCAGAGGCATGGAACTCTAAGCGCTTACTCATAAATTGAGCCAAAGATCTGAGCCATTAAGTGGACAACAAAAAGAAGGGATTGTAAACCCTTCTATTTATTTACTTCATTTATACTCTGCCTTTCGGGGTCAATCTGGAAGGGGGGGGGGGATACAGCTCAGAAAAAGGGTCCTGCTGTCTGGCCCGGCCCTCTCGAAGGAAGAAGGGAGGGAGAAAGTGTCCAGAAAAAGTCTCTTAAAAGAAATAATGGATTCTCCCCCCCCCCCCCCCAAAAAAAACTTTAGAAAATACCTAGGTCTGAATTCCAAAACAGCATGAGAGACCTAAACAATCCAGAATGCCAGTATGGATACCCTTCCTGAAATCTGAATCCAAAAAAATCTGATTCCCCCCCCCCCCAAGTGTACATCCCTACTGCCTTCTCCATGGTGGGTGCAGCTTGACTGAGCTGTGCATTGCCCATGAGCTGGACCAACTCAATGGGGGGGGGGCATTAGCCCATGGAGACTTTGCCCGATGGCTATAATGGCCAGTCTGGCTCCTTGGCTTTTCTGTCCAGTGGGAACCGAAAGCAGCTTTCATTGTTCTCCTTGCCTCTATTTTATCCTCACAACAACCCTGTAGACTTCGAGTACTTCTTCAAGTTCTTCTTCACCCAAAGAGTGATGAACACATGGAATTCACTGCCACAGGAGGTGGTGGCGGCTACAAGCATGGACGGTTTCAAGAGGGAATTGGATAAACATATGGAAGAGAGGTCTATCGGTGGAACTCTCTTCGGGGGGGGGCAACAGTGGGAGGGCTTTTAGTGTCCTGGCCCCACTGGTGGACCTCCTGATGGCACCTGGTATTTTTGGCCACTGTGTGACAGAGTGTTGGACTGGATGGGCCATTGGCCTGATCCATCATTGGCTTCTCTTACGTTCTTAGGCTAGGCTGAGAATGTGTGACTTGGCCAAGTTTACCCCACAAACTTCCATGGCAGAGTGAGGATTCAAACCTGGGTACCCAAGATGATAGTCCGATGCTCTAACCACTGCACCACGCTGGTTCTCAGCCACAGAAAAAGCAAAAAGAAAGGCATGAGAAATATATTGTAACTCAATCCCTTTGGATCCGTGAGAGCATCTTTAGGGTCTAAAAAAAGAAATCTGAGAGGTGTCCCTGAAAATGACTTAGCAACACAGCATGCCCTGACCTGGATAGCCCAGGCTAGCCCGAACTTGTCAGATCTTGGAAACCAAGCTGGATCGGCCTTGGCTAGTATTTGGATGGGCGACCTCCAAGGAATACCGGGGTCGTGACACAGAGGCAGGCAAAGGCAAACCACCTCTGAAATGTCTCTTGCTCTAAAAACCACATCTATCTCGCTACCTAGTGGTGCATAACGCTGAAAGAGCTAAAACTTCTGGCTGCCAGACAAACCACACACTGCCATGCAATAATTAGTAATTTATTAGCAACTTAACAGAGCTTTTTCCTGTAAAGAAAATATCCTTGGATCGAAATGCATTGGGCTTTCTCTAGAAAGCATTAGATCGTGAACAGCCAGAGTCAAGCAGGAAGAGAACTATCCTGGAACCAATGGTAAGAAGAATGTAATCTAGAGCTGGCAGCTGGGGGATGGGACTTCTCCTTCTCCTTGAGACCATGCAGGCCCCCTTCTTGTTATTCTTCACTGACAACTCATATGGCGGTGGTGGAAAGTGCCACCAAGTCATAGTTGACTTATGGCAACCCCATTGGGTTTTCAAGGCAAGAGACATTCAAAAGTGGTTTGCCATTGCCTGCCCCTGGGTAGTTACCCTAGACTTCCTTGGTGATTTCTAATCCACCTCCTGACTGGAGCTGACCCTGCTTAGCTTCCAAGAACTAACAAGATTGGACTAGCCTTGGCCATCCAGGTCAGAGCACTGCCAACTCATAGCTTCCTGAAATGCCTGCATGGAGGTTAAAACTAAGGCCAGATTTTCTAAAGCATAGTGGAAGTTGTACTCCTAACGACCTGGACATAAGCCTCGTAAAACAAGCCACTTGCTCTGAAATAAATCCCACAAATTTCAGCAGGATTGCAACATGGCTGACTTACACTGAGCCGCCTGTGGATCTCACTTATCAGCAGGCTTCAGCTACCGTCATCCTTTAAAAAAACAGACCCAGAAATAATGTCAAGGAAGATTTATTTGGGATGAAGAACTGGCCATGGTTTTTGTATTTCTGATCACATTTTGGCATTATCCTCAATCGGGTTGAGAGGGTGGATATTACCATTAATAACACTTCACAAAGACAGAGGCTGACTGGCTACAACTTCTGGAATAATATCCCTGTAAAGCCATCCTGGTGCCATGATGCTACAGCCAAGCACAGCTGGGGTAGTCAATATTCACCAATCCTAAGCATTTACTTGCTGTTAGAATGCATCTAGTGTCAATGAACTATGAACTGCTTAGAATCGTAGAATCATAGAGTTGGAAAGGACCTCCAGGGTTAGAAGACAGGAAGGATTAGGACACTGCAGAAGAAGAAGAAGAAGAAGAAGAGGAGGAAGGGGAGGAGGAGGAGGGGGAGGAGGAGGAGGAGATTGGATTTATACCCCGCCCTTCACTTGGAATCTCAAAGCAGTTTACAGACTTCTTTCCCTCCCCCTCCCCGTAACAGACACCCTGTGAGGTAGGTGGGGCCGAGAGAGCTCTGACAGAAACTGCCCTTTCAAGGACAGCTCTTGTCAGAACTATGGCTTGCCCAAGGTCATCCAGCAGCTGCAAGTGGAGGAGTGGGGAATCAAACCCGGTTCTCCCAGATTAGAGTCTGCATACTTAACCACTACACCAAACTGACTCTCTGAGTGATACAGGGCCTCCCTGGTCAAATTTCTTAGCTAGAACTTTTGAAAAAGGAAAATAAGAGTGTTTATGAACACCACCTAGACCAACTAAAGAGTAATCCCATTCCCTGACTTAAGCTGTGAAAGTAGGGTTGCCCGCTCTGGGTTGGGAAATACCTAGATATTTTGGGGATAGAGCCTGGGGAGGGGAGGGACCTCACCAAGGTACAGTGCCATAGAGTCCGCTCCCCAAAGTGGCCATTTTCTCCAGGGGAACTGACCTTGGTCATCTGGAGATACATTGTAATGGCAGGAGATCTCCAGGTGCCACCTGGAGGTTGGCAAGCCTATGTGAAAGGCAACCGGCCCTAAACGTCATTGTCCTGCTGAGGTCTCCGATGGTCTGCATGTGAGTTGGGCTCCATTGCTCATGTGGCCACATGTGGCAAGAGCTCTCTCTCCCTTCAGGGACTCCAACATACCGGTGCACAAGAGGGATGTGACCCCCAACACTGGGACCTTGTTGACTACATTTGGGAGGGGCTCTGGCTCAGTGGTAGAGTCTGTGCTTGGCACGCAGAAGGTCCCAGGTTCAATCCCGGGCATCTCCAGTTAAAAGGATGAGGCAGGAGATGATGTGAAAGACCTCCACTGGAGAGCTTGGAGAGCTGCTGCCAGTCTGAGTAGACAATACTGATCTCGATGGACCGGTGGTCTGATTCGGTATAAGGCAGCTTCCATTGTTCTGACCTCTGCGCTTGAATAAGTGACGCTGCATGTGTATCCTTCGGCTGCCTGCTGACCACTCAAGTATTAGAGCTTTCCACTTGTATGCACAGGTGTTAGTGCATGAAATGAGCTATGCAAATCCACACAGGCGCGGCTGAACAATGGCAGCTGAGCAATAAGAAATGAAAAGTCTCAACAGAAGGTGCCCTCCTGCTTTCACATGTACATCAAAAACCCTAAATTCACCTAACCTCTCAAGGGTTTCCATTCTGAAGCAAGCATTCGCAACACTGGGAACACAGCATGTATAAATGCAGTTCTATAAACTGCATTTTAAAGAGCATTTTAAAAAGTAACAAAAAGCTTGGATATTGACAATGCAGCCCGATGCATATATTGTAGCTAATAACACTGTTTATTGTTATGCATTATCTTGGGATTTTTTTTTCTAATTTTGGCATGGTAGGTCAGGTCTTATGCTATTTTATTGCACTGTTTTTATATCTTGCAGTCCACCCTGAGTCTCACAGAGAAAAGCAGCTACAACTAAATAAATATTCCAATGGGCTTTGATCGCAGTAACTCTGCACAGTGTTGTTCTGCTGATGGAATGCATACCTTGCAGGTTTTGCCTAAGGTTGGTGTCAGCACACCCTGAAGTGGGTGGTAGCCAGGGCCCAAGACGTCTGGCAGGCCCCACAGCCACCGACCCCCCACTGCCTGCAGTCCTCCCCTGCCACTCACCTGTGCACCTTTCCCCTCCTGTTCACAAGCGCTCCACCAATGCCACTTGTGTTCCTAGCTGAACAGGCTACCTAGAGCCACCAGGGAAAGCCAAACACATGGTGCACATTAGCTAGGGTTGCCAGCCTCCAGGTGGGGCTCCGGAGATCTCCCAGAGTGACAACTGATCTCCAGACAGCAAGGAGGAGGAGGAGGAGATTGGATTTATACCCCGCCCTTCACTACTCAAAGAAATCTCAGAGCAGCTTACAATTTCCTTTCCCTTTCCCTCCCCCTCCCCACAGCAGACACCCAGCGAGGTTGGTGGGGCTGAAAGAGCTCTTTCAGGAACTGCTTGTGAGAGAACAGCTCTGAAGGAACTTGTGACTGACCCAAGGTCATCCGGCATCTGCATGTGGAGGAGTGGGGAAACAAACCTGGTTCTCCCAGATTAGAGTCCACGCTCCTAACCACTACACCGAACAGATCAGTTCCCCTGGAGAAAATGGCTACTTTGCAGGTAGGGTTGTCAGGTCCCCTCAGCTTGCCGGTGGGGGGATTTAGGGGCGTTCTGGGGTGGGGGGGTGGGGATGTCACGCGATGACATCATGCAGATGTGACATCATCACATTGGGGATGTCATGCAGTGACACTGCATTTTGGGCAAAAATCTACGGTCACTTCTGCATTATGTCATCAGATTGGGGGCGTCACCGGGTGACGTCCCTGTTTGGGGGCAGGGCTTCCTCTGCTGGTCAGCTGGCCAGCGGCAGGCAAAAGTCTGAAAAAATTGGGGGAACCCCTGCTCGAACTGGGGGTCTAACAACCCTATTTTCAGGGTGGACTCTATGGCATTATTCTCTGCTGAGGTCCCTTCCCTCTCTAAACCCTGCACTCCTAGGCTCCACCCCCTAAATCTCCAGGTATTTCCTGACTCAGAACCGGCAACCCTAAAAGTGGCAGCAGTCCTTCTGGCAACCACAGGGGCAGAACTCCCAACTGCACATACTACACCATCAGAAGAAGAAGAAAAAGAGCTGGATTTCTACCCAACCCTTCACTTGGAGTCTCAGAGCGGCTTACAATCTCCTGTGAGGTAGGTGGGGCTGAGAGAGCTCTCTCGGGGACTGCTCTTGAGAGAACAGCTTTGAAAGAACTGTGACTGGCCCAAAGTCACACCATCAGCTGCATGTGGAGGAGTGGGGAATCAAACCCAGTTCTCCCAGATTAGAGTCTGCCACTCTTAACCACTACACCAAACTGGCTCTCGGGAGAGGGCTGCAGGTGGCTGTGAGCATGTGTGGTGGGAGGGTTTACCAGCAGGCGGGGGCCATAGGCCATGGGGCATGCAGTTGGGTGGGCAGGAAAGGAAACACAAACAGAGGAATAGAGGGGAGTGGGGCCTCTAGGCTCTCTTTCCCTGCCCCCCCCTTAAAATCTGAAACTGGCCCGGATTCTATCAAATGCAACTGGTACCAGATGCTTGGACTACCAGTTGATACTAGATTAGAGACTCAGATGGTCAATTAAGCAGCCGTCGGAAAAAAGAGGCCTCTTTTCTTTGCTTTTGATGCAGCAATTTCTGCAAAAAAACACCCTCCCCGGCAATCTCCTCTCGCGTGCCTTGCGCCTACCTTTGTATTTTCCTAACTGCATTTTCCTTCTATGCAGTGGGAGGTGTAGCATCCAGAATGATGAATGGGGAATTGGTCATTAGGCTACAGTTCACTGTTGACCTCCCGACAGTACATGAAATTACAGACTTGCCATACAACATTGCATTCAGACAGAATCAATGGAATCCCACTTCTGTGATTCAAGGAAATTGCCGAGTGACATGCCCTCTGCCACTCAATCCGACAGAGAAGATTTCGCCCAAAGGCATTTCCATGCACTCATCTAAAGCATAAAAAGAGCCTTCTTGGGAAAGCATTATCCAGAATGTATATATATTTGAAAAGTTCCTCAGGTTAGCTGCAAACCTGAAATCCATCAATAAATGAAGACGCGGTACTGACATCTTTATACAGCACACGCACACAAGAGACCAGCTACTTATCCTTGAAGGGCGTATCACATATCCTGGTAACAGCCCAACAAACAAACGTATCAATTTAAACCCTTGCGTTTACAAGCAGAAAGCGTGTCTTGAACTTGAGTTCACAGTCAAGTCTAGATTTATGTCCATGGGGGGGGGGGGAATGTCTTGTCTGAAGGGTCTCAATCTGCCGATGTAAACAGCTTGATATACTTTGAAAGGTAAAGGTAAAGGTAAAGGTTTCCTTTGCCCGAGAGCCAGTCAAATCCGATCCTAGGGGTGCGGTGCTCATCTCTGTTTCCAAGCCGAAGAGCCAGCACTGTCTGAAGATGTTTCCATGGTCATGTGGCTGGGATGACTAGACGCCAAGGTGCACAGAATGCTATTACCTTCCCACCGAAGCGGTACCTATGGCTGAGGACAGACTGGCAATCTAAAGCGGGGCAGGCACGCTTCGCAAACGGAGGAAAGGAGCACGTTCAGACATGCGCATCTGTCCGTCGGCTCCGTTGCGTACTTACCCGTCTCCCAGTCACTTTCCTTCCGCTTTACCCGGACACCGGTTTTTCCTGGTGTTCAGGGGCCTTCCTCCGCATGCCTCCCGCTTCCAAACAGTGTGAACTGGAAGAAGCGGGAGGCATCCAGAGGAAGTGTGAACACACCGGCAAAAAGTTATGCGCATATGCGCATGTGCGCACATGCGAAAAACATCAAAGGAAAACAAAAAAAAGTGCAGCGGCACGCGCGAGCCGCGCACGCTGGCTATGCGGCAGTCTGAACGCTCCATGGCAGTCTGAACGCTCCGTATCGCCGCTGATCCGCATTGCTCTGGCCAGTGTGAATGGCCAGCTCCGTGGGTTTTTTCCCCCACTCCAGTTCCCTCCGCTTTGCCTCCGCTTCAGATTGCCAGTCTGTCCTCAGCCAATATATCTACCAGCAGTTTCTTGCTTTCGAACTGCTAGGTTGGCAGGAGCTGGGGCCAGAGATGGAAGCTCACTCCATCACGCGGCACTCAGGTCTCAAACTGCGTCTTAACCTCTGAGCCACCGTGGCCCCTTTGACATATTTAGCACACTATTATGTCGCTGCAACTCTGGATGCCCAACCAAACGAAAGTAACTGATCCCTCCTCCCCTGCCCTTTTCTTTCTTTCTTTTTCCTGAGGAAACTCTCCAGTACGTATTTCACCTGGGAAGAAGGAGGTGCAGTATCACACGGGACAGGATTTTAATTTTTTTAAACTTTTGATTTAAAAATATGTATGCACACAGAGTACATTCACATTTGATGCTGGACAGAGTACAAGATTAGGGCATTTATTTTCCATGTTTTTTGGATCTCTCTCTCTCTCTCTCTCTTGTTATTGTTGCAGCTGACTTATGGCAACCCCATAGAACTTTCAAGGCAAGAGACATCCAGAGATGGTCTGCCACTGCCTGCCTCTGTGCAGCAACCCTGGACTTTCTTGGTGGTCTCCCATCCCAGTATTAACCAGGACTGACCCTGCTTAGCTTCCATCAGATTTGACTAGCCTGGGCTATCCAGGTCACGGTCTCTCATACTTTATTTAGAGCCAGTTTGGTGTAGTGGTTAGGAGCGTGGACTCTAATCTGAGAGAACCAGATTTGATTCCCTACTCTTCCACATGCAGCTGCTGGCGTGACCTTCGGTCAGTTAGAAGTTCTTTCAGAGCTGTTCTCTCGAGGGCATTTCTTGAAAGAGCTCTCTCGGCCCCACCTACCTCACAGGGTGTCTGTTGTGGGGAGGGGAAGGGAAAGGAGATTGTAAGCTGCTCTGAGACTCCTTCACATAGTGAAGGGCAGGGTATAAATCCAATCTCTTCTCCTCCTTCATGTTTACCCACACCATAATAATCTAGACATTCTCCATGTACATCTTTGGACTGTGGGTCCCAAGTTCCTCTCCCCCTGCAAAAGTTTAGAGGGCTTTTAAAACCTGTCCTCAGGTTTAAACACGACGTGCAGTTCAGTGGTGGATGGCAGACAAAGAAGAGAGGGGGATAAACTGCTGTACTTCTGCAGAGCATGTTGCGAAATTGTGCCTGCCATATTAGAATAATCTATAGTTATTATAACAGCAAAACAACAGCATTTTCATGATTTCTTTGATCAATACGCTCTTCGATTTTGAACATGTAATGGAAGTACAGCACAAAAAAAGTTTAAGGTCATGAAGACCATTTTCAAGTCTAATGGCTTTCTTTTTTAAATATATATATATATATATATAATTAACTATATTTTGTGGAGTCATTACATTTTGCTGAGCTCTGAGAGAAAATATGCCAATTTGGAAACTTCATTTATTCAAATGATAATAAAAGCAAAAGGGGCTGTCATTTTGACAGAAGGGGGAAAAAAAAACTTGCTCTTTTTTCTGTTATCTGTTTTGCTGTAAGGTTAATTCTTTATATTTTATATTTAAATTAATTCTGATTTCTTTCATAATAGGAAGCTTACTATATGATGGAATTAGTGAGGAGATGGGGGAAAGAAAGGAGGAGGGAAGGGAAAGGAATAGGAAGAGATCAATTAAATATTTTTTTCCCCTTTTGAAAAATCAGATATGCACATATTTTAGTTGAGTTTGGAGAGCATATGCAGCTCTTAATGTGGATCGAAAAATAAGCCAGCATGATGAATAAATAAAGCAGACTAATATTATTAGCAAAAGGCCATTTCCTGCTTTTTTTAAAAAAAAAAAACACATGACACTTTTATTTTCTTTCCTGTTCTGCAATAGAATCCGTTTAATGTAAAAAGAAAGGAGTCAGCTCTGCCTGTAACCCCCCCCCCCCCCCCATTTCAGCGTGTGGCCAGGGCTAGGGCCTGCAGCATTTAGAGGCGGTCCTCGTATGAAACTTGGCTCTAATCAGAAACAGTACTTGAGCCGAAAATGGCAGCATTGGTATATTAATTTATTTCATTGACGTTATGTAGAGCCTGCCATTCTCACCTGAACTCAAGGCGGAGTACACGGAGTGAATTATATGATGCAAAAATCACCTAGTAGAATCCTACTTATAGCAAGCTACACATGGTAGTATAGACCACAGTCCTTAATAATACAGCCAAGTAATTTTGTGAATCGCTTTGCACAGTGCAATCCTATTGCCTGCATAGAAAAGCCATATTTTTATTACTGCCACATTATACTTAAATGTATATGCTGAAACCTGGGTCTCCCTTTCCTACTTAACATAATTTGGTGCAACCCCTAACATTCCTCCCCCTCGACCCTGCTTTCCCCCTGCCTCCCCCAAAATGAAAAGTGGTCCAAAAGAAAAAGTGGTCCAAAAGAAAAGTGGTCCTAGCAGCCCTATGCTAATACACCGTGACCAGCCCACACCACCCCAGGCAATCATTTTTTATCACTGAAACAATAAGTATAAGATGCAAAATCAACGGTATATGCGGTATGCATCACTGGAAATGGTACATGTGTTCTTAGATAGCCAAATATGCATACACAGAATGCTGGCATTTAAACTTTGATATTAAATGTACCTCAGTTCAGACTATAAAGCAGGAATAATTCCTGCATTTAAAAAAATATTAAGAACGAACAATTATAATATTAAACAATGACAACATTAACAACAAAGGGGGGGGGAGAGATAAAAACAAAATCTCTTCATCTTATCTCTAGTTTCTTATTGAAAGTTCTTGTTCCAGTTTTCAATAAAGGCCGTCCACCACTGAACAAACACATTTTGTAGCTGTATCTCCTTTGGAGAATCTTGTTTCATCTCGGAGATCTTTCCCATTAACATAATATTCCAGCTTTTACAAAACCATAGCTCAGTCTCTGGTAACTTAGACTGCTTCCAGCTGATATCATTCTTGCCACCATTATGAAAACTAATACCAGGTACCACTGATTTTCTTGGTCACTGATCTGTTCTGTATCCCAGCAAAAATACCAGAGACAAGCGTACTGCCGTATGATCCAAATCACTAACATTTAGTCCACCTAATTCAGAATCTTCATAAACGTTTTGTGCTGTGACTCCACAATTAATTAGCCATTATGACAAAACTCCCCTCTGTCTACACTGTTGCTTAGAATTTCCCTTTTCCTTTGACAGAGTTGCTTGCCTGATTCTTTTGAACAGTAGTTCAGATTGTTCAGTGGCACAAATGCTCTGACTTCTGTGAGGATCATGAAGGACCCACAGAAAAAGACTAAAGCTGAGGAACATTCCAAAAGCGGCACAGGAGGAAGGACCAACGACGGGCATCTAAATAAAGGACAAGACAAAATATCCCGGTTGCTCAAGGGCTGAACCAAAATTGCTCACCTCTTTTTTGGGGGGAGTGAGGGAAACAATTTTGAAAGCGACCAAAGCCATTCCCCTAACTTTCGGCAACTTTTAAAAGACTGCTTTAGAAGAGTTTGCTTATTCAGACACAACTGCTTCACTCTTAAAACTTCAGCCATCCAAATGGATGGGTGCCCCTCAAGGGGGCGCAAACCGTGTTTGTGAAAGACTTTATCGATGAACTAAGGTGCCACTAACACTACAGTTTATTTGATTTACTGTGAGACAAAAGACCTTTCTGTAGTGTGCCTGGAAAGCTGTGGGGTGTGTTTCAAGAGACCCAGGACTCCCACACGAGGCCAGAAGCAACTGTGGCTGCCTTGGCATTTCTGACATTTATCACCATGTATTGTGGCAGGCAGCACAATAAGGGTGAGGAATTCACCCTTCATCACCCATCCCAGGTCACCATCCGGGGCATTTCCACCTGACTGCAGCTGCTGTCTAGCCCTGAAGGTCAGACCTTAAAAGGTCGGCCACCCTGGGCCTGCTTCAGCGGGGAGGGCGGGGTATAAGTTGAATAAATAAATAATAAATGAATAAACAACAACAACAACAATAATAATAATAGCAAAGAGCCCCCAGGACTCCCAAGAGCCCTTGAAACCCCCATTTGAGAAACACTGGACTAACTGATTTTTAATCAACCAGGTTCACCCAAGCCACTGAAGAAGATTGAATTAAAATGAAAATTGGGTGCCAAGCTACAGAGAGGAGAAAC
The DNA here is from genome assembly GCA_029233225.1 of Lepidodactylus listeri. Classification (NCBI taxonomy): domain Eukaryota; kingdom Metazoa; phylum Chordata; class Lepidosauria; order Squamata; family Gekkonidae; genus Lepidodactylus; species Lepidodactylus listeri. The sequence continues at coordinate 48,132,784 of JARCFY010000017.1, forward strand.
TGTGGCAGCAGACAATCTTCTTTCATTTTTTTGAAGTGGGGGGTAATTATAATTTTTTAAAATGAAAAACAAACATACAAAGTGGAATGGTTTTGAGGTTAAGTTGTGCCATGACTGGATTCTTTAAGAATATGTTGCTCAACAGAAGAGTACAAAACACAGTAGCCATAGAATAAAATGTCTTTCAGTATAGGACCTGCAGTTAAAAAAAAATAGTGTACCTATATTATAGAGCTACTGCAAACTTTTAAGTTCTGTATTGTTGACTGAGTCCACACAGAGTTGAGACCACATTTCGACCACATGCTTACGTATCCTAAAAGAACTAATTTTAAGGAAGCCTAACCTAGATCTGCCCTCATTTAATCAACACCATTGAGCTGTAGAAGTGCAGCAAACTGACTCTTAAAAAGGTGAAAGTTCTCACTATTTATGGGTTGATTCACGAAATATCCCCCTCCCCCCAATCACTAAGTACTACATTTAGATAAAGAGATTGAATTTATACCCCACCCTCCACTCGGAGTCTCAGAGCAGCTCCTTCCCCTCCTCTCCCCACAACAGACACCCTGTGAGGTAGGTGGGGCTGAGAGAGCTCTGAGAGAACTGCTTGTGAGAGAACTGTGTGACCCAAGGTCACACCAGCAGCTGCATGTGGAGGAGTGGGACTCAAACTCAGTTCTCCAGATTAGAGTCCGCCACTCTTAACCATCACATCAAACTAGTTTTAACCTCCCACCCCCCACCCCCCCCAAAAAAAATCACAACAGGAGAACATTTGGTGCAGCCCTAGTTTTAGATAATGGATTTCAAGAAGAAGGGATTGCCCCACATAGAGGGGGCGTGGATTTTGTGAAGTGGTTTAAACCACAGGGAAAAACCATTGGTCTCTGCTTTGTGTATTGCTGACTCTGGAAAAGGAAGTTGAGCCTAAAGGGGATTTTCTAGCCCCAGACTTGTGAGACCATTGCTCTATTCTCAAAAGAGCTAGAAATTAGTACACAATATGGTTGTGGTACAAAGGCAGCCATAGCAGGTTCACAGGAGAAACAGCACTCATAAGAAAGCAAAACGGCAACAGGATTACCTCGTACCTGGGTTGAGACAGCCAAAACTTGAGGTTCTAGGCATTCTGTGAAGTAAACAACTAAGCAAAGCACTAAAAGGAACACAAAGCTATAGCTCTTCGACCGGCAAAGAGAAAGGTCCTAAGAGAAAGTGGTGAGAAAGGAATACATATCCGGCATCCGCACCAACTATTTAGTGTCATAGGGTTTTAATAGGCACTTAAAAGCCTATTGTGTGGGGGTGGCCAAATCAATCCAGCAAGTCATCTAAAACACAAGAAAAAAAATCCGTGCTTTTCACTTACATTTGCATTCCGGTCCCCATCTGCTCCTTATCCCAAGAACCCACCTGGATGTAAAACATGCCTAGCAGTTCTGGTTATATGTAAAGTACATATTGAGCTCTAATACATCTACGAGTCCTGATTATCAGGGTATCCTCTGAGGCAGCTGCAGCACAGGTCGGGAGCCCCCTCACTTCAAAACTGGGGACAGGATTTGATTTTACGTACCATCTGCTAAGTTTGCTCAGGGCAAGAGATTCCGCTCAGTTCTTTGTTTCTCAGATCGTAATGTCTTGAAAAGGAGCCACCAAAGTTTTGGAGATTCAGATCGATAGACCGTAGGAAAGATGCCTCTCTCCTTCTTCCCACTGAAGGCTGAACATCTACAGATGTGCGTCTTCGAAAGAACGCCATTATCAGAGAATGTGGATACCAGCTGTGGGGCTGCAATTCAGGACAAGCATTTAATTTTCTTTTATGACATTCCGACTGGATGGAGAACTGAGGAAGAAAAGTGAAAAGCTTCTACGGAAATGTTAAGTGCACACGGCGGAGGGATGATCTAATTGGCGTTTCGCACATTTTAAAAGATATTCTGGGATACTCATGCTATTTTTAAGAGGCAAGAGTGAACCAAAAATGTAAACCGTAGGATTCAAGAATCTTATTGTCTCCTTATAATAGCTTCCAGCCAAATGTCTAAAAGGGTTTTTTTTTAAGCAGATTAAAGATTTCAGTAGATATAGCTGTACTCAAATGTTTTCGGTTCAATTTCACTACGTTAGAATTACTGACACTTTCACTTAGTAGTGTGTGACGCTGCTTCACATGTTACAAAATTACACGGGAGAAATTTTTGCAAGGAAACCCACATATTTATTGCTACAAGTTCCACTTTTGAATTGTTTTATGGCCTCCCTCTAGCCTGACAACTGTTTTATGAAAATGATTTAGACTGCTGGGTGTTGTTTTAGGTGGTTTTGACATTTTGGCTAGTTCTGTTGTTGTTGTTGTCTGTTTCTTATGTTAATGCTTTTTAATCATTCTGTTGTCTTATTTTACTGTGTGATGCACCTTGAGTGGCAGAATTAGGCCTGCCAAGTCCCCATGCCATCATGGCGGTGGGATGGGGGGGGCGTCCCAGGGATGGGTGGGACATCGCACATGATATCTCCAGTGCAATGACATCACCCAGAAGTGACACTATCATGCCAGCGACATTGCACATGATGCTCTAGGTTTGGGGCAAAAACTCTGTGGTTTTCTGGCTTCAAAACCATAGAGTTTGCCCCCAAACCAGAGCATTGCTGTGCAATGTCACTGACATGATGACATCACTTCCAGATGATGTCTTCACTCTGGGGACATCGTATGATAATGTCCCTGTTTGGATATGGGACTTCCCCCACCAGCCAGTTCGCCGGCAACAGATTGGAGCCCCCAAAAGCGGTGAAACCCACCCTGTGACCTGGGGGCTGGGAACCTTAGGCAGAATATAAATGTTTTAAATAAATGCATACAGGTGATAATGATATATGTGGGTGTGATTAACTTTGCCATGTACAAAGTAGCTACTATGAGACTTGCTATGGGAGCTGACCAAAATGTTCAAAAAGCTACATCATTAGATCTTCTTGCAGACCTATAACATTTCAAAAATACATGTGTATATGTAACTACTTAAGAACATAAGAAGGGCCTTGCTGGATCAGATTAGTTCATCTAATCCAGCATCCCGTCTCACACAGTGGCCTGCCAGTTACCCTGGAGGGCCAGCAGGGCGTACAGGCCGAGGCCTTCCCCTGACGTTGCCTTCAGACAATGGAATTCAGACGTGTGCTGCCTCTGAATATGGCGGCCCCCTTCAGTCACCAGGGCTAATAGCCATTGAAGGACCTCTCCTCTTTGAGTCTGTCTAACCCCCTTTTAAAGCCATCTATGCTTGTGTTCATCACTACCTTCACTGGCTGTCAATTCCACAAATTTAATTACGTCCTGAGGAAAGAAGCATTCCTTTTGTCTGTGCTATTTCAACCAGTGGGTTGAAATTAAATCAGAAGAGTTTTCGGCTAAACATTAGGAAGAACTTCCTGACAGAGCAGTTCCTCAGTGGAACAGGCTTCCTCAGGAGGTGGTGGGCTCTCCTTCTTTGAAGGTTTTCAAACAGAGGCTAGATGGCCACCTAACAGCAATGCTGATTCTGGGAACAGGCAGATCATGAGAGGGAGGGCAGGAAGGGTTGCATCAGTGCTTTTCTCGTGGTCCTTTCTTACATTCCCAGGGAAATGCTGATTGCCACTTTGGGGTCAGGAAGCAGTTTTTCTCCAGGCCAGTTTGGCTGGAGATCCTGGAGGGTTTTTTTTTGTTATCGTCTGAGCGGTCACTGGGGTTGTGGGGTGGGGAGGTATTTGTGAATTTCCTGCATTGTGCAGGGAGTTGGACTAGATTACTCTGGAGGTCCCTTCCAACTCTATGATTCTATGATACCTACCAGCCAGTCCCAAGAAGACACTTTTCCCAGTCCCCTTCTTCCCCAGATTTCTGATAAAAGGACTCAAGTGCAATAAAATTCTCCTTGTCTTTCTGTGGTAAATTGTCTCATAGGACCAAAGCAGACATGATATGGTAGGTCTTTCCAGCATTTTAGAAAGGATGACAGCTATCGCACAGGGCCCTAGATTTGGACTGTTACTACAGTGAAAGGGTACTTGGAGATTTTTTTTTTGAAAAAAAATTCCGAACTGCTCCCCTGCTGTGCTGTTATTAGTTCTTGAATGATGAAAAACAACAAAGCAGGTAACTGACTTTTTTGCCCTTCTGGGATAGCAGCAGCAGCAGCATATGAAGTGGTAGTATTTCAAAGCCAGGCAACCTGTGTGACAGTTGGGGGGGGCATGATGGGGCCACAGCATCACGTGCAGTGCTACGACACTTCTAGTAAAAAAAAATCCCACCCAAGTACAAAGGGTAGCTCTAGGAATTGCTGAAAACTCTGTGGTAAAACCTACAGCTATCCTCTATGGTTAAACCATAGAGTTTCCCAGGGCTTTTTTTGTAGAACTCATTAGCATAACAGGCCACACCCAACAGCAGAAGCTCATTAGCATATTAGGCCACACCCCTGACAGCACAGCTCCCTCCCAGGATCAGCTTCCCCAGGTGCCCTGTGGCTTGCAGGACGCATGGGGAACCCGAGGGAAGGAAGGCAGTGTCCGGATTGGCTTTCCCAGGCACACTGCAGCTGTGGGGTGCCTGGGGAACCCGAGGAGGGGAAGCAGTTTAAACTGCCTTCCCTCCCTGGATCAGCTTGGCTTCCCCAGGCACCCTGCAGCTTGCAAAGCGCCTGGGGAACCCAAGGGGGGGAGGCTGTAGGTATGGCCAACTCTGAAGCCATCCAGAACTTTGTTCCTGTGCATTCCTGCCCCACTGATTTGTAGAGCTACTCTTTGTCACTTTTGGTATGAACGTAGGGATGAAGGGAAGCAGTGGTTTGCAATGGGACCTGGGGCAGGGAATCACCTCCACCCACTGGAGCTTGGTAGCCCTAATCTCAAAACTGTGCATGGTGGGACAGGTAAAACCATCTCCCCACACTTCCAATCCCAGTTAGCACTGTGTTGTGAACACCTTTTTAAAAAAATTAACTGGGCAGATCCATTCACAAATTTTCCAGAGTCACGTCTGTCTGGGCCCTTTGCAAAACATTCATCCCCATTTACCCGTGATTACTGTAGCAAATTAGATTTGGGGGGGGGGGCGTGTCTGTAACTGAGTATCCACAGCTGTTTGTTACCTTTGAAATTCATACACCGGTCAAGAGCATACTTGAAGCAGCAACACGAAAGATTACGCTTTGGGGAAGGTTGACTTTGATGGAATGTAGAAATGCTCAGAACACATGGAACATTTAACCTGCCATGAGCGTGTGAGGCGTATTAGAGAAAAGAGCTGGAAGGTGAGGGAGCTTGATGAAACATCTCTGTTAAATCGCAAATGAGTAAAGGGCGCTAGAGGTCAACATGTTTGTGCAAAGATGTACACACTGCAAAGAATAAGCAGAGGTATTCTTAAAATAAATCAAGCAAAACAGAATATTGTGTTACACTGAAGCATAAGGGCTAGGTGGGGGAGGTGGAAAACAAAGTGGAGGAAATATTCTGACAAAGCCGTAGGGTAGACTGCATACCATCCCTTTTCAGAAGCATGAATACATTTTTAAACATGGATTCTAAGGTATCCCAAGGTAGTTTGGTGTAGTGGTTAAGAGCGGCAGACTCTAATCTGGGATAACCAAGTCTGATTCCCTGCCCCTCCACATGCAGCTGCTGGTGTGACCTTGGGTCAGTCACAGTTCTCTCAGAGCTGTTCTCTCAAGAGCAGTTCTCTCAGAGCTCTCTCAGCCCTACCTACCTCACAGGGTGTCTGTTGTGGGGAGAGGAAGGGAGGGAGATCGTAAACTGCTCTGAGACGCCGAGTGGAGGGTGGGGTATAAATCCAATCTCTTCTTTTTCTTCTCTTCAGTGGTATTGCCACATACATTCCTGGCAGAAGATGGAACTGAAGAACATCCTAAGAACTGAAGAGCATTCTATCAGAGAAAAGTCCCTAAGGTTAAAAGGTTTCCCTTGCTCGAAAGCCAGTTGAATCCGACTCTGGGGGGTGGTGCTCATCTTCATTCCCAAGCCGAAGAGCCGGTGCTGTCCAAAGACTTTTTCCATGGTCATGTGGCCAGCATGACTAACTGCCGAGGTGCACAGGAGCTGTTACCTTCCCACCGAAGCGGGACCTATTTATCTACTTGCAATTTCTTGGGGTTTTTTGGCTAGGTTGGCAGGAGCTGGAGCCAGAGACGGGAGCTCACTCTGTCACGTGGCACTCGGGTCTCGAACTGCCGAGCTACCAACCTTGTGGTCTGCAACTCAGCATCTTAACCTCTGAGCCACCACAGCCCTACTGAACTTTAAATTTCACTATGTGATCAGATCTTGCAAGGTGGTTGGAGTGATTGTTACTTGTTAAGGAGGCATCAAATCCAATACTATCTGGTGGCAAAAAGTGCCATTAAGTTGCTGACTTATGGCTAACTTGGAGGGTTTTCAAGGCAAGAGATGATCAGAGTTGGTTTGCCATTGCCTGCCTCCACTCAGAGATCCTGGACTTCCTCTGTCCAAATACTCACCAGGGCCAACCCTGCTTAGCTTCCAAGATCTGACAAGATCAGGCCACCCTGAGCCATCCAGATCCAGGCTACACTGTTTGTTTATTTCAAATTTTATAACCTACCTTTCAACAACAACAAAATATCCAAAGTAAAATAAGTCAGGCTATGACCGAAAGCTTTAGCTTTCCAAATCCATTTTCCTGATTATCTCTTAAATGACAGATAAAGTACCCACTTCCCCCACACCCACTAAAAAAAAAAAGGACAGACTTCTGTCATTTAATCTATATTCCCCTCCCCACGTGATCCAGGCATCCTGCCATTTTAGATAGCTTCCATGAAATGGAGAACTTCCCACAGGAGCAGAGAGGCCGGGTAGAGATTCCCCAGGATAAAACCATTTGGTGGCGGCGGGGGGGGGGGGGGGGAGTTGTCTACATTTATGTGGGGGGGAACTGTTACCGATTACCGCTGGATATCCGCACTCGACAAAGCTCTGCGGATGACCGTGCCTGGCTGACAAAAGGTGTTGTTTATAGCGTGCCTGACATACCAAGCGCAAAAATGAGACGAAATATATTTTGACTGGTTTATAAAAAAAACAATCTGACATAAAGTAATATTCATCTTTGATGAATCCAATATTCTTAGGGAATGATATTAGGCGGTATCTATTATATCTTTCATTGTGTTCCCATCTGCCCTTTTCAGGAGCTAAATTATGTGCATTAGTACGTAAATGGGCTAATGCCCGTCTGTATTTAGAGGACTGCACGCCGTGAATATATTCTCTGCTTCAAGAAGTAATTGGTAATTACAATGGTCATTTAGGCAATCACTGTCTCTGGTAGATTCATGTCATTCTTAAAAATAACTAGCTCTTAACCTTTGACAGAATTCTAAAGAAACTGTTCATCATCGCCCACGCTTTGATTAATTTCACACATACACAAACCTGTATCAATAAAACTGATGGTTTTACATTTGTTAACCACCGCAATTTGCTTCACTCATCAAAACAGCTTAATATCAGGTAACAGTGTGCTCCAAATCTCATTAGTTTCATTTTATAAACAGTTTTATAGTACCTTGCATAGATGAGAAAACAGTGTCTATGAGCTTTTCTTTTAGAACAGCCTCTAAAATGGGATGCTTTCCTGGATTTATTAGGCCTATTTTTAAAATTAGAAAGTTTAGGGGGGAATTCCCCCCCCCCCGACACTGCAAAACATGGTACAAAAGCTGTGTAATAACGAATTTGTCTAAATTTCAGGTTTTTTTAAAAAAATGTAGCTAATGTTTCGTAGGATTTTTAATGTAAGTAAAAATGAATGCGTTCTCTATTAACACAGGAAGGAGAATTAAGACATCGGGGGTATAATCACAGCTGGATTAACCCTTGGCTGGATGCTCAGTTTGCTTTCTGGAGTGTGGGGCGCTAACTAACTGGAGATTTTATTGTCTTGGATAAAATCACAGTGTGACGGTATGGAAAGATCGAACCTCTCCTGCTATGTCTGCAGAGTTGCTTTAAAATTGCCCTTGGCTCACAACATGGCTGCTCAACCGAATGTGAGACCATATTCTTAGTTTGGCAGCAACCAATGCACTTTTCAACTTGCCTATGGGGTCGCCCGAAGTCAGCGGTGACATGATGGCGCTTTCCACCACCACCAGAAGGGACAAACCATCACATAAAACAGCCTGCTACAACTAATTAACCTTTCAACCAAACAGTCTCAACAGGCAACCTACATAATACGACTTTCAGTTTGGTTGAGCAACAGTCACTGCAAACTCTTTGCCTGGAGGGACTGGTTACTTGCCCTAGATGAGTAGTTAGCTGATAAAGCCACAAAGAAAAGTTAACAGAAACAACAAGACAGTCGATGTCATGCTAAACAGTATTATCTCATTCTAGCTCCGTTTAAGTCAATGGGCTTAGAAGGGGGTAAATGTACTCAGGATTACACTGCAAATCTATCCTTGATCAGTCAGAAAAAAAGTAGGTTACATAAGAGTTGAGGCATGGGGTTAGGATTGCAAGATCCAGGCTGGAAAACTCCTGGAAATTTGGGGGTGGAGCCTGAGGAGGACAGGGACCTCAGCGGGGTACAATGTCATAGAGCCCCACCCTCCAAAACATCCATTTTCTCCAGGGGAACTGATCTCTGGAGTCTGGAGATGAGCTGTAATTCCGAGTGATTCCCAGATCTCACCTGAAAACTGGCATCCCTACGCAAGACTGGCTTTCCCCATATATCCCCTGGAGAGCCTTGTGCTCCCGGGAACAGCAACTTCTGGTGGTCTCTGCCCCAAAGACTCCGCTTAGCCTCAACCAGGGCCAGGGCCTTTTCAGCTCTGCCCCCAGCCAGGTGGAACACTCTTCCAGGTGAGATCATGGCCCTGCAGGATTTCTTACAGTTCTGCAGGGCCTGTAAAACAGCTGTTTTGCCAGGCCTTTAGTTGAGGCAGCGGGTAACCATTTACATTGGCCTCCTCTGCTCCACCCTGCTCTTTTCTATCTGCACATAGTATGTAGATATACTACTGGTGGTGTTTGATGCCACTCGCCCAACTCTCTGATCCATCTGGGCATACCCACAGGCTCATCCGGGAGCTTTTGTTGATCGACCACCATCTTGGGAGTTATTAGTTTTTAAACTCAATTAGTGCAATATACTCTAACTTTTTTTATTTGGTTGCAACCCTCCCTGAGCCCGCTCATGGGGGAGGATGGGATAAAAATGTAATAAAATAAATAAATCCAAATAAATGGGATTGACAGAATGTGGTTCAGCATAAGTCCCCGTGTGGTTCGACTTGGCCCTTAGCGAGTACCACAAACCACTCTTTGGGACTTGAGGTACATTAACGGGACAGGCCCAAGCATAAGTCTCGCCCTTCATATTTTTCTTAGTAACAAAGAATTCAGTTGCGAGAAGCTTCTAAATGTCGCCTTCTCCCATCACTGTACTTGTTTCTTCACTTAGCTTTTTTTTTATTTTCGACGTATTAAAATTAATCTGCATGTTGTTGATGTTTTTCTTTTATTTTCGTAATCTCCTGATTTTTTAATACTTAAAAAAAATGAATGGGTATCAGATAATAAAAGTAATAACAACATGATGTCATTATCCCGCGTTGAGGCTGGAGGGCAGATATTCTTGCCAGAGCAAAAGGGAATTACAAAGAGCTTTGAAAGATAGAAAAAGATGCTTTTGCCCAACCAATTTAAGACTAGTCTAGTTTTTCCAGTTAATATAATTATGTAGAATTATATAACAGCCTGCATTATCAAAGTAAATTGTTACGTTATCGTGACCAAAAAAAAATAATAAAAATAAAAAGCATTTTTGAAGTTAAACTGCTTTTTCATATGCGGTAATGCACTAACGTCTTTATATCGAATTACATCTGTAAAAATTGGGGGCTTTATTCAGTCCGGATGTAAGCTTTGCATAAGTCTTAGGCCGCGGTCACATGGCCCCTTAATGCGGGAGGAAGGGCTGCTTCCTCCCGCATTTAAAGGGGCCGTCTACATAGCCCCGCAGCAAGTCCTGCAGCAAAGCGGGCTCCAATGCGGGTTGCTCCCGCTTTTACCAACCCCGGGAAAAACTAGTGTTTTCCCAGGAGTCGCGGGAGGAACCCGCATTGGAGGTTATCTGGACAGCCCTCTCTCGCAAGCATTGCGAGAGCAGGGCTGTCCAGATGGCCTCCCCCCTCCATTCCCCCCCCCCTTTTTACACTTGGGTGCATGGCTATTAATGCGCCCAAGTGTAAAAGGGGGAAAAAAAACCCCAAAACTTACCCAGGCGGCTGGCGGTCCTTGGCCGCCACAGCCGCCTCTCCTGCTGCTGGGGGCCGCCTCCGCCGTGGCCGCCGCTTGCTCCGTGGCCGCCGCCGCCTTTTTAGCGGCCGCCGCTGCTTCCGCCGCCTTTTCAGCGGCCGCCGCCGCTGCCGCCACGGCCGCTGAAAAGGCGGCAGTCGTTCCCGCTGCGGCCGCCTCTTCAGCGGCCGCGGCTGCTGCTTTTGAAGCTGGTGCTGCCGCAGGGGTTGGGATGTATGGACATCCCAACCCGCGGTTGAATAATGCGGCCCCTTTAAATCCGGGAGCCCTCCCGGATTTAAAGGGGCCGTGTGACCGTGGCCCCATTGTTTTCCAAGACAAGAAAAGTAGCCAGCTTCCATCACTTGGCTTCCTAATTTATTTATTTTTAAGTATTTTCATGTGTCATACTTACCAAACTCCAGACAGTGCCTTGAGCTCTTCTGGAATTTTCTCCATGCTACAGGGATCATTTTCCCTGGAGGAAATGGCAGCTTTGGAGGGACGCTGTTGGACCGAGGTTATATCATGGCTAGGAGTGTGAGTTGGGAGCTAGGCCTCAGTTCAAATGTCATTTTAGCTACAAACTCATGGGATGGCCTTAGGCAGGTGGAATAATGGCTCATTGAAGAAGAAGAAGAAGAAGAAGAAGAAGAGGAGGAGATTGGATTTATATCCCGCCCTTCACTCACTTAAGAGTCTCAGAGCGGCTTACAAACTCCTTTCCCTTCCCCTCCCCACAACAGACACTTTGTGAGGTAGGTGAGGCTGAGAGAGCTCTGAGACAATTGTCCTTGAGGGAACAGCTGGTACAGAGCTATGGCTTGCCCAAGGTCATCCAGCCAGGTGCAAGTGGAGGAGTGGGGAATCAAACCCGGTTCTCCCAGATTAGAGTCCGCACACTTAACCACTACACCAAACTGGCTCTCTTTAAGCTCCTTGCCTGCAAAATGGGGACAGTATCACTGGCTTGCCCTGACCTGGATGGCCCAGGCTAGCCTAATCTCATTAGATCTTGCAAGCTAAGCAGCATCTGCCCTGGTTAGTACTTGGATGGGAGACCGCCAAGGAAGTCCAGGGTTGCTATGTAAGGTAAAGGTAAAGGTAAAGGTTTCCCTTGCTCGAATGCCAGTTGAATCCGACTCTAGGGACGCAGTGCTTATTTCCGTTTCCAAGCCAAAGAGCCAGCGCTGTCCGAAGACGTTTCCGTGGTCATGTGGCTGGCATGACTAGACACCGAGGTGCACAGACCTTTAAAGCCCTAAATGGTCAGAGGGGTCTGCTTACTTGAGGGACCACCTTTCCCCATATATGCCCCAGAGGGCACTGAGCTCAAGCTCACAACATCGCCTGACTCTCTCCGGTCTGAAAGACGTTTGGCTGGCCAGCTCTAGGATCAGGGCTTTCTCTGTGGTGGCCCCATACTGGTGGAATGAGCTCCCGGATGACATCAGGGCCCCGCGGGACCTATTACAGTTCTGCAGGGCCTGCAAGACGGAGCTCTTCCATCAGGCTTTCGATTAGGCGCCACCACCGGGGGAATTAAGGATACATCGCCCTGGAACCATGGGCCAAACCTCTTGCCGCCGCTTTCACCACGTGAACTCTGATTGCCGCCAGTACTTGTTGTTGTATATGTTGTTTTAACTCTGATATGTTTATCCCTATGTTTTAAAATTGTAAACCATTTCAATGGTATTTTATTGCTGGAAGCCGCCTTGAGCCAGCTGTCTGGAAAGGCAGGATAAAAATGTGAATGAATGAATGAATAGAATGCTGTTACCTTCCCACCAAAGTGGTACCTATTTATTTACTTGCAATTTCTTGCTTTTGAACTAGGTTGGCAGGAGCTGGGACCAGAGACGGGACCACTCCATCATGCAGCACCCAGCTCTCGACCTGCTGAATTACTGACCTTTTGGACTGCAGTTCAACATCTTAACCACTTGAGCCACTGCTCAATTCGCCAAGGAAGTCCAGGGTTGCTATGTAGAGGCAGGCAATGGCAAACTACCTCTCTTCATCTCTTACCTTGGAAACCCTATGTCTGTGACTTGATGGCACTTTCCACCAACACCATCATCACAGCTGGTGTACTTTGCAGGATTGCAGTTAATGCATACATGTAATACATTTTGGATACTTGGAATTTGCTCCATAGCAAAAAGCAGGATTTTGTCTGGAGGAAGGTGGGCTCAGCAATGAACCTTGGGCAGCCACATGAACACACTGCCCTATACCATGTCAAACCATTGGTCCATCAAGGTCACTATTGTCTATTCTAATTGGCAGGCCAAGCTCTCAGGTGGAAGTCTTTCACATCATCTACAACCCGATCCTCTTAACAGGAGATGCTGGCATAGGCGTCAACTTCAGGGGGGCCGGGGAGCTGGAGGCCCTCCCGCCAAAACTTTTCCAGGACGTGCTGAGCCTCCCTCAGAGACAATGGCCTATAATGTCTCTGGCCCAGCCCCAGCCCCCCCCCCCCCGAGAAATTAGAAAGTCTACGCCCTTGGATGCTGGGAATTGAACATGGGACCTTCCTGAATGCCAAACAGATGCTCTAACACCAAGCCACAACCTCATCCCAAGAAAGCCAGAGAGTGATTAAAATGAGGAATTCACAGCCAAGTGGTGGCCACGGAAAAGGGGATTAGGTAGATTCTTGGAGGATAAGTCTATCAGTGGCTACTAGTCATGGTAACTGAGGGGAATTCCATGTTCAGAGGCACTAAACCTCTGAATCCCAGAGCCTGGAGGCAAAATCAAGGGAAGGCCTCAGAGTCTATTCGCTGTTGTTGGCGCTCCAGAGGAACTGGTTGGCCACTGTGTGAGACAGGACTAGATTAGATGGACCACTGGTCTGATCCAGCAGGGCTCTTCTGATGTTCTTTTTTTTTAGCCTATCAAAGGATTGTAGTAAGAATTAAATTGGAAGGAAAATCCCATGAGCTCCTCTGGACAACAATATGATAAACAAAATGGTCATTAGATCCCACCGTGCTGCACAAATGCGTACACATCAACAAGTACCCAGGCTCTTAGAAAATGATGCAGAGCAAGTTATAATTGTACGACTGATGGGAATGAGCAATTAAAAATTACTCAAGATCCCAATGATCTTGATTCCAGAGGAACGCCGCAACTTCTCAGAAGAGGAATGTGGTGTTCTCACTAGCTCCCTTCCTTTATTGAACACTTGTATGTAAAGAAGAAAGAACAATAGGAATTCTTTTTTTAAAAAAAAAGTGAAAAAAGATTGGCAGCTTTATGAAAATAACTGTCAAAATTATAGTATTAAGAGAAACTGTTCTCTTTTTAAGATAAGGGGTGAAAGTAATAATAGATTAAGTGGTGTGATTAGTCTATCAGTTAATTACCGGCCGAATGAAGACGCAGATTTTTATCCAGCTCTGTCCCCTATGTAAAAGGGTAATCAGTAATGGATGCTGTTTTTACAAAACAATCGATTGACACAGAGTAAGGGCTGCAAACCATGGAGCTAATTCGATGCCTATGCAAAAAAAAGATTTTCATTTCTTTTTCTCCAATCCATTTTTTTTTAAATCTCTGGTGCACACAAGGATATTCTGAAGAAGAGGAGGAGGAGGAAGAGGAAGAAGAGGAGGAGACTGGATTTATACCCTGCCCTTCACTCAGAAGTTCAGAGCAGCTTACAGTCTCCTTTCCCTTCCCCTCCCTGCAACAGACACCTGTAGGTGGGGCTGAGAGACCTCTTTCCAGAACTGCTCTTCTCAAGAACAGCTGTGCCAGAACTATGGCTTGCCCAAGGTCACACCAGCAGCTGCATGTGGAGGAGTGGGGAATCAAACCTGGTTCTCCCAGATTAGAGTCTGTGCACTTATCCACTATGTCATACCGGCTCTCTAGCTAGCACATAGCTACCACCAATACTCCCTCTAAGCTGTGGAGTTTTGTGAGCAAAAGTTCTACTTTGTGAGCTACCAGCATTAAAGTTGTGAGCGAGCGGTCAGGCTACTGCATAAGTTAGTTTACTCTGGAGCCATCCTTCCTGAGCTAAGACAAAAATGTCTGAGCTGGAGGCTATAAAACCGTGAGCTAGCTCACACTAACTCAGTTTAGAGGGAACACTGGCTACCACATTTCTTTAAAAATCCTTCCGCTTTCTCCAAGAAGCTCATGGTGATGTTCACAGGGCTTTATTCTCTTTCATATGAGAGAGAGAGAGAGAGGGGTTGGCCCATGATAAATGAGGGAATCCCACAGATGAGTGGGGATTTAAAATTGGCAGACCCCAGTCCTAATCCTATAGTCTAACCATATAGCATGACATCGATTCACTGACTAAACATTGTCTCCGATTGGTCGATAGTCTACGATGCGAATTCTTAGCAAACACATGTTCAGGAGACGGAAAGGAGATAATACAGACTTTTTAAAGTACAGGGGCTGTCCTTTAAAAAAATAAAGAAAAGAAAAACAGTGATCACTAACTGCATTTTGTTCTGTGTGGGTCGCGTATGCACAAATGAGTCCGGACAGGGATTTCAGTCAGAAAGTAAGTGAGTGCAGTATCCTTCCTTACAAATGTACAGCAGCTGGATGGATGTGTCTGTTTCCCTTTGTCTTTCTCCTTCTTCCCAGGGGGGGGGTTTGGCTAGTAAGGATTAGCTAGCGATTGGCTAATCTTTTGCATGATTGGGTGTTAAGGTCATAGAAAATCTGGCTGAATTCCATTAGAATGAAAGGGATAATGACTCCAAACAAGGCTTTTTTAAAAGGGAAAAAAAATCTTAAAGCGGTGATTTATGCAACTCTCTCCAGTCAACACATGTCCCACTTCTACTGAAATTAAAACGAAGAGCCACTCACTGCAATAAGGAAAGTAACATATATGTACATATATATGTACTGTTGCCTGTATCAGTTTCTCCCCCTGCCAAAACGGTTATAAAGAAAGGATACTTTACACCAATTTTCAGCATCATGAAAACTTAACTACATGAAAGTCAAGGACAACATCTCTCTTCTCCCACAGTAGCATCCTGCATTTCTCCAGCAATCCCTAATAATGGGCACGATCCTGCAGAACGAAGCACCTACCAATTTCAAGGGCTGAGAATGCACATCTACGCTGAACTCTCCCACGTAAATCAATGGGCCTCTTAAATGCGCTTGTTGGATCATGTCCAGTATTGCTTGTAGCAGTGAGGGCAGTTGAAAAAGTAAAAATAATTATGTTTTGCATTTCACAAACAAACTGCTTTTCTTGCACTAAATCCAGTTTCTTCCGACTGAAATTCCATTGATTTAAGTGCCAGAAAGTCAAGGTTAATTGATTGCAGCCATGGTGGGCAACAGGGTAAAGAAGCTTTACCCACATTCATTTACTCTCATTCATTTTTTTCCAACTTCCATGTGACATTTCATTACTTTTTCTGGTCCAAAAACAAAGGCCAGAAAGAGGGTTGACAGACAACCCCCCAGTAGAGGCGGGGGTCCCTTGCTGCTAGGCCCTGCCCCCCCAGCCACCAATCAGCTGGCCAGCAGGGGGACTTAATGGTAGAAAGAGGAGGGCTTAAGGCCAAGTTGCTGATGTTGCACAGGAAGTGATGTCATCAAGCCAGAGACTTTTGCCCAAATATCAGAGTGTTACCCGGAAGTCGCTGGCATGAGGACATCACTTCCTGTGCAATGCCAGCAACATGGCCTGAGCCTTTCTCTTTCTCTGGACCCATGCCACCCCCTCATCCTCATCAGTTCCTAGGAGGGACATGGCAACCCTAGCCAGAAAGCACTCAAAAAGCTTGAATGTAAGGAACTAGAACCTGAACTCTGCATTCCTAAACATAGGTCCAAGTCCTAGGCCACAGTCACACGGCCCGTTAAGTCCAGGAGCCCTCCCGGACTTAAAGAGCCACGGTTTTCTAGTTTGGGTTGGGATGTTTACACATCCCAACCCCGGCAGGCAAAGGCAGCGGTGGCAACGGCAGCATCCCTGGAGGCAAGTAGTGGCGGCAACATCGGTGGAGGAGGAGGCAAGTGGCGGCGAGTGGCAGCGAAGGAGGTGAGCGGTGGCAGCGGTGGCGGCAGCGGGGGGGAGGCACCCTTCCCCGAGCCCCGCTGGGTGCCTGGTAAGTTTTGGGGGTTTTTCCCCCCTTTTACACTTGGGTGCTTGACTGCCCAAGCAACCAAATGTAAAAGGGGGGGGGGGAATGGAGGACGGGACCATCTGGACAGCCCTCTCTCACAATGATTGCGAGAGAGGGCTGCCCAGATGACTCAAATGCGGGTTCCTTGTGTGACTCCTGGGAAAACACTTGATTTTCTTGGGGTCAGAAAATGCAGGAGGAACCCGCATTTGAGCCCGCTTCAGCACAGGACTAGCCGCGGCCATTGTGAACAGTCTTTTTAAATGCGGGAGGAAACAGCCCTTCCTCCCGCATTAAAGGGCCATGTGACCGCGGCCCTATACTCACAAATTGAGCTACGTCTCATCCTCCAAAAATATGGATGCATTTTCTGCCTCCCAGCTGCTAGTTTGGTGTAGTGGTTAAGTGAGTGGATTCTAATCTGGAAGAACCGGGTTTGATTCCCCACTCTTCCACTTGCACCTCCTGGATGACCTTGGGAAAGCCGTAGTTCTGGCACAGCTGTTCTTGAAAAAGAGCAGTTTCTGTCAAGAGCTCTCTCAGCCTCACCTACCTCACAGGGTGTCTGTTGTAGGGAGGGGAAGGGAAAGGAGTTTGTAAGCTGCTCTGAGACTCCTTCGGGTAGTGAAGGGTGAGGTATAAATCCAATCTCTTCTTCTTCTTCTTCTAGTTAGTACCTTGGCTAGATGATTTTATTACTATAATGCAGGCAGCAGAGTGTCCTAGACACTGGATCCCATTCAGATTTCATCTCCAGTTAGAACTGTGTACAGAGGACACCGTCACATCTACAAGTGCTATAAATTATCTAAAACTGGCCTGGTAGAGCATTGGCTGTTCATAAGAACATAAGAGAAGCCAATGTTGGATCAGGCCAATGGCCCATCCAGTCCAACACTCTGTCACACAGTGGCCAAAAACACCAGGTGCCATCAGGAGGTCCACCAGTGGAGCCAGGACACTTGAAGCCTTCCCACTGTTGCCCCCCCCCCCAAGCACCAAGAATACAGAGCATCACTTGCCCCAGACAGAGAGTTCCTATCTACACCTTGTGGCTCATAGCCACTGATGGACCTCTGCTCCATATGTTTATCCAGTTCCGTCTTGAAGCCGTCCATGCTTGTAGCTGCCACCACCACCTATTTTACTAATAATTACAACAATTTTCAGAATATAGTCTAACTTAACTGTCACTTAAAACAAGTCGCATCAGGCTCCTTTGCACGATTACCTAGATGCAGATCTTGGTGTTCGGTCATTATGAAGCAGTGGGAAAAAAACAAGGGTTGAGAGGCTGGGAACACACAGTTGAATCCCTTTGACAAACTAAATTTCTCCTCGGTCTTTCCAATTCATAGGCGATAAAATGTATAGACAAAACCCCACGTGAGGCATAAAGCTGCTCAACGTAAATTACAGCTTTAAGCTGCTGCCTTTGCCACTATGCACCTATAATACATTGAACAATATGTCTTGGATCAGGAACACAGCTTTTGCAACCTCGGCAGAGGGGTTCTAGGTTTTCAAGTTGTGCATCAGAATCACAAAAAGCGAAATCACGGAACTCTTGCTTGAAGGACATAAATACTGTAGCTCTGGGGAGCAAACTGTTGCAGCGGGAAATGTGCGACAACGAAGGTTGCCAACCCTGACTTGAGAAATTCCTGGAGATTTGGGGGCGATGCTTGTGGAGGGTGGTGTTTCGGGAGAGGGTGGGGCTCAGTGGGAATGTGATGCCATAGACTCTGTCCTCCCAGCTGCCATTTCCGCCAGAGAAACTGATCTCTGTGGTGAGATCCATTGCATTTCTGGGAGAACTCTGGACTCCACTCGGAGCACAGTGGCTGGGCATTTTTTCCCTTGCCTCTCTGAGACCCAGAGTGCAAAATTCTGCAAGTAATAGAATGAGGAAAGTAATTGCACTATTAATTCAAGAAGGAACCTTGATAAAACAGGAGGGACTTGTTGCCAGGTAAGAGAGATACCAAAGGGATGAGGGGAAGAGTGAGAAGTAATTTGCATTTAATATCCATTGCCACATTTTCCGGTGGAACAAGAAGATGCTTGATGTTGCTGTTTTTGCAGTCGTTATGGTCGAGCCATGCATAAGGGCAGATCATGCTGCCTGCAATCCTCCAGCTACGTGTGATTACCCTCTTGTGACTAGGGCATTGGGCATATTTCCCAGCTTTGATACATGTGATCAGCAGCCCAGTTTGGTGTGTGTCTATGCGTATCAGGAAGATTTTGTTCGGTTTGAGAACCAAAATTGTAACAACTGAAAGGGGCAGGGGTCATTTCGTAAAAAAAAAAAAAAGAGGTGCAGGAGATCATTCGTATGACTCATTAGCTCAACTTATTTGCATATGCCACCCCCCCCGGCATCACCGGAAGTGTGTCAGAAGGCAACACCCACCGCTCAGGTTCCACCCCAAAAATCTCCAGGTATTTCCCAACTCAGAGCTGGCGAGCCAGCTTTACACTTTGACTAAAGGGGTGTGTTCAGACGGCATGCTGGAGCCGCTTTAAATTGCTGCGCTTCGATGCTGGGGTTTTTTTTACTCTGGATAATTGCGATCACACGGGAGTGTATGTCGGGGTGTTTTTTTTTCTAAGTTTGCATGTGGGCATAGCTGCTCATCTGGAGATTTGAAAAACTACACCCTTGCGCATGCGCAAAAGCAGTAGAACAAATCCTGTCACAGTTCCACAAGCACCATGATTTCACCGCTGTGAAACTTTTCACCTGAAACTGGCCTCCTTGGGATCCCGAACTCAAAATCAATGGCCATTTAAACTTTTTTTAATAGACACGGGAGCGGAGCAGTGCTTATGTGCATATCGCCGACACAAAAATAAAAATGGTGGGCGAAAAGCAGAAGCCTCTGGCTTCTGCGGCGGGGGGTTGTAAAAGACTCGGAAGTGGCTCAATGACGGTGGAGCGATCACACAGGGGAAACTGTGCTTTCAACCGGGAAAGCTGAGAAAACACCACTTGGGACCTGGTGACAAAATACTACTGTTTGCTCCGGAATTTGCTCTGGAAAGCAACGGCTGGGGACAGGAGGCAGCTGATGCTGTCTGAACACACACCTTTGATCCATTTTTGAAGAGTCTCAAAGCCGGATCAAACAGCGTGTCTGAACTAGGTTTCCTTTGCCCTTTCAGGGAAGCTACCCTACAACAAGCATGAAAATACAGATCAAGTTAGTATGCTTTTGCTTTTTTCCACAGCACATCACCATATGTGCCCGCTCCTGGGCTTGTTACTCCTGGAACAGTGTTCCTGTGCGTTCCTGCTTGAAATGACCCCGGAACGGGCCCATATACGCACCTGCCAAACAGATTGTTGATTCAGAACTCTACAAGGCAGAATAAGTTTAGGGAGGGAGACAAGTTCAAAGAGTTAAAAAATATTACAATGTGAATTGGCTCCTGGTCTTCTCCTTGCTGGAAATATTTAGGTGGCTGGCTGCGTTACCAGCTGCCCCTTCTTTTAATTTGGATGGATCATATAATACTGCCAAACACACATTCTATAGCACTCCTGCTAAATAAACATCACTTATGTCGCTTAGTGAAATTTTGATCCAGCTGTCTGAGGGCCGAGACAAATGACAACTGAACGCAGAAAGTCATGTAAGCTAAGCTTTGCATTAGTTGCAAAGCCAGGGAAGCCATTGCCAGTGCTTTTGAATCTTAGTTCACTGAAAGGTTTACTTTCGGGGCCCACGCAGACATGCTACATTGAAATGCATTTGCTGTACAAATGGAGCAACGCTCTGTAACATAGAAAGAGCTGCTTCTACAACTTTCCTTGAACACAGTTCGGTAGATGAAGCTCTCCGGCAATTCTCGCCCCAATACCTTGCATACCATATGTAACCCAATCTGACTTGAGTTGCAACTTGATTCATACGTATGGAAGCTATTTTTATGTGAGTATATTGGGCATAAATAAAAGTGGGGAAAGTGTTAATGCACTGATCAGCCTGTCTTCTCTCTTAAATACACCACGCGATGCTCAAGCTAAGGCATCACACGGAGAAAAAGAGGAGGCGAGCGTTTAGAGTGATTACATTTTGAAAGCAATAAAATATCCTGTTGATTATCTATCAAATTGGGACGACCGATCCATCCACTTTATGTTTTTTATACACCTAATTCCCTGAATTCCAGCATACGGGTGAAGACCGGTGCTGTGTCTCCTCTGTACGGGATTGGGTACTATTTTTATATATTGCATTACCACCATTTGTATTCTAATCAGTAAACGTATAAGTGCCTGCTAGATGCACTAGCCCTCACTTGGGACTGTGGCCAATACTACAGTGGATAGTTCATACCGTCTGTTTTATTTATTGACTTTATTTCCTGGCTTTCTCCCCAAAGGGCCCCAAATGACTTACATCATTCACCTCTCCTCCGTTTTATCCTCATAACAGCCTAGGGTGATCATTCCCCAGTTGGGGGCAGGTGATCCCCCACTTTTGTGGGGTCCTGCCTGCTGCTGGCCAGCTGGCTAGCAGGAGAAAACCCCCCCCCAGACCAATGTCAGGTGATGTGCTGACATCATCCAGAAGTGACATAGGCATATTGGTGAAGTCGAAGGGTGACGCTCTGGTTTGGGGGCAAAATTTTATGGTTTGAGGGCGATTTGACCATAGAGTTTTGCCCCAAAACCAGAGCAACACCCCCAATGTGCCCATGTCACTTCTGGTGACGTCAACATGTTGGGGGTGATGCTTCAGGCTCCTGGAGCGTCCCCCTTATCCCCCCAGAAGCACCTCAAAGGGACCTGGCAACCCTACAACAACCCTGTGAGATAGCATTAGAAAAGAGCCAGAGTCCGGGAGCACCTCAAAGGCTAACAAAATTTGTGGCAGGGCAGGAGCTTTCATGAGTCACTGCTTACTTCTTCGGACACTCTGAAGGTTGGTGGCACTGGATCTAGATCTACCTAGATTCCCTCTTTTCCCCTTCTCATGCAACATTCCATGGCTCAGTGGCAGAGCATCTTTTTGGCATGCAGAAGGTCCCAGCTTCAGTCCCCGGCATCTCCAGTCGAAAGAATCAGGTAAGTGGGTGCCGTGAAAGAGCCACCGCGAGGCCGTGTAGACAGTACTGACCGTGATGGACCAAGGGTCTGATGCAATGTAAGACAGCCTCATTTGTGTTCATCTGCAGGCCTAGGTCTATTCAGGTTTTCCCTTTCCCCCCCTTTCTTGCAACATCCCCAGGTCTATTCAGGTTCCCTGGTTTCTCTTCCCTCTGGCAACTACATCCCATTCTCAAATATATTCACCTACGTTCATGGTTCTGTGGAGCCAGGGGGGCAGCTGCAATTTCCTGCTCTCTCACACCATCCTCCTCTGGTTTCTCTCGCACAACCTATCCCATTTCCTCCCTTCTCCTCCCCTCCTCCCCGATCCCCGGATCCTGTATTCCTCTTCAGGAAACTGTTATAAAGCATCATTTGCTGACTGTTGAGCACATTCAGGTGAACGAAGCCTCAGTGATGGCACACTGGTGCCCACTTCATTCCTTCTCATTTGTTTCTGTATTTGATCAGCAGCACAAACACATCCATCTTACTGTACTCATTCATCCTGTTAGGAGGAGCATATACCTGCAACTATTACTCTGAGACTGATAGATAGGACCATTAGCATAAAAAGGGAAGCTGATGATAAAAATGATGCAAAGAGTCTCATAAAATAAGAAACAACACTCAACGTTGGATACTAAACATTAGCACCAAAGATAAGTGAGTTATTAGCCATTGATTATTCTAGAGATAAATGAGTTGGGGAAAACGGCAGAGGGAAAAATGAATATTTGTGCTCTCCTCTTGATTGGAACAGTAAACTGCATTCTTGCTACATCCCTTGGTTTTCTTGCATCTTCTGTTCCTTCTCTCTCTCTCTCTCTCTCTGTGTATTATTGTGGCGTCTTCCTTTGTTGTCTCCCTCCGCCCCCAATTCAAAACACAAATTTTGATAACCTCCTCACAGCAGCGACTTGCGGTTTGTTTATTTTGCTTGTCTTTACTCTGTATATCAGGGGCCCCCATCATGGTGTCTGTGGGCACTGTGGAACCTTTCTAGGCCCCCTCCAAGTGGTTTTAGAAAGTGGGTGGGGTAATGTGGGACTCTTGCCCAACAGAGCTTCTGACTGGCCACTGGAGATCTGATTGGCTTTACATCTGAAATAACACTGTTTCAGCTGGAGCTGCCTTCACAGTGTTAGTTTTATTGTCTCTCACTCCTCCTGTCCACTGTATTTTTTTTTAAAAAATCACCCCTCTTCTCCCCTGCTCTGTCTGCTGTGGCAGCCATTTTGTGGCTGGCTCCTGCAGTAGCCATTATGTAGTTGCACCCACCACCCTGCGTGAGAATTTGAACGGTGCCCACAGGCTCAAAAGGTTGGAGACCCCTGCTTTATAGAAACCTGAACATATGACATGATTGATAGAAAACTACAAGACGGGGACCTGCAGGAAGAAAGAAAATCCCATTCCCCCTGCCCTCTCCCCTTGCTACCTCCTGTGGGGAAGGGAGGAAGCTCAGTGGGAAGAAGATGCCATAGAGTCCTCTCCCAAAAGCAGTCATTTTCTCCCAGGGAACTGATCTCTGTCGCCTGGAGATGAGTTGTAATTCCAGGAGATCCCTAGGCCCCACTGGGTGACTGACAGCCCTACTTGTCACAGTCACACCAGCCCACTGCAGTTTACTTATTTATTTGAAATATTTATAGGCCCAGTACACTTAAAGAGAAAGCTTCACCACTGAAGTGAAGTGCCGTGGCTGGATTTACAAAGAAATTAAAACTACTGTTTAGGGCCTCAAATTATGAGGGGCTCTAAATACTAAACAAAAAAAATTACTAAATTTCAATGGTAGGGGGATACACATTTTGAGTAATGCTTTGGGGACTCTTAGGGTCATTTTACACCTCCCCTCTAAAGTAGTTTGACTGCTGTCTTTTCCTGTGCTGATTTCACAGTGGTGTGAAATTTCACTCCAGGGGGTCTAAGTGCACTAATCAACAGCAATTGTTTAAAGCAGAATAAAGCCGGTTGAATACTAGCTTGACCACAGGAGGGCAATTAGTAGATGTGGACATTTCAGTAGCAGCACGGTTTCACACCGCACAGAGGTGTGGGCAGGTTCTTTTGGAACTAGAATGATTCCAGCGGGAAAGTCAGATGTAAAAACAGCCTTAAACAAGTCAGCAGAGGGCCTCAACATGTCTTAGTGTTGCCACCTTCCAGGTGGGGCTAGAGGTCTCACGGAATGACAACTGATCTCCAGGCTACAGAGAAAATGGCTGTTTTGGAGGATGGACTCTGTGGCATTATACCTTGCTGAACTTCCTCCCCTCCCCTCCCCTCCCCTCCCTACCCCAAACCTTACCCTTCCCAGGCTCTAGTGTCAGAGCTCCAGGAGTATCCCAACCCAGAGTTGACAACCTTAGCATGTCTTAATCCGGCCAGTGAACAGCAGTCAAAGGAAGATACCAGGACACCACGGGTCGGAGTACTGTTGATTTGCTTCAAGGGAACCCTGAACTCTGAGCGCAACTCATGACATCGGTGCGCCTACTATGGAAACCTACGCATCAGCAAGCTTCATCACCCATCAGCATTGCTCTTTTTATACACAGCACTAATTAAAATCCCCCATCATCAAATGTATTCTCCCAGCTGCTACGTGAACTGTAAATAGGCTGTGGGGGTACAGTAGAACAACACAGTGAGCAGTCAGCCTGCAGCTTGGAAATACTGTATGTTCAGTTTACTTGAACAGTGAGCCTGACGAGATTTTTTTTTAAAAAAAACCCTGAGAAAGCAATACTTGAACACCCTCAATGCCAAGAAATTAACTATCAAAATACCAGTATCCATCAGACTGTCAGTGGGTACCCCCCTTGCTTGTTGGTGAAGTCAATAACAAAGCCACCATGGATTTTTATGGAGGAGAATCACAGCCCATTTGAATGAGATAATTTATCTGAGAATATCTGAAACACACAGATTTTTAAAACAATGCAATCCATACCAAATTTTTAAAAATGGGAAGTGACTTTCCCAAGCCAGCCATCAATCAAATATATCTACAAACCTCTCCAAAGCAACGCTACCAACCAGCCAGATAATTTCCAAATATTAAACTTATTTCTTGCCACCAACAACAATGCAATTAATTCCCCTCAATAAAAGATTTTTTTTTTCCAAAAGAGCAATAAGGTGCCTTGGCAGGGGGCGTCATTATCCTTAAATAATCACTCCCCGGGAGATGAGTCAGGCAGAGTCTATTGCACCATGCCTGAGTTTCAGCCCTCTGGAGTACAATTTTCTCGTGCCGACCGCACCCCAGCATATCTAATTGACAAAGGGTTCTATATGGACAAAGGTTTTCTCTCCTGCCCCCCATCCGATCTTGAAGTAGCTGCCGTTGACAAGTGCACTATCCATATTTCTTGCAAACTTAGTCCACCTCCCTCTGTTCGAAGCTTTGGAATCTTAAGCTCGTGTTTTTGGCAGACTGAAACAATAGCACCAACTGCTCTTGGTAATGCATGCTAACATCCACATTTACAGGCAATAATGCAAACAAGTCCCCATGCATAACGGAGAGTTATGACTTTGGAACGTCATTGCTTTTGACAAAAATCAAAACAGGCCCAGCTGTCCTCCACCCTGCAAATGCAAGAGGGAGAGAGAGGCACGCAAACAGAGCATCAAGGAATTGCTAGTTCTGTAACACATTCAGAAGTCATGCTTGGCCATGTCTGGACTGCAAAGAAGTGTTACTTCGTTGGGAAGGGGCTGTGGCTCAGTGGTAGAACATCTGCTTGGCATGCAGCAGGTCCCAGGTTCAATCCCCAGCATCTCCCATAAGGATCAGATTGTAGGTGATGTGAAAAACCTCTATCTGAGACCTAAAGAGCCACTGGGTATGTTTAGCCTAGAGGAGACGATTGAGAGATGATATGATAACCATCTTCAAGTACTTGAAGAGCTGTCATATAAAGGATGGTGCAGCGTTGTTTTCTGTTGCCCCAGAAGGTCAGAACCAACGGGTTGAAATTAAATCAGGAGAGTTTTCACCTAAACAGTTAGAGTGGTTCCTCAATGGAACAGGCTTCTTTGGGAGGCGGTGGGCCCTCCTTCTTTGGAGGTTTTTAAACAAAGGCTAGATGGCCATCTGACAGCAATGCTGATCCTGTGAACTTAGGCAGACCATGAGAGGGAGGGCAGGAAGGGTTGCATCACTGCTTAGCTCTTGTGGCCCTTTCTTACATGCCCTGGGAAATGCTGATTGCCACTTTGGGCATGAACACATAGATTGTCAAGCCATTGGCTAGAACTTTGAAACCTTTGAAATTTTCTATACTGAATTGTCGAATCTGTGGAATGGCCTGATCCAATGGAAAACGTTTGTATGTAATGTAACTACACAGCTTGGCTTGATGGTCCTCTTCTGATGAAGAACCTTCTTTGAAACGAAACTAATAACCGAATGTCCGTCACTTGAAACTTTCTTATGGACCCATATACACATATGTATTTTTCTATTGTTTATTAAATTGTAGTCGTATTTTTTGCATCTTATTAGCGTCTTGCAGCTATTTCCTTTTATTCGACTGATTCAGTATAAGGCAGCTTCATATCTTCATGTGTGTTCTCACTACTGTTTGGGGCCCGTGCTTTTGCAAATTTAAAGAAACAGCAGTGGTGTAATGGTTGGAGTCGGTTGAGGATCTAGGAGACCTACATTCAAATCCCCACTCTGCCATGGAAATTTTCTGCACGACCTTGGGCCAAGTTTCCCAGCCTAATCTGCCTCACAGGGCTGTTGTGAAGATAAAATGGAGGATGGGAGAATGATGACACTAGCTTTGGGTCTCCCCTGGGGGGGAAAGGCAGGATGTACATGAAGTAAATGAATAAATAGATTTTATTCCAACTGCCTGGTTATTCTCACACACACTCAAACACACCCCATCCTAGAAGGTGTGCTCTCTGCAACTCCATTCCAGATTACTGGCAGTCCAACTGTTTATTGTGTATTTTATATACATAGAGACCCTTTTTGTGGTTTCCAGTTCTATTTTTCCACATTCTGTCAAGATGAATAAAGGGAAACCAGGATGGGATCCCGGGGTGGGATCTCCAAATCCTATGACGAATATTTGGAAAGGAAAAAGAAATACTGCCGACTGCTCCAGACACTGGGGCTACCAAGGGCAGAGGGAGATTTAGCTGCCATACCAGTCTGTGTTTCTCAACTCAGTTTCTGGGGAGGGGGCTGGAAAAATTATACCAAGATTTTGGGACCCCAAAAGAGCAGCTGAAGGTATTTCAAAATGGTAACGAGTGTCTGGAAAGCATGCTGTCCCCGAAATCTGGATCCGAAATTAACATGAGTTTTCTTTTTCATATCTGTACTACGTAGACTGCTGATCAGGTGTCATTCCAGGAGGGAGCAGGAGGAGGAGATTTGATTTATATCCCATCCTTCACTCGGTGTCTCAGAGCGGCTTACAGTCCCTTTCCCTTCCCCTCCCCACAAAAAACACCCTGTAAGGTAGGTGGGGCTGAGAAAGCTCTTTCAAGAACTGCTCCTGAGAGAACAACTCTGACAGAACTATGGCTTGCCCAAGGTCATCCAGCAGATGCAAGTGGAGGAGTGTGGAATCAAACTTGGTTCTCTCAGATTAGAGTCTGCTCACATAACCATTACACCAAACTGGCTCTCTACACCAAACAGGAGAATTTGGGGCTCCACCTAGAGATTGGCAGCTGGACCCAAAACTGTAGCTTACCTAGCTTCTTGTGCAAAAACCCGGTTCCGCTTGCTTGTGATGGCTTTCCATACATACACACACACACTTCAGTGATAGCAACCCAGGCTATGGTACTAGTATGGTGACTTGTGAGACTGGCCCAACACAAAGGCAAAAGTCAATATGTCCTTTTATTTGCAAACATAGGGGGGAGTCCATCCACCATCAACCTTTATGGCTACCGTATAATCTAGCCACCATCGCTTCCCCTGTGCATTTGCAAGAACTAAATAAAAAACAGAGAAAATTAAAATACATCACAAGACTGTAAATACAGTACCTGACTACACCTTCTGCATCAGTAGGCAATACATTTATTGTTAACACTGGCTGTTGTATAATCAATATTTAAAGTCATTTTATCATTAAGCATAGCGGGTATTTCATGACTATGTATGGGAGGCCAGCAAAGCTATAGGTTTATAAATACGAGGGCTATCACAGCTTCAACGTACCGAAGCGCAGCCTCTTTAAAATTGAAATTGTCAGATTTTATCAGTTATCACTTCCACGGGGTAATGTAACTTTACAATTACTTAGCTCATAAGGGACTAATTTCATTCAGCTTCCAACAAATACTTTTCAGATTGGAGTACAGGGTAGGATTTCTTGAGTGGCCAAATCAAGGGTAATAATGGACACAATGATATGGAGAGCAGGGCTTGATAATGAGATTAATGCTCACAGCCTTTCAGGAAAAGGGATTTTTCAATGCAGTGGTGTGCCTATTTACTCAGAAGTAAGCCCAATGGGTCTTCCTCTCCCAATTATGCACAAGGAGGATCTCGGATCTTTATAATATCAGCTCCTAATTTCTTACAAGAGAAAATGAGTTATTGATTCAGTAGGCATGACAGGATTTTCGGCTGGTCATATTTGCTATGCACCAAACCAGCACAAAAGAACCTTTACTTCCTTAGTTAGGCCAGTTCATGGATGCCCCCAGTGTTTGTCATTTGTTACGATCCACAGATGAATCGTCTTGACTGGGAAGATACTTTAAGTATGGCACTTTCCACGCAATGCAACATCAAACTAAATTTATAATTGGGAATGTTGGTTGAATTGCAAATGACTTGGGGTGACCCCATAAACTTCGACCTCGGAGGGTTTTCAAGGCAAGAGATGAACAGAGCTGGTCCATGTGGCCTTCCTCTGCAGGCACTCCAGTCTTCCTTGGTGGTTTGCCATCCAAGTACCAACCCTGCTTAGCTTCCAAACTCAGGCAAGATTGGGCTAGTTTGGCCTGTTAAGGCTGCTATGTTTTTTTTTTTTTATTTAGGACTGTATTTGATAAGAACATAAGAGAAGCCAGTGTTGGATCAGGCCAGTGGCCCATCCAGTCCAACACTCTGTCACACAATGGCCAAAAATACCAGGTGCCATCAGGAGGTCCACCAGTGAGGCCGGGACACTAGAAGCCCCTTCCTCCCAGCAACAAATAGCCACTTTATTTTCCTCCTGACCTATGTTTTTATTGAAAGGGTGGGTTTACATCCACTCTTCAGCGTGGCTCACAGCAGCTCACAAAGTGTAGTACAATAAAAATAAAATTCAGGGGGTGGGACCACATTTACACGCCAAATCGACATGATCTAACCAAAGAAGCAGCCATGAAAACAACAGCACATTCAACAGAGAGCTTAAATCCCTCCTCAAACAATATTCTTGAGATTCCTACAGCCAAAGGCCGTCTCAAATAAATACATGCCTACCTGGAAGAAGACAGCCTTCTCTACTGCTTCCGACAGTCCATTTCATTAGGTGGAAGCTTGACAGTACAAGCTTCAAGTGGTTCTTATGGGTGGGTTACAGATCATGAAGAACTCTTGAGGTAAGCAGCAGCATCCTCAATAAAGGCCAGAAGTATACTGGAAACCAATGCTGCTAGCATGATATAGATATAGTGGCTGGACCAGTTACATAGTATGCCATACTCTGCATCATCCATAGTTTGAATTATTTTTTTTAGAATAGTAATCCATTGGTGGTGGAGGCTGTGACCCACATGCAGAAGGTCCCAGGTTCAATCCCCAGCATCTCCAGTTAAAAGGATCAAGTAACAGGTGATGTGAAAGACCTCAGCCTGAGACCCCTGGAGAGCCACTGCCAGTCTGAGTAGGCAATGCTGGCCTTGATGATCTGAGCACATAGGCAGCTTCATAAACCCATTCACACAGAGTACATTACAGTAATTTGTGTCTAGAAGTGTGGATTGACATGGCTAGGTCACTGTTATGTAGTGAGCCTGAACTTACTTGCAAAAGGACTTAGCTTGGGATGCATAACAATAGATCACTAGGATCCTAGAATGGGCCAGTAGGGAGACAGGGATCCTAGAGGAAACAAATCGGGAAACAATAGAGTGTAAATAGCCTATCGTTGGGAGTGGGGTGTGTTTGAGGTATAATCCTATTCAGCAGGGCTATTTTTGGGCAGGAACGCACAGGAATGGAGTTCCGGCTGGCTTCCAAGTTGGCCACGCCTACAGCCTCCCCCCCCCAGTTCCCCAGGTGCCTGGCAAGCCACGGGGCACCTGGAGAAGCCAAGCCAATCCAGGGAGGGAAGGCAGTTCCAGGGAGGGAAGGCAGCCAAGCTGATCCAGGGAGGGAAATTGCCTTCCTTCCCTTGGGTTCCCCATGCACCCCGCAAGCTGTGGGGCACCTGGGGAAGCCGATCCCAGGAGGGAGCTGTGCTGTCAGGGGTGTGGCCTAATATGCTAATGAGTTTCTGCATTTGGGTGCAGCCTATTATGCTAATGAGTTCCTGCTGGGCTTTTTCTAGAAAAAAAAGCCCTGCTTTTCAGGCATAAATACCGGGCTTCGGCCAGGGCTAGCCAGTCTTCTTTTCTCCTTGCTGTAATCGCTAATAAACTATGAGCTGATCACACAACGTGTCTGAATCCAGTATATTTCAGTCACCTAAAGACGAAAGGGCACTCCTGGCAACAGCTCCAAAACGATTCTCCATCAGTAACAGTAGAAAAGAGGAAGAGTCCAGTAGCACCTTAAAGACTGACAAAATATGTGGCAGGGTATGAGCTTTCGTGAGTCACTGCTCCCTTCTTCAGCTAACAATGGTTATATCTGAAGAAGATCTGAAGAAGAGTGCAATAGCACCTTAAAGGCTAACAAAATATGTGACTGGGTATGAGCTTTCGTGAGCCACTGCTCACTTCTTCGCATAACAGATCTGAAGAAGTGAGCAGTGACTCACAAAAGCTCATACCCTGCCACATATTTTGTTAGTCTTTAAAGTGCTATTGGACTCTTGCTCTTTTCTACTGCTTTCATGGACAGACTAACACAGCTACCCATCTTGATCTCCATCAGTAAGGCTGGGCCCAACGGTACCACCAAACTCGCCACCTGATCAACGAAAGATAGCTGAATTCCCTCTAATGGTGGTCAATCAATCCCACCTAGAACTTCAGGTTTGTCTGACCAAGATCACTTTCCTCTTGTCTGGAGGCAGCTTCAGCAGCTTTGCCCTCATCCACAGCTTTCAAGCCCCCGCCTAGAACCGAGACAGCTGCTTCTGGAGGCTTTGTTAATGACAGGTGTAGCTGAGTGGCATCAGTATATTGATGGCACCCAGTTCCAAAATGGATTGATGACTTCATTCAGCGGCTTAATATAAGTGTTTGCTAGAGACAATGTCGAGATTATATTTTTGAGAGGGAAAAGAAATCATTTTGATTTCTCTGTACATGGTAAGACATAATTAATCAGTCATCTTCTCAGTGATGGTGCCAACACAGTGGAATTTTTTTCTCCCCCTGTGATGTTAGCCTGCTACAAAACACTCCAGGAACATGCTGTTCTCTTCTCTTAAAGAGATTCGGATGAGACTTTATTGATTGCCTTTGTGCTGCTGTATCCCTGATTTATTGTATTTTAATGTGATTATTCTGATTTTAATATGGTGCGATGGTTGTTTTCAATTTGCCCAGAACTGGCGTTGAGTCTCTTCAAAACAACACAAAGGTTGGGTAAAATCAAATAATCATCCCATTCTAAAGTTCTGTGGGGCTAAAAAGGACCACGTGGGGACAACTGAAGCGAATGATGAAGCCAATTATCATGAGAAGCTCCACGTGTGCATTGGAGAGCTCTGTGAACTGCTGAGCGGCAGAACCAGGGCCACTGTAACAATCAGTGTCCTGAATCACTGGCAGAAGATGGAAGGCTGGCACTGACTTAGAAGTGCACACTGGACATGCACATTTCTTGGTCATAAGTATGCCAGCCTCCAGGTGGGCCGTGGGGATCTCCTGCGTTTACAACTGATCTCCAGCTGATCAGCTCCCCTGGAGAAAATGGCTGCTTTGAAGGGTGGACTCTGTGGCATTGTAACATGCTGAGGCCCCTCCCCTCCCCAAACCCCAGCCTCTCCTGGACCCATCCCCAAAGTCTCCAGGTATTTTCCAACCCAGACTTGGCAACCCTACTTGGTCATCTGATACAGTCATATGCATGTACGAGCTAAGGTTGCCAAATCCAGCTTGGGAAATACTTAGAGATTTGGGGACGGGGCCTAGAGATCTCCCAGAATTATGGCTGATCTTTGGACAACAGAGAGCAGTTCCTCTGGGGGGAAATGGCTGCTTTGGAGGGTAGACCCTAGCGCATTAGGCCCTGCTGAGATCCCTCCCATCCCCAAACCCCGCCCTCCCCAGGTTCCACTGCTCCCAAATCTCCAGGAATTTTCCAACACAGAGATCGCAACCCTACATGAAAACGCTGGGACTGATGGTACAGAACTGGAGGAATATGAGGTCACGGCCACACGAGCGAAATAATCCGGAGGGGAATCAAGGCTTTTTTGCTCCAGAGCAATTTGCCCCACAATTGCACGATCACACAGCTCCGTGGACCTGCTGGGGCAAACTGCTGCTGCATGATCAGACGCAACCACGGGTGACTGGTTTTTTTTTTGTGGTGGGTTTCTGAGGTGTGTAAATGGGGGATCGATGAAATGCTTCAACAGGGGAAGGGGGAATCGATGATTTGCTTAGACGCAGGGGTTGGGCGGGAGAAGAATCGATTATTCGCATCAAGGGGGGAGGATTGATGAATCATGTCTCCCCCTAAGGGGGCCTTCGATGGTGCACACATGGAGAAGGGGGACAAAAACCTGCATGGCGTCGGGATAGCATGTGCTCATGCTATCCGCGATGCCACACTTCCGCGCTGGCGCGATCAAACAGGGAAACTCCGGTTGTGAAGCACAGCAAACCATTTGCTACTGGTGTTTCACTGGTAGCTTTTTACAACGCTTCCCCACCAGTTCAAAAGGGTTTGCGATGGTTTGGTGACGATTGTGGGACGCTTCCCAGATGTGCTGCTGTGATCACACCACTTTGATCTGGTGGTGAATCGTCCCTCTTCCGTGGCAAATGGGTGCGTATGATTGTGCCCTGAATGAAACAGAGGAAGACAACCCCCTTTATTTATTTATTTATTTTTATTTTTTTGTATTTGTGTCTGCACGTATGTGTGAGTGTGTGTGCATGTGGAAGTCATGGTGACCTCTGGTGACTGACCCGTACTGGGGGCCTGGAGGATATTCAGAGAGGTGGCTGAATAAAGCCTGCCCCCGCCTCCCGACTGCTGGTATTCCAATGAGGTCTCCTGTCCAAGTACTTGCCAGAGTCAACCCTACCTAGCTTCTGAGAGGACAACCCCTTTATAAGTTCCAAGCCTTAAGCATGTAACTGAAAAGGGAAGCCCTTGGAGACTGGGGTGAGGGGCTCTTGCTTGAAAAGAAAAGGGCAACCAGGGAATGACTGTCTAAAGCAGTGTTTTTCAACCACTGTGCCACGGCACACTGGTGTGCCGTGAGATACTGTCAGGTGTGCCGCGGGATTCTTTCAATGAAAGAAATGTGCCTTCCGGGCTGACCTTCTGGGACGCGTTTGCGCATGCGAGAAAGAACAGTGGCGCGCTCTCGCTGATTCCGCTCGCACGCTCTGTGGCCGGCCTGAGGTAGGAGGGAGCCACCGTTGAGGTGCAGCTCCCCCTGGCCTTGCGAGGACTCAAGGGAGGGAGGGAGAGAGAGTGCCGAGGGGCTCTGTCTGTTCACCCACCCGACCTGCCAGCGCCATGATGGAGGCAGCAGCCATGAGCGACCCGGAGCAGCTGCTGCAGTGAGCCCGCCTGGCCGAGCAGGCAGAGAGATATGATGACATGGCCGCGGCCATGAAAGCGGTGAGTGGCTGGGGGGGGAGGAGAAGGAGGAGAAGGGGGGGTCCTCCTCAGGAGATGCATGGCGCCCCCCACAGGCCCTGCCATCGCAGCCTCCGCTTGGCCTCGATGGAGCCAATGCCCTGGCTCGTCTGCGCCCCCCCCACAAGCCTCGGAGGGGGCAGCTGAGCCTTTCCAGGTGAGGGCTGTCTTCTTCTGCATGGCCTCTCAGCCCGGAAGGTGGAGGTGGGCCTCCGCGGGTCCCGCTTCACGGCTGCTCTTTTTCCGTCTCTGGCCCTGGCGCTGATGTTGGCCGCCTCCAAGCCGTGTGTCAGCGGCAGCAGTCGGCTGATGCCCGCCTGCATGTTGGAGAATGAGCAGGGCGAGGTGGTGGACTCGAGCGGCATCCAGTTCGTGGGGGCCGGAGGCAGGCTCGCACACGGCAGATGGTTTTAAATGAATGAAGAGGACTCGTGTGCTGAATCAGAGTCATGCTAGACCTGTGGATGTTAATACAGAGGACAGGAACATTAGGTACCAAGGGCATTCACTCCTCCAGCATAGTAAGCTGGTTTCTTCCAGTGCCTGGCTCCTGGGTTGTGTGTGTGTGTGTGTGGGGGGGGTGATTTGCACCCAGACATTCCAGTAAACATGAATATGTTTGATGGTAACAGCTAGCTGTTTCTGTCAGGGTGGGGTTCAAATCAGTAACTGTCCCTCAGCGAAGAATGGGTGTACTGTGTTTCTCTTCAAATCACTTATGGTCAGCGGAATGCCGTTCACATAAGAGTAAGAGTTTAAACTCTCTATTTGAAAAACTTTAGTAGAATCGCAGTATTAAAATACATCCACATTATATTTCTTCTAAAACTCAGGTCAATGTTATGGGAAGGAGCCATTACACTTTGGATCTGTAACTTACGATTTCAAGTTGAGTGGCTATTACGTGTATTTGTAATACTGTCATAGTTAATACTTGAGCTGAGGCAACTAATGACCCATTTATCTTGTATTTCAGTGTTTTTCAACCACTGTGCTGTGAGATATTGTCAGGTGTGCCGCAGGATTTTTTTCAATGAAAGAAATGTGCCTTAGCTCGAAAAAGGTTGAAAAACACTGGTCTAAAGACTACCTACATTTACACAGCACAGTGCAAAGTCTGGAAGGTAACGTTGTTCCGAGTCCGGCCAAGCTAAGAACAGATTGTGTATTTACATTCAAGTAAGAAAGAAAGGAACATCATTTAGAACCACCACAACACAAGCTCGGGGAGAAGCGGTAAACTTCTTGAGCATATTTTGTGACCATTAGCAAATGATCAGCCGCTTCTCCAAATAATAGGGATTTAAATCAACATGGAGAAAATAATCAATTGCATCTCTCATTTTTATCCCTCTCTCTTTGATATGCGGTGACTCATATATCTCAACTCCAATGTCACAGCGAAGCAAAATAAAACATTCAGACAGTAAATGAAGCTGCGGTTGATATTTATAATATTCCCCTATAACTGCGTATGTGTGTGTGTGAGTATTATGCAACTCCTATTTTTAAGCAGTTCAATGGAAAGAGATCATTTTATTAAAAAACCATGAAAGCGAGTGCATTCGTTCAACCTTAGAAATGTTTTGATAGCTTTTCAGTGCAGCAATATATTTAGATGGGAATATGTCATTAATATAAACAGCTGAATAGAAACTATTAAAACTAACACAATTTAAAACTGAGCAAACCTGAGTATTTGATTAAAGTTTTTGTATATTCTGTACACTTGAACAGGTAACATAGAAGCATAATATTTTTGTTGATTTTTAATTTGTTAGAAATAGGGTCCCCGAAGTGCACAATCTCCCAGTAGTTTGTATTTTGAAATTAGACCGCTGGAGCTGAGGGATCTTGTTTGGTCTGAGGGTTTTGGGGGGGGGGGTGCAGTTTGTCAGACATTTTTAGAGACATCTAAAAGAATAAATTACTGCAGGCCGCGGGAATAGAGAGGAAGTCTTTGGTCAAGCCAGGTGGGTTCTTGCACAAGCCTATGGTCCTAAGAGAAGCCCCACACCCGA
Organism: Lepidodactylus listeri; assembly: GCA_029233225.1. Classification (NCBI taxonomy): domain Eukaryota; kingdom Metazoa; phylum Chordata; class Lepidosauria; order Squamata; family Gekkonidae; genus Lepidodactylus; species Lepidodactylus listeri. The sequence goes on from JARCFY010000017.1 coordinate 48,168,358, forward strand.
ACGCCATTGACAAATATTCGTCATGACGAAGTCCTGTTGAAATAAATAGAATGAGTTGTGACTAAGGGTGTTTATAACGCCTGAGGTTTAGCACAGATCTTGTTTTAGTTGGTATTTAACGAGAACATCATACCTGTCTTGGCCAACACAGCCCAGACACAGTATAAATATGTCTCTTCCGCTTCCTCTTCTGGGCAAATAGCAGAGTCGAACACAAATAGAACAGCTGAGACTCAAAATTCAGTGTGCAAATGCTCTTAGTCCAAAGCCCTTGCTGCCACTGGAAATTAGAATCATAAGAGTTGGAAGGGACCTACAGGGTCATCTAGTCCAATCCCCTGCACAATGCGGGAAATTCACAAATACCTCCTGCCCCCCAACTCAGAACTATCTTGAACGCACACATAAAGCTGCCTTATTCTGAACCAGAGCCTTGATCCACCAAGGTCAGTATCGTCTACTCAGAGTGACAGTGAAGTTACAGGGGCTCAGGTGGAGGTCTTTCACATTACCTACCACCCGATTCTTTAACTGGAGATCTCAGGGATTGAACCTGGGAACCTGGGACCTTCTGCATCCCAATCCAGTGTTACATCACTACGTCATTGCCTCTTTCCTTTTACTACATTGTAACCCATGTGATTATACCCCACCCTTCACTACCCGAAGGAGTCTCAGAGTGGCTTACAATCTCCTTTTTCTTCCCCACCCCACAACAGACACCCTGTGAGGTAGGTGGGACTGAGAGAGCTCTTTCGAGAACTACCCTTGAGAGAACAGCTCTGAGAGAACTTGTGACTTGTGACTGAATGAATAAAATTGCAGACACAAAAGTAATGTTTCCTGAATTTTCCTGAATGATCTCCTATGCCAGTGAAGCAGAGGAAAGTAGAAGAAAGCCAGGATTGGCTCTTTGCAGTGGGGAAGAGATGATATGGGAAAGAAGGAAGTGGAGGTTGGGGGTTAATGCTGTAGCAGAACATTAAAGAGATAAAGGTCACCTCTCTTGGTAGACAGACATATAACACAAGTTTCTTAGGGTCACCAACTTGCAAGTATGGCCTGGAGATCTCCTGGAATCACAACTGGCTTCCAGACTACAGGGATCAGCCCCACCTGAAGAAAATGGCAGCTTTAGAGGGTGGACTACATGGCATTATACCCTGCTGATGTCCCTTCCCTCTCCAAACCCCATCCTCCCCAGGCATTACCCCAAAATCACCAGAAATTTCCCAACCCAGAGTTGGTAACCCTAAAGTTTCTGTGGGATCTCCATTATCAGAAGCAGGTTATTCCCTCACCAGAACACCGACCCCAAGTTTGTTGCTTTGTTTTTCCACCAAAAAGTCAACAGCACCAATTCACATGACTTACGTAGGACAAGTAAAACAGGCACACTGAAGACACCATCGGAGGCCTGCCTCTTACAACTCAAGACTCAGGGTGGAGGGCAGGTTTTGTGCCCACTCAGTTGCATCCCAGATTGCTGCCCTTTGGCTTTACCCCAGAGTCTGATCATCTGTGTGTCCCACTGAGTCATGTCTGTGTAGCTCCAACCTTCCACATGCATATCTTTATCAACATGCCTTCAGTCCTCTGACCAACAACAGAGCAGTTGATGGATGCAAGACCCCAATATCCCCATAAGTTAAATCTTTCCAAGCCACGGTAATGAGCCACTGTGAAATGGGACACTTCTATAGAAGCCCACCCTACATTTATTTTTGTCTGTGACTTTTCCCTATTGCTCCAGGTGGTCAGCCATGTTGGTCTGAAGCAGTGGAACAAATTTAGAGTCCAGTGGCACCTTTAAGAAAGTTTTATTCAAGGTATGAGCTTTTGTGTGCATCCAGACTTTTTCCAATACATTGGATCAGTAGGTAAGGTTCAAACTTATACAAGAGCTGAATGGCAAATTAACATGTAACATGATGCAGATGTGCAAAGACAAACTAAATAACAAACTACCTCTGTCTCCGCTTTGAAGGAACCTGCAGTTCATTCTTCTCATTCAGACCACACATGCCAAAAGAGAATTAGAACTGCTACCTGAGTGGTTTCTACTGTGCCCAAGCTGGATTTTGAATAGGTAGGCCCTCTATACCTTAACATGGCCTGAATAACCCAAATTAGCCCAAACTTCTCAGAGTTTGGAAGCTAAGCAGGGCCAGCCATGGTCAATGCTTGAATGGGAGACCACCACAGAAGACCAGGGCTGCTATGCAGAGGCAGGTAGAGGCAAACTACCTCTGTTCGTCTCTTGCCTTGAAAACCCCATGAGGCGTTGCCTTAAGGCAGTTGCAACTTAGAGGCCCTTAATTATTTATTTATTCCTTAAGGTCTATTGCTTAAGGCAGTGTTTATCAAACCTGGGAACTTCAAAAGGTATTCTACTCACACTATTCTCCATTCATAAGCCACCAAAAGTGTATCTAGGGTGCCAGTTCCCAGATCTCACAGGGGGTTCCCCTGGTTTTCAGGGCTTCTTCCCACCGCTGTCCAACTGACCAGCAGGGGAAACCCCACCCCAAAACAGCATCATCACCTCAAGGATGTTGCATGGCGATGCTCTGGTTTGAGGGCAAAACTCTATGGTTTGAAGCTGGTTTTACCATAGTGTTTTGCCCAAAAACCAGAGCATCACTCCCAACTTCACCAAAGCAACAGCATCACTTCGAGGTTCTCTCAGAACTCTCTCAGGGTGTCTGTTGTGGGGAGGGGAAGGGAAAAGAGATTGTAAGCTGCTCTGAAACTCTTTCATGTAGTGAAGAGTAGGGTATAAAACCAACTCCAACTCCTCCTCCTCTTCTTCCTGTCCATATTTTACTTAATGCTTCAGCAGACATTCACGCTAGAAGTCTCAACCATCTAGATGTATTCAGTTACTTACTGTTAAAATGCTATATTGTTGGTAAAAGACACACACACAAGCTGTTGCAACATCACACACTTGGAGTCTGTCAGGTTTTGGACATACTTGTGCAGACAGTGCAGCCCAACAAATTAGAATTAGTACCAGCACCTGGATGGCCCAGGTTAGCCCAATCTCACTAGATGGGAGACCACCAAGGAAGGCCAGCCTCACGACACAGAGGCAGGCAAGGGCAAACCACCCCTGAATGTCTTTTGCCTGGAAAACCCTGTGGGGTCACCGTAAGTTGGGTTTGACTTGATGGGACCTTCCACCACCACCACCCCAGTACATACTGGGCTTTCCAGACATGAGCATTAGGATCAAACTGCCACTATACAAGTAATATCATTCCAACAGTCAAGTTCAAGAAACTAATTGTTATTCCTGGCACATCTAGAGGAGTTCTGATGCGCTGACACAAAATTACGGCTTTGCCATTATACAGCAAACGAGTGGGCATGTTTTGAAATTTCGTCTGTAGATGTGAAACAGGCAATGCTCTGAAGTGACAAAATAAAACATTTGGGTTTTTGTTAAATATTATCTAGAGTTTTGTATGATTAAAAAAAACCCATTTGGCTTAATTTCTAGAGTGAGTTGCATCAAAGGAGACATAATCTAAACGAATACCTTAAAGTGAAACCACCACTCCTTAAACTATTCACGATCTATCATCTCTGTGGGTACGAAGCCTCGTTTTCATGTTCGAACAGATGGGTCAAATTGTCATTAACACAAACTGACAACTCTAAAACTGAAATATAGATTCAGAAAGGGATCTAATGAATTAAATCAATGTTATTGCAATGAAAGCCAAAGAAATTAATAGCGATTTGCAAAGTTACCCCGTACTATAACCTCAGTATATTTCTAGTTCCTGCAAAGTTTTACGTCCCCAGCCCTTTTCGATTTCATTGTTAATGTCTAATGGTGCCATATATTTTTATTTTAATAGGTCGACCATTCTTGGGAAGTCAAATGATTCTGGACTGTGTTCAAATTGACTTGTCTGCAGGTCAGCGTGAATCGGAAATTAACATGGATGTAACAACACTGGAAAGCTCCAGTACTGCTTAGCAAAGCTAGATAGCACAATGTGGCTGAGGATGTTGGTGTATCCAACTCAGACCCATGTTTCTAACTAAACGATATACATGGATCGCATTGACTTGCCCCGAACCAAGAAATACTTTTGAAAGTCCCAGTGGTGGAAGTCTAATGTGTGATACAAGAGGTGAATATATGAATGTAGAAATAGCTCCCAACGAAAAACAATGCATTTCCTTTCACTTCAATAACCTCAAGTGAAATTATATCTTATCCAAAACTGAAGACTAGAGATCCACCTGTACAAAATATTTTAATTATTGGAGGAAGGAAAGAGATGCCTTAGCCATATGCATGTTGTACAGGCCACTAGGACCTCTTCCATCCTTATCAAGGGCCATGCTAACTTTCTCTCCTTTGATACAACACAGGGAAGAGATGCTGTGGTCTGCAACTCAAAAATGTGGCATGTATCTGTACGAGGGGCTTTAGATCTTTGTTGCAGTAGTGACATTTTCTAAAAAGTGACTTGAGCTTTTTTTGGCAGAGATTAGAGCTGACTATGTATGTTTCTCTGTTAGGGTTGCCAGCTCAGCAACAGCAACCAGGAGGAAGTTTAGGGGCACAGACATGCAGATCGGGAGAAATAGCTGTCATGGCAATGGTATGATGTCACTTCCTGCAAGGACCTGGAAGTGACGTCATCAGTCAGCTCTGCTCTCTAGGATTGCACCCAATTGTATGGTTTTACCAAGATTGCAGTGCCAATAACATCCTTCTGGGTTCACACCAGAAGGGACATTGTGGCATTGCCATAATGCCTGTTCTCCTTCTATTTCTCCCCACTGCTCTACTGAGCAGAAATGGGCATCTGGGGGACATGGGGGTCTCCCACTATCACAGGAGTCTAGGTCCCCCCAGTCTATGTCCAGTTTCTTACCCAGGCTAGTTTCTTTTGTGGTCTTTTGCCTCCCCGTCAGTGAATTCTTGCCTTATTTGCCCCTCAAGATTCAGATTGTGTTGGTTCTTGTTTCTGATTTGCAGACTTCCCCTATTACACATCAACCATGCCCCGTTGTTTATGGAATCGTTTCCAGCTTGCATTTCTAGGCTGCTTGCCTACTCAAAATTAGGTTACCTGACCCTGACTCTGAAGTGCATTGCTACAACACAAAGATCAGACCCCGATATCATTATAGTAGCCAGCAACCAAACTACATCAACATTCAGAGCAAGGGATCAATAAAGAGCCACTATAAGGCAACTCAATTACAAAACTGAAAATTGATGATGTTTATTAATAATCTGTACAAGATAACCACTGTTTGGTTAAACACTTTAGACTAAGATGTACACTTGAAAAGTATCAGAGTGCATTCACATTTAATTTTTTTTTTAAAATCCTAAGCAAGGAGTAGAAGTCAGTACATGGTGGTCATCTGAACTCTTAACAGTAGTTCTTGAATGATTCTAAAGCAAAATGTTTTATTTCCAGAACTTATAAACCAACTTTTTGTCAAGCATCTAAAAGAGTATGCAATAGTACACAAGGGCTGTGGTCACACACGCCAGTTGGAGTGGAGGGGAAATGAGGCTATTTCCTCTGGAGAAATTTGACATGCAGTTGCAAGATCACACATCCCTTTGTACTGTGGGCTCAGCCCGTCACTGTGTGATCAGACGCCACCACAGGTGAGTCATTTTTTTTGCCATTTGTTTCCCATGCACATAAATGAGGAATTGCACCTCTGCACTGAGGGCTCTCCATGGAGCATGCGATTATGCACATACTGTGAAGGGGGGAAATGGCACCGAGTTGGGATGGAATGATCAGACCATCCCAATGGCATGAGAGTGTGCTTGAGTGATCAGACAGGGGAAAGTTTGTCCATGGCCCATCAGAACCAGTTAGAGCCGGACTTTCCCTGGCGTCTTTTAACTCCACTTCTGTGGCAGAGCAGCATGGGTTGCTGACAACTGCGGGACGTTTCCCAGATATTGATGTCTGATCATGCCCTTTAGATCCATCAGGCATTTGCACCTATGTTGGATCTAAAGGCATGTATGATCACAGCCAAGATATCAAAAGATGAAGAAAAATCATAAATATAAACAAATATACCTCACAAATTTTATACCAGTTCTCTATGATAAGTGAAAATGCTTGTAATTTTTTTTATCATACTTGCCTTTAAATTTGGTAAGTTTATCAAAGGTAGTGTTGCCAGACCCCACAGTGGAGGCAAAGGTTTCCCACCACCAGGTTCTGTTCCCTGCCACCAATCAACTGGCCAGTGGGGGGACTTACTAGGAGAGACAGGGAGGCCCTGGTTGGCCCCACTACAAAGGAAAACACAGAAAGAATTAACTTCGACACTGTTGGCCATTGCTCATCTTTTAATAGCTTCTCATCGGATAGATAAACAACTCCCAAAATTAAAAAAAAAATTGGTATAACCATATATGGGAACATTTTACAATGGCCAAGATTATGGATGGAGTGACCAGCAACTCAAAGGACAACTATGTCATGACCTTTCAGGAAACTTAGTATCCTGTTATTTCCTTTCTTAAGGAACAAGAGATCCTTCCTAAAAAATCACAATATGCTAAAATGATTCATTTTTAAGTTCGTTGGTGACATGAATTGTTTTGTAATATTTATTTTTTGTTTGGTATGGTAAATTCTGGAAAGATTATTGTATTTTCTTTTTGAACTTTTGGAAATGGTGTGGTTATGTAATATATGGTCCTTATTTATGGTAATGTAGGGTCCTTAGTGCTTGTTTATTTTTTATAAATAAAAGAAGCCGAATCCCTGCCTTTCACTCAGAGTCTGAGTAGCTTACGAACTGCTTTCCCTTTTCCTCCCCACAACAAACACCCTGTGAGGTTAAAAGAGAAAGAGAGGGATGGAAGGAGGGAGGCCCATACTTCATCGCCAGGAATGTGGCAAGTGACATCATCACATGGGTAACGTCTGGGCAATGTTCTGGTATTTGGGCAAAAATCCTATGGTAGAAGCCATTTTTACCATTGAGTTCTTGCCCAAATACCAGAGCGTCTCCCCAACATTGCAACGTGATGATGTTACTTCCGGTACATGCAAGAAGGGGTGTAGCCACATCCCCGGCAATGCCTGGGCTCCCTCCTGCTCCTGGTAAGTGTCCCCCCCCCATTCCTTGCTGGTTGCCAGGAGGGACCTGGTACCCCTAATCAAGGGCCAAATATTTGCTTTGGGGACCAGATGCAGCCACCCCATCAGCTGCTGCATTTTATCATAAAATATGAATTCACAATGAAACAGTCATTTTTTAAAAGCATCCAGGCCTTTTGCAGCTATGTATATATATATTTCTTTAGAACGTACATTCAAGCCTGCAATATTGTCTGGGCGTTTGAAGTGCTTTGTTAAGCAAAAGTTGCGACTATGTTGAATATGTATTAGTTTGTAATGATTACAGCTATTGCGTTGCTTGTTTGTGATTTTTTTTTTCATTAGTTGCCCTTGTTTGGGGGTAATAAGGGCATTTCACCAACTCAGAAGTAGTCTTGGGCCTCTCTTTGTAGCCTGGCAACAAAACCCTATGAATTCAAGAGAACAATTGACCATTTTACTTTACATCCTATTGTTCTCTTATTAACATAGATTAACGACTTTACATAGCATTCCAAAATAAAAAAAGAGCAGTTTTGTAAACACATATGAAAGAGAATAAGCTGCAATGAATGCAGAAGAGAAGTCGTACACCCCAGCCAATATTTCTGGTTGTTCTTGCAAGTTCTTAATACCATGAGAAACTAATTCAGTATTTTATTCAGCAGCATTAGATAAAGCTAGGTCTGTTCACAAGCAGCCTGCAAAAAGTTAGGTAATTAACTTAAACCAGGAGGACACAATGCATCTTTTTGTGCAGTGAGGAGAAAATAAAGCTTCTACAAGTTAAAATAGGGCCACAGATTTGCAGAAGTGAACCCACTGTACATTATACCCTGTGAAGTACCAGTTACTTAAAGGATGCAATGAGACATTATCCTGCCATTCCACCTAGGGAGGAAGACTGGTTACAGCTCTGGGAGGAGGGCAGCCCCACAAGTCGGCTTTGGGGAAATGGATAACAGAAGAACAGAAACTTACAAGCTTTACTTTCTTTTTGCAGTCAAATCAGAGCAGATTTATGGAGACCCTATAGGGTTTTTCAAGGCAAGAGGCGTTCAGAGATGGTTTGCCATTGCCCACTTCCGCTTAATGTCCCTGGACTTCCTTGATGGTCTCTCATCCAAGATACTAACCATGGCTGACCCTGCTGAGGTTCCAAGATCTGATGAGATCAGGCTAGTCTGGGCCATCCAGGTCAGGGCACAAGTTTTGTTAAACAAGGTAATATTGTAGAATATCTGGGAGATACCGTATTTTCCGGTGTATAAGACGACTGGGTGTATAAGACGACCCCCAACTTTTCCAGTCAAAATATAGAGTTTGGGATATACTCGCCGTATAAGACTACCCCTCTTCCAATGCACACCAAATACAGTGCCAGACCCTCAGTTAGTCCTTCTCTCTCAAGCAGCTCTGTGGACGTCGGAGGCTAAGAACCTGTAAGCTAGCTCACACCAGGGGCGTCGTCTTTTTAAATTCCCGGGGGGGGTGGGGGTTTGTGCGCCAGCACAACACCTCCCTGCAGCCGCTGTGAGCGGTGCGGGGCCTCCCCGTGAGCGGCGTGGGGGCTTCCTTCCCCGCAGCCGGCAGCGGTGCGAGCCCCCCTGAGAAATGAAACGGCTGCTGCTTGTGCCGCCGCTGGCCTTGGTAAGGGAGGCCTCGCGCCGCTTGCGCCACCCACAGCCATGGGGCCTCACCGCAGCCGGCGCAAGCAGCGCAGGGCCTCACCACCACAAGCGGCGCAAGGCTTCCTTCCCCGCAGTCGGCAACAGCACGAGCAGCACAAGACCTCGCTGCGGCCGCCACGAGCGATGCGAGGTTTCCCTCCCCGCGGCAGTGCAAGCGGCCTGAGGCCTCTCTTCCTGTGGCTGGCGGCGGCGCGAGTAGCAGCCGCTTCATTTCCCAGGGGGGGCCCTGCCTAGTCTCGCCTCACTAAGCCCCACGCACCGTCTTTCAGAAGGCACCCTTTGGCTGGAGGTCTGCACAGTGCCCTTCCCTTTGGTTGCCCCCTCGTTCCCGTCTGTCGGCCGAGCTGTGGACGTGGTAGGGATGGGGTAACCACAGATTCTCCAGTCCGGCTTGGAAGTTTCATCACCCGCCCTATAAGACGACACCCGGCGTATAAGACGACCCCCGACTTTTGAGAAGATTTTCCTGGGTTAAAAAGCAGTCTTATACGCCAGAAAATACAGTACTTAGTTTAAGCTGGGGCAACATCAAAGGGATGGAGTATTGCCTCCGTGGATGCCAAGAAATCATCTCCAGCTTATGAATCCTTGGATTTATGGATTCCAGTACTTACTGGACTGACTGACTTTGCAGAAAGGAAGAAAAAGAAATTGGTAGGTTTCCAAGCCAAGGGCTGAATGAACATTGGCCTTGGTGTTTCCTTCCCCATGACAAGGGCTGAAACACAACTTGGTACTTTTTCCACAATACAGTCAATAAAATGCATACTTTCCAGAATTAGCTTCTGAATATAGTAATGTGGCATATGAACTTCATAAGATGTTTATGCAACATTAATTCTATGCTTTAAAGAATGGTCCTACATCGTCTACCTGGAGAACCTAATGACCCTGTGGGCATACCGTTAACCCTTGGACTCTACTTGATTTTATTTTATCATTCTGTAGTTCTTCAAAAATGGATGCTTGATATCTGAGTTAGAAGTTAGCTTTTTGTTGTGCTGATGACCACAAAATTTACATATATGTACATATTACATATATATACATATTACATATATATACACACACATTATACATCCGTCCATCCGTCCATCCGTCTATCTGTCTCAACACTTTTGTCATAGCCTTAGTGCAATTACAAAAAACAGTGAAAAGTGTTTAGGAGTAGGCTTTATGGCAGCAATACTTAGAAAATGTGATTATCTAAAAATACAAAAGCACAAAGGCCGAAAAATTGACTCCTAAATCCAAAGAAAGTTTGTCAGGTCATAAAATAGTATCAGCTGAAGACGCCACATCATCCAAAAGCCTTTACGTTCTTTGCAAGTGTGAAGTCACACTTATGCTGCCCTCCTAAGCAGCATTATATACTTCTAAGACCATTGACTTCATTGGATTCAGAAGGGAATAACTTTGCTTGTATCAGCCCTAATAGCCCAGAGTAGACTAGCTCAATCTTGCCAAAGCTTGGAAGTTAAGCAGGTTCATTACTTGGATGGAAGACCACCAACAAAGACTGGGGTAGCATTGCAGAGGGAGGCAATGGTAAATCACCTCTGCTCATCACTTGGAACTTCATGGAGTCACTGTGAGTCAGCTGCATAGTACACTTTATTGTAAAGGATATTATAGCATTGGGAAAAGTGCAGAAAAGGGCAACTTGAATGATAAAAGGATTGGAACACTTTCCCTATGGAGAAAGGCTGAAGCACTCAGGGCTCTTTAGCTTGGAGAAATGACAACTGAGGGGTGACATGACAGAGATTTACAGGATTGTGCATGAGATAGAGCAGGTAGAGAAAGAAGTACTTTTCTCCCTTTCTTGCAATACAAGAACTCGTGGGCACTCCATGAAATTGCTGAGCAGTTGGGTTGGAACAGATAAAAGGAAGTACTTCTTCACCCAAAGAGTGATTAACACATGGAATTCAGTGCCACAGGAGGTGGTGGTGGCTACAAGCATGGACGGCTTCAAGATGGAATTAGATAAACATATGGAGCAGAGGTCCATCAGTGGCTATTAGCCACAAGGTATAGATAGGGGCAAGTGATACTCTGTATTCTTGGTGCTTGGGGGGGGGCAACAGTGGGAGGGCTTCTAGTGTCCTGGCCCCACTGGTTAACCTCCTGAGGGCACCTGCTACTTTTGGCCACTGTGTGACAGAGTGTTGGACTGGATGAGCCATTGGCCTGATCCAACATTTGCTTCTCTTATGTTCTTATGTTCTTACGGCTTAGAATGAAGAAGAAGAAGAAGAGATTGGATTTATATCCCGCCCTTCACTCACTTAAGAGTCTCAGAGCGGCTTACAAACTCCTTTCCCCTCCCCTCCCCACAACAGACACCCTGTGAGGTAGGTGGGGCTGAGAGAACTCTTTCCCAAGCTGTCCTTGAGGGAACAGCTGGTACAGAGCTATGGCTTGCCCAAGGTCATCCAGCCAGGTGCAAGTGGAGGAGTGGGGAATCAAACCCGGTTCTCCCAGATTAGAGTCCGCGCACTTAACCACTACACCAGACTGGCACCAGAATGGCAATGATAGCTTTACCCAGGGCTCTTTTTTGGAAAAAGAGGGGCAGGAACTCTCAAGAGGAAAGTGAAGTTTTCAATCTGTATACTGAAAACTCATGAACTTTTAAACATTTTAAAAAGTATTTTGTTGAAAAGGTTCCAGGACTCCATTCCGGCGTGTTCCCCCAGAAAAAAAAAACCCTGGCCTTACTGTGGATTGAGATTGTTGTGGTTTGCATGCAATGGTTGCAGATCTCATGATGATCTGCCCTGCTCAAAATATTCATCATTTGCTTAGTCTTGACCAAAGATCAGTAAACACCTTCTATCTCGGATTGTTGTCCTCTTTGACCAAGAGTGCAGCTTCGGGAGGGACACACATGGGGCAGTGAGGGAAATAGGGGACCTCGCCTAGCCAGCCAGATCAGCTGAATCAACCCTGGAGATCAGTGGGGTGACAGATGTCGCAGCCAGATCATCCTCACATCCCATTTGCTGACTTACTGTAAGTCTTTTCAACTGATGGACTGAAGCAATGTGAGACCTTGTGATCGAAGAAATAGGCATTTTAATAGATAAATGTGAAACATCATGACACTTGATCTGAATATGTGGATTCAGTGAGATATTAACATGTGCATATATTTGGGGTTTTTTAAAAAAAATTAACATTTTATTGTTTTAAACTGATAAGCATTACACATTAAAAAGCCAATAAAATACAATTCAGCAAGTAATACGTAACAATTTCTATGTCTACATTTTCACAAGGATAACAGAATGGTCAATATTAGGAGGGAATAACCTGTAACATCAGATATACAAATACGTAATACGTAACAATTTCTATGTCTACATTTTCACAAGGATAACAGAATGGTCAATATTAGGAGGGAATAACCTGTAACATCAGATATACAAATTTAAGGGGATGTAGAGTTACAGAGACATCATGACCTCGTAATATAGGAAATCAGTAGAACTGTTCTGGGAGGTAGAATTGTCCATAGTATATTCTAAAAATGGTATCCACTTGTCCAACATATTGAAAAAGCCTAAAAATGGACCGGTACGAGATATGGAATCCAGTATTTTGTCCATCCATAGTATTTCCCCATATATTTGTTTACAGTATGGAATTAGCTGGTCATTTCTGGGCTGAGCAGGGATTTTGGGGGACTAACTGGCCATAAGAGAGTCCTTTATAATGCCTGTTTCATACTGTATCAGGAATGGAGGCTTATTTAAATAGACCTGACGAGAGTACAATGGTAAGACCCATGGGCGTCAACTATGGGGGGGCTCGAGGGCTCGAGCCTCCCCCGAAATTTTCTGGGGGGGCTCAGCCACCCCCGGCAAAATGCTCACCCAGCCAGCCATCGCCGCCTCTCCTTCCCCCCCACCCCTGGCCTGCCCTGCCTCCCTGAGGCGGGGGGGAGAGAGGCGGCGGGGACATAGTCGCGCCCGCGCTTTGCGCGGGCGGCAGTCCCGGCAAGCTGGCTGCCGCCGCCGCCGCAGGTCTGCCTCCCTGGGCCGGGGGGGGGGCAAAGCGGCAGGGACATAGACGCGCGCGCGCTTTGCGCGGGCGGCAGTCAGCCGGCCAGCTGGCTGCCGCCGCCGCGGGTCTGCCTCCCTGGGCCGGGGGGGGAGTGGCAGAGACATGGTCCTGCACGCGCACGAGAGAGCCCCTGCCCCCCCCGGGGATTTAGAAAGTCAACACCCCTGGTAAGACCTTACCTAAGGTGGTAGGTTTCAAGCAGGTTGGTGGTTAAGTTGGGGCTGAATGGAAGCGTTAAAGGACAAAGTACTGCTGCCAAACTAGCATACCATTGGGTCAAGCATCTGGGAGGGTTGAGGAGCAAACACCCTTGGTACTAAGCAGCAGCTACCCTTAGTTCATGAAGCTGTACATTTGGGAAGGAGCCACGGTGGCTCAGAGGTTAAGACGCTGAGCTGCAGACTGTTAGGCTGGTAGCTCGGCAGTTTGAGACTCTGTGCCACATGATGGAGTGAGCTCCTGCCTCTGGCCCCAGCTCCTGCCAACCTAGCAGTTCGAAGCAAGAAATTGCAAGTAGATAAATAAGTACCACTTCGATGGGAAGGTAACAGCAATCTGTGTGCATCGGCATCTTGTCATGCTGGCCACATGACAATGGAGAAATCTTCGAACAGCGCTGGCTCTTCAGCTTGGAAACAGAGATGAGCACCATCCCATATCAGCCACTTGCTGATAGCAAGATTCAAGTCCGGTCTCACCTTAAAGGCCAACAAGATGTCCTGGGAACACGCTTTCAAGAGTCAAACCTCCCTCCCTGACTCCCAAAGAAACCATACTCTGCAAATCTTCTTGTGCTTTAAGGTGCTACTGGACTCTAATCTCAGTCTTCTACCACAGGCCGACACAGCAACCCACCTGAAACATGCTGATAGCAACTTGCACAAAAGGTAGGGTCGTGTAACAAAAAGTCCTTCCGACGGTAACCATCAACAGTAATAAGGCTTCCCAGTTCTGATATTTTCACTGCAGGAATAAGTTTAACAGTTCTCTCACTTCTTTGGCTCCTTCCGCAATCAATGGCCCACATTTCCACGAGTGTTGACTTTCTGAAGCCAATCATCTTACTGGAAGTATTGCCCCCCCCCCCCCCCCCAAAAAAGTTATATTAATTGTAATTTTCAGCTGAGTGCCGTTCTTCTAACAAACAAATATTGGCAAGTGACTGCACTTAACGTGGCATGAAAGAACTTTGCAACTGGACTACGTCCGTGCTCGCTAGCTCCAACATCTCAGGGGACAATTCATCATTCAACGAAAACGTGCCTTTTGGTCCATGAAGGGCAACAAGCAACAGATAAATCTGGATTTAGTCTATGTGGTGTGGAAAAAGCTGTTTTTTGAAGAGAAAAAAACCCCTCTCCAGGCCTAAAGATTAACAGCAATTGTCAGACGCCTTAAGAGTGGCCAATGTAAAGTTAATTTCAAACTTACCGAAATTCTTGAGCGCTTCATCAGCTCTCGCCAGATAGCAAATCTCCAGCAATGACTGGATTTACTGTTGAAGGACCTAAACTAAAATGAACTCAGCAGGCATGCACAGAACCAGAGATGCTCCTTCTCTCCCCCCCCCCCCACAGCAATTTTGGCAGCTTGACAAAGCAAGTGGCACTGTCACCTCCCAATAGGAAATACAGTTTACACAGGCGAAATGCACACTGTCTAATAACAGAAGGTCCCCATTTGTCATTTCCTTTGATCTGAAAAATTCAGAGTGGTAGTGTACGGACAGACCTGGATGTATTCCAAATGCCCGTGAAGTCAAACTGTGCCTCACCTTTTCCAGAATGTGTAAGTGCTGCTCATTACTAGCCTTCCGAATGAGGCAGATTTCAGTGAACACAGTGGCCAGAGTTTTTATGACCTAGGTTGGGAACACCCACAGCTGACCGAACTGAGCTGCCTTAATGACTCAGGTTCATAGTACTCCAGGACTAACCTTGAAGACACGGGGACCAGGGATACCAGCCTCCAGGGGGGGCCTGGGGATCTTCCAGATTTACAGCTCATTTCCAGACGACAGAGATCAATTCCCCTGGAGAAAGTGGGTGCTTTGGAGGGTGGGCTCTGTGGCATTGTAGTCCACTGAAGTCCCTGTCCTCTTCGGACTCCATCCCCAAATCCCCCAAAGTTTCCCAACCTGGATCTGGTAGCCCTATCCCTCCATCCCCTGCCATTGGCCTGGGGGGACCTAGGAACCCCATCTCTGACTAGTTAGAAGATTCCACCACCTTCTTTCAGCCTACAAACTGCAACATGATGTAGAGGGCATTGCCCTGGATTCTAATATTCCTGAGGCTTCTGCCAGCACAGAATTCACTAGTCCACTTTCAGGACACCGAGACCACATCATACCAGTGTTACCCCTACCAGAATGACCCCTCCTGAGAGATGGGGGGGTCTGCATGCTTACACCTGGACTCCATAAAGTTTTCTGGAGACAATTCAGTGTCTTGGTTTCAATTTATACTTCTCTTAGCATCTTATTTCCAAGTGACTGCCTCCTACTATGTTTGACCCGACTTCCAAGATTAGAGCGTGCTCGCTTAAGAGCATCATCTCTAACTTGGTCATAGATCCAAGGGAGTTAGCCGTGTTAATCTGTTGCTGCAAAATGGTAAAAAGTCCAGTAGCACCTTTAAGACTAACATAATAAAGTCTGTTGGTCTTAAAGGTGCTCCTGGACTCTTTACTATCTCTGCCTCGGACAACAACAGAAAGGCTTTTTTGATAGCTTTACATTTCAATTTGTCCTTCTCACAAGCTTAGCTGAAGCTATCTCCTAAGGTTCTGAACGGCTCATGGTTCTAAAACCAGATCGAATAATGTAAACTGCAAGTTGGAGTTATAATTAACCCTCTGTCAGGAGTGCCTCTGCGGCCCTGCCTCCTGCAGACCTAAGTGCAGTGGAGGATCAGTCCCCGGCTCCAAAGGAGCCTCCACCTGAACCAGAGGAGGCTCAAGCAAGCACCTCTCAGGGCATTACCCCAGCACCAGCAGCAGCTGAGCCACAGCCAAGCTCAAGCCCACCTGATTCACCTCCTCGGGTGGAACAGCTAAGGTCATGATCCAGGTAAGACTTAGCTGCTAGAAGAAAAGAGGCACGCATGCGTGGTCACAGATCACTCAGCCCTGAGTTTTAGGAGGAGCTGGGACCTTGCTGTCAGCTGCTAACAAGCACAGGAAGTGGCTGGGTATTTAGGCACAGCACAGAGACTACCAACTCGTGCTAGCAACAAGTCATTCTGGCTAAGCTCTGCACCCGCTCGCATCAGCTAAACCTGATCCTGGACGCTCTGGCTCGTGACTCCGGCACTGTCTGCCTTCAGCTTGATTCTGGACCCTCTGGCTCATGACTTCGGCTCTGTCTGACTTCGGCTTTTGGTTGACTCCTTGGACTGGTTTGCTCGTGAGTTTCCCTCTCTGACCTTGGCTTGGACTGACTCTGCGTTTGGCTTGTGTTTTGGACTTGGTAATTCGTTCCTGATTTGGCTTGACCTTGGACTGGCTCGGACTTCGTCTTGGCTCCTAACCTACTGGCACCCAGCACGTGACACCCTCAGCATGCAAATACAGCCAGGTGGTCAGCCGTGTTGGTCTGAAGTAGTAGAACAAAGTTAGAGTCCAGAGGCACCTTTAAGGCCAACAAAGGTTTATTCAAGGTATAAGCTTTCATACAGATTGAAAAAAGTATTTGAAAAAGCGTGCCTTGCACACAAAAGCTCATACCTTGAATAAACCTTCGTTGGTCTTAAAGGTGCCTCTGGACTCTAACTTTGTTCATCAGCATGCAAATCTACATAGACTGTGAATTCCCATCAACTTCAGTTTGCATCAGTGAGCCCTTTGTTATGGTTATGACAGAATCACAAAAGTATGCCTGCTTTGACAGTCTGCCTTGTGCCAGTGACTTGGCGGCTGGTAATCGCTTCTCTTGATGCTGTATCATATGCCCAATCCACATGAAAAAAAAAAAAAAACCTTTGCTGAATGACATATTTTAGCTGCCTTCAGCAGAGCTCCACCACCAGTCTCCTCTTCTCACTGATTCCCATTTACCCTGACTACCTAGAAATACTTCCAGGTCAACTCAAGCTCTTTCCCGAGCGAGAGGTTAAGTTGGCAATTGTGACTCGGATTCTTGGATCCTGTGATTGCCGTTTGTCGGTTCCTTTGCTTTAGAGTCTTCCATCCTTCCAGTATCCAGCGCAACCCTCCCCTTGGAAGGAGTCAATTGTTGTCACTGCCTCTCACCATCCTCCTAGAACTAACAGTGCCTTCATGAAAACAATGAGAAACATCACAGGGACCAGACTTTTGCTGGGTAGCTAAATTGTCCTCCTGTTCCCAAATGCTTTCATACAGATCTCTGCCGTTGCCACAATCTGGTAGCGTAGGTAACAGGATTTTGGCAGCATGTCCTGTGTGCATCCCCCCCCCCCCCAATAACTCAACACAAATAACACTTCACATTCATTGTCTTTCTAGTAATCCTTCTGATGAACTCGGTAAGCCACATTAAAGCGCCATTGCTTTAAGATGACACAAGCCACCGTTATTGATTTCGTTGGCCTGTTTATTCATATGTTTAATCGGTTATGTTAATAGCATTTTAATCCACATCTCTGTTGTATGCGGCTGATAAAGGAACACTTTTTTGTGTGGCTGCGGTGACATTTTTCAGCCATTATTAGTCATCGTCAACCAACCAGGTCATCCATTCACTCTTTTGAAAGAGGTTCACTGTCCTCTCATGCAAACTAAAAAACTGGCATTTTTGTTGAGATGCAAAATAAGCGAGGCTTCAGAGCATGAGGAAGTGATGTTGATTTCATACTCTTTTGCTGCCAGTACCACAGAGGGGGGTCCACTGGTGGGCAACATTCGGCATTAAGAGCTGGTGTTAGAAGAACAACATTCTGCATATTAACTTGGTCACATGTACAAATGTTGTCTTCAGACAACTTGCTAACGGTCCCTGGCTCTAAGGATATCCAGCTATCCTTGACCAAGGCTAGGGCCTTTTTGGTGCTGGCCCCAACCTGGCAGAACTCTCTGATGAATACCATCAGGGCCCTGTGGGACCTTGTGCAGTTCCGCAGGGCCTGTAAGGCAGAGATATTCTGCCAGGCTTTTGGTTGAGGACAGCGGCAGTTTCCTTTTGGCTGGCACCCTTTCTCATTCCTCCTGCTGTTTACCTTACTTTTGCCCTCTCCCCCCTGTCCGCGAAGTAGCCGACAGTCTGAAATCGGATTAATTAATATTCACCATCTCTCTTCTTCTAATATGTTAATGTTTTAATGAGTTTATCTGATTGCGTTTTATGGATACTGTACATCGCCCGGAGCCCTGCAATAGCAGGGGCTGGGCGATTAACAAATCCAATAGAGAAATAAATTTGATCGACAAAAAGCCATACGGCCCATCAACCAACTCAGATCAGCTCAACACCTCCTGCGTAGAGGTACCTTCTTTCCGGGAGGTGTCCCTAATCAGTACCAGGGGTCCCCCATCTTGCTCAGCCTATAGGCACATTTGGCATTTTGAGAACACTGAATGGGCACCACCACCAAATAGATTCCATTAAGGGGGTGTCGCAGCAGGCAAATAGAAAACAGTTGTGATGGGTTGCAAGGGCCATTTACCACTTGCTGGGTGGCTCCAAGCCAAGTGGCCTCCCTATCGTGGAAGCAGCTGTTTCCAAACAGTGCTCCCTGCAGACACAAAGGTGAGGTCACCTGGGCTCTTCTGAAGCACCTTCTTCCTGGTGAGGTAAAGCCAGGATGGCTCTTTGCTTTGGGGAAGAGATTGTCCTGAGAAACTAGTAAGTGGGTGCCATGAAAATACATAGGTGGGCTTCATTTTGGGGGGCACTGCTCTACAAGACCCATGGCCACCAAGGGTTGCCAGCTCTGGGTTGGGAAATAGCTGGAGATTTTGGGGGTGGAGCCTGGGAAGGGGAAGGTTTGGGAAAGGAAGGGAGCTCGGAGGGGGGTATAATGCCATAGAGTCCATCTTCCAAAGCAGCCAATTTTCTCCAGGTGAACTGATCTCTGTTGCCTGGAGATCAGTTGTAATAGTGGGAGACCTCCAGCTGCTACCTGGAGGCTGGCAACCCTATGGCCACCTCAGTAGTTGTACCCACCCTTGGGAATAGACTGCCAGATACGGTAGGTGGGACACGGTCTCAGGCAAGGTTTAGAACCTTCATAAGGCTCCTTCATTTCAAAAGGCCTTTGGAAGTCAGCTCTAACACTGAGCTCATTTCAGGAAGATTAACTTAGCACTGTTTGCTTTTGGGGGGGGACGAAATGGTTCCCTGTTTGTATAATTAATCAAGTTTATTTATTTTATTGAGCTAAGTTTCTATTTTTGAAGGCTGATGATTTGGACTAGTTATAATTAAGAGAAGCCCTGCTGGATCAGACCAGTGGTCCATATAGTCCAGCATCCTGTCTCATACAGTGGCCAAGCAGTTCCTCTGGAGGTCCAACAACAGTGCATACAGGCCGAGTCCTTCTCCTGATGTTGCCCCCTGGCTCTGGGATTCAGAGGTTTAGTGCCTCTGAACATGGAGATCCCCTTTAGTCACCATGGCTACTAGGCACTGATGGACCTCTCCTCCATGAATTTGTCTGGTCCCCTTGTAAAGCCGTGTATGATGGTGGCCATCACAACAATATCTGGCAGCGGCTTTCACATTTCAATCATTCATTGATTTTAATCACTCTTAATATTTTATTGTGGTGGTTTTGCTTTTTGTATATTATTGTCAATGGTTATTGTATTTCATCATTGTTGGAAGCCACTTTGTGCATGATAAAAGCAAAATATACATTTTTGAAAACTAAATAAGTAAATGTTGTGTTGGGGGGCTTGACCTGATAACCAGTCCTGAGTGTCCTAGGAGAAAGAGAAGTCTTAGGGGTGTAGGAAAAGGACTGGTTGGTCACAGGACAGTGTGGGGAGAGCACAACAGGGGAAACCAAAGTGATTTCCTCTTTTTCTGACTGATGCATATGATCTGGTTGCAATGTGTGTCTTTCTCGTTTCAAAGCCTCTTGGCCATGCCACAGTGGCACTTCATCATCTCAGGACTCATAAAAAGTTTAAAGACTTGGGGGGAAAAACATGACAATCACAATCTTTAGATTTCTAACCTAGGGGCATCTCAATATATTATGTAGCCCAATTTATGTGTGCTGCACACGTACTTGAAAACAACGATCATCAAAACATTAATGAAAGTATTAAGGGAAAAAACCATATTACCTGTACGTTCAAGTCATTCTCTCTCTCTCCTTAGACACTTGGGCAACGACATCCTTTTGTATCTTGGGGAGAGCACTCCTTCCCATAAGTCTAGGTAATAGTTCAATGGGACTTAACTTTTAATAGAGGCCCTTGGATATTTTGACTGTGTCTGTGTGTTAGGGTTGCCGAGTCACTTACCTGCTGCAGCGGGGGAGAGTTGGTCCTGGCTCGGGACATGCGTGCATGCACAAAGCGCGCAGTGCAATGATGTCACTTTTGGGTGATGTCATTGCACCGGGCACGTCGGCCCAAACCGGGAACTTTGAGGGCAGGGTTCCCCTTGCTGTTCTGATCTGGACTGGCGGATTGGGGGCCATTTTGGTGGGAAAACCCTGCCCCCCTAGAGGAGCGGCAGCTCTAGTGTGTGTATGAACACACATATACATACTTTGGAAGAACTATCTCAGAGAAGTAGTTTGGCATTGTTGTTGGAGGCTGAATGCATACTGGAAAGGTTGAGCGCACTCTGCGGGCTCCAATCGACATGCTCTCGTAGTCAAAATCTCTCAAAAGTCTTCTAATGAGCTGTGACAGTTCTTGCCTACTCATGACTTCTGTCACGTCATGGGTGATACCCAGACATAATAGTTTACAGTCCATTAATCTGTCCCAATCACTTGTGTGGTGGTCCAGCTTGACCAGTTCAAGGAGGTTTAGATCCAGACACACACTGAGGGGTTCTTAGAATATTGTATAGGAATAGAGGTCTCTCGATATTGTCTGCTACTGCACTGATCCGGACTCCAGTGGCATATAGCATTTGCCCAGCAACTTCAGCACTGAATACTTTGACTGCCATATATATAGTTAGTTGTATATATATATATATATATATATGTGTGTGTATATGTGTGTGTGTGTGTGTGTGTATATATATATATATGTATCTATATGTATATATATATATGTGTGTGTGTATATATATATATATATATATGTATCTATATGTGTGTGTATATATATATGTGTGTGTGTGTGTGTGTGTGTGGGTGTGTGTGTGTATGTATCTATATATACATATATATATGAATAAAATCCCAGCTATTCTCCTGGCAGGAACTACCTGTTCACATGTTTTGTTCCAGAGACCACTGCCAGCCCTCATACAAATGATGAAGCTACTTTTGCTGCACAAAGAAGCATAGTGACACCATTTCTGGGAGGCAGTTCTGCAAGCTGTCAAATGGTGGCCCCATCCTGATTAGCTTGTCCCTGAGATATGGTCAGCGCATGGAAGCAGACTGAAGCAATAGAATCTCAAGTTGGCAGAATGGGTTGTACCTAGGGGTAGGCATGAACCGGGAAAATGAAGGTTCGTCCTGGTTCATGAGTTCACACGAACCACGAACTTTCACAAACCTCCCAGTTTACCGAACCAGTTTGGTCTTTCCTCCCTCCTTTCTGCTGGGGTCGGCTTCCGGGTGAACTCACCGCTTGGACTTCACTCGTGCGTGGCTTGCAAAAGCCATTTAAAGGGAATGCTTGGAAGTGAGGGGGGAGTGAAAGGGATCGCTGGAATGGCTTGCATCTATTTCAGCCCAACAGCTGACGGGTGCACCAGCCCCCTTGTTAGGCTGAAATGGATGCAAGCCATTTCAGCAATCCCTCTCGCTCCCCCCCCCCCAGTTCCCACCACAAACCCCACGAAACTACAAAACCATGTGGAGGTTCGTGGGAGGGTTGTGGATAGGGATGGGCACAAACCTCTGGTTTGTGAACCATGAACTGGAGATGTTTTGTCAGGAAATTAGGATTGTGACGAAGTTGGTACCCATCCCTAGTTGTACCATTTCAGCTTGTAGGTAGGGAGAGTCACATTCTTTACATACTCCCCAAAGCAAAACAAAAAACGTACATCAGGGACAGAGGCTCTTGCCTAGCCCTTTGCAGGTTGTGTTAGTTGTACCACTTTTAGAGATTACTGACACAGATAGGTACTTTGAGACTGGTAACCCTACCCTCCCTAGAAGTCTGAAATGGTACAGTCCATTCCATTGCTTCAGTCTTCCACTTTACCATCTCCTTTTGTGGCATGGGCAGGCCAGTTCTCAGAGCAACAACCCTTCCTACATTTGATGGAAGAGATAGGCAGACAACAGTGAAATTCCAGAAAGACATTCCTTATTTTAGAAATTAAGCCCTGCTTAAAGCACCAAGCTACCTGCATGGCACATAGGAGTTCTGAATATATGGGTGTGTTTGTGGAGGGACTGTATGATTTGAGGCATAGTGTAAAATCATTTATTAGAAAAACAGAATTTAAAACCTAATTCTGACATGGCTGTGGCTTTACACAACAGAACCATGCTGTAAGCTTTTAAATTTCCAGTTCTCAACATGCAAACAATCATTACTTCTTAAAGTTTCAGGATTTATTTCCAAATAGTCATTTTCAGGCATTACATTTTATCTCACTTACCAGAAGACCGCACCACACAGGGTCTTCCCGATATGTACAATCACCATTTCTGCCTGAAAGGGGCAACACAAGTAATTTTTTTAGCTTTGGTTTGTGCATAACAGGACCTTAACTCTTCAGGGTTCTAGTGTGCACGTCATGAATCTAAAAATATGCTTGGTGCCCCTTTCAGACGAAATGGTGGCTGTGCATACCGAGCAGATCTAGGGCTGCCAACCTTCGATGGGGACCTGAAGTTCTCCTGGAATTACAACTTATCTCCAGAGTCCAGTTCCCCAGGAGAAAATGGCAGCTTTGTAGGGTGGACTCTATGGCACCACATCCCTGCTGAGCTCATACCCCTCCCCAAACTCCTCCTTCCCCAGGCTCCACCCCCAAATCTCCAGGAATTTCCTAACCCGGAGATCTCAGCATACGTGTGTGATCCCTATAATGCAGTCTGAGCTCCCGTTAGATGCGACAGGAAAGACGGGAAAACACTAACATAAATTGAGAATTATTGTACAGTTTGTTGTATTATTCTTTTTCTTCTTTTAAAAAATAGACACATAAGTGATCGTGGAACTCTCTGTGGCATAATAAGGTTATTATGTAACTATCGCTGTGCTGGGGGGGAGCTGAAGGCACTCCATTTCACCCCATCATTTCTTTTAGCTTAAATATTATGCCACATACTGATTAATACCAGACCAATAAAATCATTTTAGCAATCTGGTCACAGTCTTTTGTCTACCCAGATGGCCCGCAATGTTAATGTGTGACAATTTCAACAATGAACTAGGGCTGTTTCATGGAACTAACATTTGTTCCACTGCTTTTGCTTTTTTTGGGTTCCAAATTTTGACACAGATGGTACAAATTACAAAAAAAGAAAAGAAAGAGAGAGTGTGTTCATTTAGAAAGCTCAAATCTGTGGGTTTTACTCTGGCCATCACAATCTTTTATGGCTGCAATTCCGTCAATTTACTAACACCTCTCCCAACAATTATGAGCTGCAAAATATTCCCCTTATCCTTTATTTTGTTTAATCCAGCACTTCATTACACTTACAACTTATTCATACTCAAGAATACTAGAGAAAGGTTCTAATTTGGACGCTAATTCAATTGTGTATCTAATGTATTATACTTAAAAAAAAAACTGCAATGGAAAGCAAAACTCTCCACCTCTCATCTAAAATATTAATAGTTATTAAAGCCTAAGAACTGCTTAAAGTTTTAAAAGAATCAGCGAATGTAAGGGCAGAAATATATGTTACAAATATGTATATGTAGGAAAAGCCTGGACTGCAGTGGCTGTGTTAAGACGCTGAACTGGAGACTGGAAGATTGGTGGTTCGGCAGTTCAACACCCGAGTGCCACGTGACGGAGTGAGCTCCCATCTCTGGCCCCAGCTCCTGCCAACCTAGCAGTTCGAAAGCAAGAAATTGCAAGTAGATAAATAGGTACCACTTCGGTGGGAAGGTAATAACGTTCCATGCGCCTCGGTGTCAAATCACGCAGGCCACATGACTGCAGAGAAGTCTTCAGACAGCGCCAGCTCTTCGGCCTGGAAACGGAGATGAGCATCGCCCCCTAGAGTCAGATTCGACTGGCTTTCAAGCAAGGGAAACCTTTACCTATAGGGAAAGCCCAATGCTTTGTTTTGGAGAGGCAGCAGGGGAAGAAATGGTGAGGTCCCCCCACTTCACTTCTCCTGTTCAAATCTCCCAGTTCATAAGCAGCTTTTGCCATTTTGCTTTAGTGGCTTGGAAAGGTAGCATTGCACATATTTACATTTAACATGCTGTTTGGTCGTAACAATGAAGAATGGGCAGTAGCAATTATTGAAAACATTTGTATCTTGCCTGCTTCCCAATTAGGGCCAGTGGACAAATCAAAAGCAGTGAACAATTAAAAGGTATTAAACATCAACTTCAAAACCAGTATCCATATTAGGTGGAAAGTGCTGTTACGTTGCATCTGACTTACAGCAACCCCCTAAGGTCTGCAAGGCAAGAGACAAACAAAGATGGTTTGCCATTGCCCCTCTGCACAACAACCCTGGCCTTTCTTGGTGGTCTCCCATCCAAGTACTAACCAGGGCTGACTCTGCTTAGCAGCCAAGATCTCACATCATCAGGCTGGTCTGGGCCATCCAGGTTAGGGCAGCAATCAAAGAACAAACAAGGAGGAAGATCAGGAAGGAAATGCCATAGGGAACACGAAGGTAACTGCTGGCAAAAGAGAGAATCACAGAATCCTATAATCGCAGAGTTGGAAGGGGCCATACAGGCCCTCCAGTCTAACCCCCTGCTCAATGCAGGACCAGCCTAGAGCATCCCTGAGACGTGTTTGTCCAGCCACTGCTTAAAGACTACAAAGATGAAAAACACAAGAGTAGGCCATCAAAGCACTCACAAATTTCACAAGTTACCATCAGACAATGGTCTATTGCAACATAATCACAGTAAAACAACTAATAAAGTAGAATTGGTGGTCACAGTTCCAAAACACTAGCAACAATTCAAAGAATAGAAGACAAAATTTGGTATAACAATTCAATAGCGAAGAAAGAATCTGACGGGTGAATCCTTTCAGCGTAAGAGTGTCCCAGAGGCCTCAAAGTCCACAAACAAGGCAGAGGATGTCCCCAAGATAAATCTGTGGCCAAAAACATCCTTCCTAGGTATGCCAGACGTCTCAAAGCATTCTTCCTCAGTTGTACGGCTGAAAAGTGGAACCCAATTTCCACAATAATCTAGGCACAGCTCGCGTCTCAAATGGAATCAGTGAGGGTGAGCTCACCACCTCCCTAGATAGATCATGGGCAATGGACTAATCACCCTGGGGAGAGAATCCCATAATTTTGGGGGCAGGACTGGAAAGGCTTGGGTTGCCATCCAAATAAAAAAGTCTACAGGAAGACGTGTTCTGCTTCCAGGCGCTAAGACATCGTTTAGGTCAGATCTACATCTGACTTGCCCGCTGGAATCATTCTAGTTTCAAAAAAAACCAGTCTATACCTGTTTCTAGTTTCAAACCATACTTGTTCTAGTTTAAAAATTACTGTTGACATTTGTTAATTGCCCTCCTGTGGTCAAACTAGCATTTTACTGCTTTAAACAGATCCTGTTGCTTAATATTCTTCAAACCCAGGGAGTGAAATTTGAAACCAGCATGAAATAAGCGTAGGAAAAGACAGCAGTCAAACTACTTCAGAGGGGAGGTGTAAATTGGGCCTTAATCCTGGGCTGCATCAACATTTTGTTGTCATTGCAACTATGAATGCATAGGCATATGTGCCTCTGTGTGAAGATTCCCCCCCCCCCCCCATGATTTCCCATCGTACCCACCATTCCCTCCGTCTCTGGTAGGCCTTTTGCAGATCCCTGCTCTGTTCGGAGCACTGTCTTTCAGGAAAGATAGTAGGAAAGTAGATCTGGGAGACTTCAGAATTGAGCCAAGAGAAACCCAGAAGGTGGACAGATAACATCAGGGTTTTTTCTGTAGAAAAAACCCAGCAGGTACTCATTAGCATAATAGTCCACACCCAACAGCAGAAACTCATTAGCATATTAGGCCACACCCCTGACAACACAGCTCCTTCCCAGGATCAACTTCCCCAGGTGCTTGTGGGGCACATGGGGAACCTGAGAGAAGGAAGGCAGATTCTGGATTGGTTTCCCCAAACACCCCACGGCTTGCCTGGAGAACCCAAGGGGGAGGCAATGCTGTAGGCATGGCCAACTCGGAAGCCAGCCGGAACTCCATTCCTGTGCGTTCCTGCCCCAAAATAGACCTGGATAACATGACCATGTCATGCAAATCCCACCCCTGAAAAACCCACTGCAGTTTGGAGGGGGACTCAGAGCAACAACTCTGAATGGAAGCAACCCTGGCGTAGAATCCCACGTGCTCGGAAAGAAGCAAACCCCAGTTTGATACAGTGTTCACTTCAGACGTCACAGCAGATTGGGAATCAGAGTAAAGACTTCCTAATCCAGGAACTCTTCAAAGACAGCGCCAGCCAGTTTGGTGTAGTGGTTAAGTGCACGGACTCTAATCAGGAGGAACCGGGTTTGATTCCCCACTCCTCCACTTGTACCTGCTGGATGACCTTGGACAAGCCATAGTTCTGTCACAGCTGTTCTTGAAAGAGCAGTTTCTGTCAGAGCTCTCTCAGCCCCACCTACCTCACAGTCACAGGGTGTCTGTTGTGGGGAGGAGAAAAGAGTTTGTAAGGTGCTCTGAGACTCCAAGTGAAGGGTGGGGTATAAATCCAGTCTCCTCCTCCTTCTCTTCTCCTAGGTGCAAGTGGGGGAGTAAGGGAGCGTGTGAGTGAGACTGAACCCAGAGCTGAAAGTGCCATTCACATCACTCACTCACTCACACACACACACACAAGTGATTTGTTGGCTGTATCTGAGTGTAGCCTAACAATATTTGCGTCAGGCTTAGAGGTGGTTTAAGCCTCAGTTATGGTCCTCCTCCAGCACTGGAGACAGCATGGACCACACAGATGACACCCTTCCTGGGATGTTAGATGGCACACTCTTATTTATTTATTTATTTGCACTTCTATCCCGCCTTTCCAGCAAACTGGCTCAAGGCGGCTCATAGCATACAGTACCATCAAAGTGGTTTACAAGATTAAAAACATAAAAAACAAACTACAGAGTTAAAGCAACACGCATACAATACTGGCGGCAATCTGCGTTCTCCTGGTGAGAAAAAGGCAGCATTCATCTAAAGTACACGCACACACCACTGTTTAGATGCTGCAGATGCCCAGCCATAACTTTCTGGCAGTGTTTCTACCTGTTTCAAACAGCGGAGAAAATACTTTTCTGTGGAGCCTTGAAAGCTCTGAGACATTCAGGGGTGGAATGAGAACCCCCGGGACCTCGTCCTGGGTAGCATCTAGCCCCAACTCCTGATTCCCCAAACCAGCTACTTTAAGAATCATGGGTCAGCCACAATCATGGAATTACAAAGGCCTACAAAAGAACAAAAGCCCACACGGCATAACATCTTTTCCCAAACCAAAGCTGGAACATTTTCTAATTAGCAGTACGATATTCTCTTGGCTACACTGGGCCTCCAGAGGCGTCTATCCTTTTAGAGTTCTTGCAGTGTGACTAAAGGTACACATAGGGTTCCCCAACACTGCCTCAGCATGTACTGGGAGATTTGGGGGAGCTGTACCTGGGGAGGGCAGAGCTTGCTGAGGAAGTGATGTCACTTCCACGTTATTCTCTAGGCTGCCTCCCTAGTGTCTATCGTCTTTACCATAGAGACTGGAGTTCTTTCTCACCCTCCTTTGCTGGGTGCAGGAAACTGGTATTGGGAGCAGGTAATCCCTCACCATGGGCCAGTAAATGGGAGACCTAGGTACACATGTAATGGATAAAGGATGGAAAACAAGGAATTAACAAACAAAAAAATCCTAACCAATGCAACCTCCCTTTTCAGGCACAGGCCCCCAAAACAAGGCCAGCCCCTCTCCTCACCGATCAACCTCAACACAGGAAAGATGTCTGCAGATTCGCTGGCTGAGTTACCTGAAGTAGTGTTATGTTAACAAGTTTCTGTTCTTTCCACTGTCCAGATGGAAATTGGGCTCAAGCAGAGAGAGGAACGCTAGTCTATGTGGTCCAAATTTCAACATCTGGCATGCACCAATCACTGTGGTGAATGCTAATAAAGGAGCCATTCTATATCTTCTCTGTTTCACACTCCCTCAAATACCTCACAGGGAGGAAAGGATCAGTTTTGGAAAGCAAATGTATTTTGTGGAAGAGTCTTCAGTTCACAGCAATGTCCTATCGTGCCTGCCAACTGAAGGGAGCATTTCAGGGTCTGTCCTCCATTAGAATCAATCACACGGCATAACTAAGCTGATAGACTTCCCATTTTTGCTGCTATGAGCTAAAGCATCCTAAATATATTGACATCTGTCTCCCATACAATGACACAAATTAGGTTGAGAGGGCATAAGCCTAAATGTCACCAATGGGAAAATATCAATTACTCTTTTCAAAAGCGACCTTATTTTCATACCCCATAAGGTACCATATAGAGTTCCGTTGCATCAGGAGTATGCATTAATCAATGTTTTGCATGCCGCAATCAATAACACGCTTATGTTTAAGTTTTTGCATTCTTTTACAATAAATATTGA
The DNA here is from genome assembly GCA_029233225.1 of Lepidodactylus listeri. Classification (NCBI taxonomy): domain Eukaryota; kingdom Metazoa; phylum Chordata; class Lepidosauria; order Squamata; family Gekkonidae; genus Lepidodactylus; species Lepidodactylus listeri. The sequence goes on from JARCFY010000017.1 coordinate 48,197,131, forward strand.
TATATTGCAAACTACATAAAAAACTGTGCATTGGACTTTTTGTTTGCTGTATGCACTGTATTCATTCGGCAAATAAGGGAGCTAAATATTGTTTGTTACAAAACAGATGTCAAATAAAATTATGCCATATGTGCTATTAAACACTTTCCTTATTTTTTTTTTAACAGTGAAAACCAAGATACAGTTTCAGAAGTGAATGTATTTGGCTTTTCAAGGATTTGAAGCATGAAAGCAACATCTTTGAATATTTTTAAAACCTGCTGTGCTTCGTGTAATTCGGTTTTCCAAGCTGAATCTGCGTTAGTCTTTTTAAAAGCTATCTTCAAAATAAATTGAAAGAAAAGCACTAAAGGAAGGGGATCTTTTTTTAAAAAAAGGAGGGGAAGGAGGGGAAGAAACGCACTCCATTTGTCCCCAAAGTATCCATAAAAAAGGAAAAGCGGAAGTTTTCTAGATGGTGAACTCTTAGAAGAAGAAGAAGAAGAGATTGGATTTATATCCCGCCCTCCACTCACTTAAGAGTCTCAGAGCGGCTTACAAACTCCTTTCCCCTCCCCCTCCCCACAACAGACACCCTGTGAGGTAGGTGGGGCTGAGAGAGCTCTTTCCCAAGCTGTCCTTGAGGGAACAGCTGGTACAGAGCTATGGCTTGCCCAAGGTCATCCAGCAGGTGCAAGTGGAGGAGTGGGGAATCAAACCCGGATCTCCCAGATTAGAGTCCGCGCACTTAACCACTACACCAAACTGGCTCTTACAGGGTGGTGGGTTGCCTGTTTTGCTTATATTTTTAAAATACATTGAACGAGTTTTATGGATCTAGAAGCGCAGGCACTTTGTTCTTCTAGAAACTGATAAAGCATTGTAGGGGGCTGCTTTCTTTCCTTAATGCACATAACACCGAACTAAATTTAAGCCCAGTGGCACCATAGAGATGAACAAGATTTCCAGGGTGTAAGCTTTAGAAAATCAAAGTTCCTTCCATCCTCATGTACACAGGTCTCGACAGATTCATACAACTGAAATTAGCACAGTGGTGAAAAGTGCCATCAAATCGCAGCCAACTTATGGCGACCCTGTAGGGTTTCCAAGACAAGATACGAGCATAGGTGGTTTGCCATTGCCTGCCTCTGCATAGCAACCCTGAACTTCCTTGGTGATCTCCCATCCAAGTAATGACCAGGGTCAACCCTGCTTAGTTTCCAAGATCTGACGAGATCAGGCCATCCAGGTCAATGCAATTGAGCCTGCCCTCCTAGATAAATGACAAATAAAAGCAGGGATTGTAGACAGTTGCTTTACTTGCTCCCCTGATTAAGGATACCATAGATCAACTTATGCGCCGTCTGCACTTGCAAAGCTGAACGACGCAAGCGAACACAATGGAACAATGCACACAAGGCAGCTTTGAAAACGGCAAACGCGGAGAGAGTGCATGGCAGGAAAGAAGGCGCGAAGAGCCACACAACGAAACAAAATCTGGATGCCGCAGGACAACACTGGTATCAAAAGGAAAGACACTTGTCCCTGCAAGTGGAAAATAGAGTGGTGTTAAAAAAAAGAAAGACTTGAGGAAAAGAAGCAGATGCAACCGTGGAAAGAAACAGCGGAGTTTTGAAACACTCCCCCCCCTTCCCCCCATATGTGATTTCCTTTCTATTTTGCTATAAAAAGCCAGTTGGGAACAGGAGAAATCAGAGGGTGCAGGGGAAGACTGCGGTATGGTCCGTTTCAATCTGGTTCCATCCATAACAGCGCCGGGGGTCGCTTCACCACGATAACAGTCCCATGATGGGTTTGTGTGTGACTGAGAGACCCCATGTGCATCACAATTGCATGGATGAGGCTAAACACATGGCTCGCACCAGATGATTGTTGTTTTCCCTTCTTGCCAACCGCCAATCAGCTGCGAAAGATTCACACGCCTGGTTCCTACCTTGTAGTTCCGATATTTGTGAACAGGACACTGAGATGCATGGGAAGGAAGTATATGTTGAGTTGCCAGCTCTGGGCTGAGAAACACAAGGCAATTTTGGAGCTGGAGCCTGAGGAGGGTGGGATTTGGGGAGGGGAGGGACTTCAGTGGGGTATAATGCCATAGAGTCCACCTTCCAAAGCAGCCATTCTCTCCAGAGGAACTGGTCGCTGTTTCCTGGAGATCAGTTGTAATCCCAGTAGACCTCCAGCCGCCACCTAGAGCAGAAGTGTCATACATGTGGCCCGGAGATCGGATCAGGCCCCCGGAAGGCTTCTGTCAGGCCCGCATTGGAACTGGCCATCTCCTGCTTCCAGTTCTGTTGCTGCTGCTGCATCATAGCTTGCTTCGCCAGACTCTCTCAATCGCTCAGCCATTTCATGTTTTCCCCTTGGTCCCAGACTCAGAACTCGGAGCATGAGATTTCAGTGGTGGATGTCAATAAATCAAAAGTAGGTTTGCAGCTTCCAGATACACACCTGAACAGCATACTCATGATTGCAACAGCAGAGGCATTTTGATGCAATAATTCAGAGCAAAAGGTGTCAGTTATCAGGTACTGTTAAATAAACAAAATATTGCAAGAGTGCTAATGTTTTAAGCATGTTTTTATTTTAAGTTTTAAAAAAAATCTTTGTGTTTGTGTCTTTCATAAAGTTTATATCTCTGCTACCTGGCATTACATTTTATGACACACACGGTCTGGGCCAACAAGGTCTCATTTATGGCAGATCTGGCCCTCATAACAAATGAGTTTGACACCCCTGACCTAGAGGTTAGCAATCCTAGGTATATGGCAGAGGGGTACTCTGATGAACCCTGAGGGTCGATAGTTGATATCTGCAGTGCTAGTCAACAACCTTCAAAACTGCTAGTCCACTTGTATTTGGTTTTCCCTTGTAACTTGTGGGGAGGGATAAGTCCACTGCTATTGCAGGAGACTTTCCAGCACTGGCCCTCCAGTTCCCTGCCACCATTTCACAGGCCAGCAGTGGAGAACAAAGGGGACTTGTCAGTGTTGCACTGACATCATTTCCTGTTTTGGGGTGGAAGTGACATCACTCGTCAGCAGACCCTGGTCAGCCTGTACCGGCTCCCCAGTTCTGTGCACATGTAATATACAGCTGCAAGGGAATACTGGGACAAAATATTGCCTAGTTTGAGAGATCTTGCCCAAGCTAAAAGTCTTCAGTTTCAGCTACTGCTCCCCCCCCCCTTTTTTTAAAAGATCTATCTAAGGAAAGAAGCTATTTTTACTGGAAATAGATGAGATCTCCTCGTTTCTCCTCGTGGAAATTGATGAGATCTCCTCCCCCCCCCCCCCGTTTGCAGGGAGGGCGGGGTATAAATTGAATAAATAAATAAATAAATAAATTCATTGAGAAATGTAGAAGCCCATTGTGCTGAGTGGGCCCAGGGCTATTATTGGACAGGAACGCACAGGAACGGAGTTCTGGTTGGCTCCTGAGTTGGCCACACCCAGCAGAAACTCATTAGCATAACAGGCCACACCCAACAGCAGAAACTCATTAGGATTGGCTACATTAGGGGTATGTGGCCTAATACGCAAATTAATTCCTGCTACCAAAAAAGCCCTGGGTTTTGACAACAAACAAGGTAAACAGAATAAGAAGCAAAAGGTGGGTGTGGCTGGATGACCACTCTTTTGGTAACATGGGGGTGTGGCCTAATATGCTAATGACTTTCTGCTGTTGGGTGTGGCCTGTTATGCTAATGAGTTTCTGCTGGGCTTTTTCTACAAAAAAAGCCTTGAGTGGGCCTATATCCAAGACCCATCTCTGTTCCATGGTTACCACACGGACATGTCAGCCTTGGTTCCTTGTTTGCAAAATGGGGACAAGAGTGAACTGCCCTCAGAGAGATGTTGTGATGACAAAGAAAAGAAAGGCAGCACAGCCCTTTGCGGAGTTCTCAAAACACATGAGATATGAAAACTTTTCACCTGATTGATGGATTCCATTGGTGATTCCATTGGTAAAAACTTGGCAGATAAGCCTCAGAAAGAAGAAATCTAGGAAGTAAAGGACAAAAGTTCTGCCTCCAACAGAGGTAAACAGCACAGGAGGCAATGCCAATGATGAGATCCCAGTCTTCTCCCTCTGCTGCCCTACAAGGAGTTCAGCAGACATGGGGAGTGATTTAGATTGGGAAACCAGTTAGGTTTTCCACTGTCCAGGTAAGGCCTGGAAATCTTCCAAAATTACAGCTGATCTCCAGACTACAGAAATAAATTCTCAGGGGGAAAAAATGGCAGGGTTTTTTTTTGGCGGGGTGGTGGTGGATTGCATGGCAGACCCCACACTCCCCAGGATCTACCCCCAAATCTCCAAGAATTTCCCAACCTGGAACTGGCAACCCTAAAAACAGCATGCAAACAAGGGGTGGAAAAACTCTCTCCCCCAGTTCCAATTAATTTGGAGTCCTCTGTAGCAGCTTTAAATGTGAAAATCAAAGTGTCAGGCGATCCCCTTGTGGACCTCCCACATAGCACGTTGTTTTGCACTTGGCACAGCGTTGGTTCCAGGGCTGCGCAAGAACGGACACCTTAACACCTTCCGAATCCCCTCTCCGCCTCTGTGAGCAAGGGTGTTCCAAACCCAATTAAACAAGAGAAAGGGGCAGGAGCTGCTCTTAACCTGCAGAGACAGTCTATAAAACTCTGCAGAGACAAAGGACTATACCAACCCCCCGGAACATGGTTGCTGCTGTTTTGCTTCCTCATGATCAGCAAATCTATACACTAATAGCCAAGGGCTCCCCTCTGTGTGCGGATACCTATTTCCACAGATCTGGGGCACATGGAGGGTAAAGAGGGTAAAGAGGTTTTTCTGCACACTTGGGGTACTCCCCAGAGTTGCAGAAAAATGAAAAAAGTTTTTTAAAATGTAATGTAGTATGTTCTGTGTAACAACCGGCCTGCCATGTGCTCTCAGGTAATGGCGCCCACCGCATGGCCAGAGCACATGGTCAGGCAGAGAGGGGAGCTTGAATCTGGAGGAACAACAGATGTCTGGATTCTAAGCCTCCACCAATGTGGGACCTAGGTTCTCCCTGAGGAGCCAATGCGGCCAAAGGCTCCTCCAGGGAACCTATGACAAACATGCGCATATGTAAAGCCCCATCAGGTCTTTTGGGTGCGGCCGGAGGTGTGGCTCCGGCCAGCATATGATGAGGGCCCCGGAGCCCTGTAAGCATGCTTGTTCTGACCATCTACTGGACATGCTGAATCACTCAATAAAAGCTTCATGATATCACTGTTCCTGGTCTCCCGAGTCCAGTACTCTTCACTAAAAATACACAGGGGGGTTAAAAAGCAAGTTGTCTGAGCTTGCGCAGTCCAGACTCATGGTCCCCTGAGCCAGACTTGGAGCTTCGCTCAGTGGCCGGTCTCCCCGCAGCCAGCAAGACAGCCACTGTGGGGTCCCTTGCAGACAAGAGGCCTCCCCACAGCCAGAAAAGCAACAATGAAGCTGCAGAAAGGGAGGCAGAAGGGGGGGGGGTTGTTTTGGGGTGGAGAAATAGGGGAGAGAGAGAGAGGGGCAGACTGAGAAGGGGTGGGGGAAGAGAGGGGTGAGACATACAAGGGATGAGAGGAGAAAGGGGGTGAGGAAGGATTACAAGAGAAGGGGGTGGGGGGAAAGCTAACACAGGTGAGAGGAGAAGGGGAGGTGAGGGAAGATTGATAGATAAGGGGTGAGTGCAGAAAGACAGGAGGGAACTGACAGAGAAGGGGGGAGAGGGAAACAAAGGTGGGGGAAATGCTCCCTCCCCACAAGTTTCTTGCAGGTCTCCCCTTGTTAAAGTCTATTTACATGACTGATTTTGTTTTAATGTTGCTAATGCAACCTGTAGGACACCAGATCCAGACAGGGTTCAAAGTACCACGGATGATGGCTATATCCCAGTGGGGAGAAACCTGAGTTTTTGAAAAGGTAGTCAAAGTCTGTGATCCTCAGACACAATGCAAATGTGTTTGCAACACACTTCACTTCCCTCCCTCTCTCTAACCCTTCCCCCCAATACTTTATGCAGCAAAATATTTACTGCTTGGTTAAAACAGGCAAAGCACTCGCTCAGTACGTACAATATTTGCCTTATTTTTAACATGCAACGAGGTCAATAAATCGTGTTTACGGAAACCACGGGCTCGGGAGGGGCTCCAAGCAGAGGGAAACAAAAGAAATGATTACAAAAGTCAGGCCTCGAAATGTTAATCAGATTCAAAAGCATAAAAACATGACAACTTAATGGTGTTGGTTAAAACTGGAAAATTTCAAAAACAAAAAAGTTCTAAGTCTCTACCATCGAATTCTAATACTTCCCTTCATTACGAGATAGAAAATGCTTGGAATTTTTCTCTTGGAAAAAAAAAAAAAATTAGACTTGGTAATTTATTTTTCTTGTTTATACAGTACAATTTGCTGTTGGGAAAAAAAATGTGCTAAACTTATTGATTCATGACCATAATTGTTTAATTATTTATCATTGCAGAATTATATTAGCATTTATAATAATGCAGATGTGCACAAAGGGTAAGGAGTCATATACAGCTTTTGTTTGGTGTTTGCTGTGCTGAAATTAGGTTGATCCGGGGTTGTGTGAGCGCACCGCCTTATTTTTATTTTTTTTTAAGTGTTGCAGTTTTGCGGCTCTCTGCTTTATTGGACTTGCAGCGGATATGCCAATAAGCTGTCATCACAAAAATGCTCTCCTATCGAAGGAGAAAATCTATAACCAAAGCCAGTGCTATCTCCCAAGAAATCTTTCCTGAGATTGATTCCTTTGTTATGATGGGCATCAGATTCTCTCTCTCTCTCTCTCTCTCTCTCCCCGCCACACGTACAGCTTCCTTGTACCACCCACAGCAAGGAAACAGCCCTTGTGTGTTTTGCATAATAGCTACACCCCTACAAATGATTAAAGTTAGTTGTGGGGAAATTTCAGCCTCGTGTTTGCTGAATTCGTGTATACGAACTTGCAGACGGAGACGTTAGCTTCCTTTTTAAAAAATCTTGACTTGCCTGAGCCGGTGGCCGAGACAGAACCTTTCCTCTAACTTGTGTTTCCTTCTTTGTGTGGCACCCATTTCCACACAAAAGCGACAAGGCGGCCAGCAGCCCTCCCCCTCAAAAGCCGCTCAAATAGCTTTGCCGTGGGCTTCATCAGAAATCGGTGTGACACCAAGCACAGTTTCCTCCTTGCAAGATGCTGATGTGCCAAGGCTTCGCTTGCCTGCTTTCCCTTCGTGTGGTCTTTTCACCTAACAGTATTTAGCGGCAGTGCCTTTTCATAATTAAGAGGCCGTGGCAAAGCAGTTGTAACCCTGCTTAAGCAGATTTTCTGAGGCATCAAATCTCGATGAGGAAGAGGAAAAGGGTACAAATGCTCCCCGTCTTCCTGCTATGCTTAACTGATTTGCTCTGCATTTTATCCTCAAGGAGCTGCAGATCTCCAAAAGACAGGAACAGTCATTCATAAGGAAAGAGAAAGGTTTAAGGGGCTCCGGCACATGCCCTTTCAAAGCCAGGCACATGAGGCATCCCTGCTTCTCATGCCTCGTTCTAGACGGGTGTGATCAACAATGCAGATGTCTAATTATTAGCCATGCTTGTTATCCCACAATTTCTTCCTCGAAAAGGGTACTGATCAGCAACATGGAGGAGTTCCTAAGACAGTCGTGTATCCAGGTGTTGACCAGGCTAGAAGCCGCATAGATCTAGAAGAGTTGTGGCACCTTCCAACACTGGCTAGCCAAATGCTGTTGAGAAGAACCTAGGGTTGCCAGGTCCCCTCTGGCCACCAGCATGGGATGGGGGCGGTAGGGTTGCTAGAGCCAGGTTGGGAAACTCCTAGAGATTTGGGGATGAAGCCTAGGGGAAACAGTGGGATGCAATGCTATAGAGTCCACACTCCAAAGCAGCCATTTTCTGCAGGGAAACTGCTCACTGTCGCCTGGAGATGAGTTGTAATTCCAAAGGATCCCCAGGTCCCATCTGGAGACAGACGTCCCCAGAAGCTCAAACACAGGGCAAAACTGGAATAGTATTGTCCCATACCTCTACGGCATCTGCTACTCAAAGGCATACTACCTCTGAACATGGAAGTCCCATTTCAGCTGTTGTGTTGGAGAGAAGAAGAAGAGGAGGAGGAAGAGACTGGATTTATACCCTGCCCTTCACTACCAGAAGGAGTCTCAGAGTGGCTTACAATCTCCTTCCCCTTCCCTTCCCCACCTACCCTGTGAGGTAGGTGGGGCTGAGAGAGCTCTTTCAAGAACTGCTCATGAGAGAACAGCTCTGAGAGAACTTGTGACTGACCCAAGGTCACACTAGCAGCTGCATGTGGAGGAGTGGGGAATCCATCCCAGCGCTCCCAGATTAGAGTCCGTGCTCTTAACCACTACACCAAACTGGCTCTAAGACTGGCTTTAAGACTATAAACTTTGGTTGGAAAGGCAATGCTGGTGATCATGGGACTGGCACGCACAAAAGCCATGTGAGATAAGAGCTGTAGAGAAGAGGGGGGGGGGATTTGGTGCCATTGAGTGAAAACAACTGGCTGGCTTTGCTGGTTTTCTGAGAGGCATCGAAGCAAAGGAACGAAGAAGAGCAGCCGTGTGGAACATGGCGCAGCACCATTTACTCTGCAGGTGACAGATCAGTTTTGAAGGCTCCCCCCCGCCCCCAAGCAGAAGATTAAATATTATACGTATCATAGATAATGCTAGCCTGAAATCCTTCCTGTTGTTACACTGATTTTGTAACAGAAAATTCTGGGAAGGGGGAAAACATTGGTTCAGACATGGGGCCTCCAGTCCAGAACTAGATACTGTGTGGATGTTTTGATTGTGTCCGTCTCAGGCTCTAAGATCCTGGTCATCATCCCAACTTAGGTAGCCAATCCCATAAATTAATTTTGTGTTGTGTGAAGACAGTCATTGCACCCCAGATTCATGTACCAAAATTGCACGTGTTTTGACGAAACAGAGTCGCGTGACACCACGTCCCTGTTTCAGCTCGGACGCGGGCCGTTTCGAAGTGGCAGCATCGCTCTTCTCAGAACAGACTATTTTAACGTTATGACTATTGCAGCACTTCATAAATCTTTTTAACAGAGAACACGGTTGAGCCATCTGGATTGTTGTGCTAAATTATTCCCCAAAGCAGGCATGGGTTTGATCGGTAAAAAAAAAGGTTGATGTGTGGCAAAGAACACCAGCGCTGGGCTTGGTGATCAGACTGAAACAGCAAGATGGAAAGAAATACGAAGATCTAAGAGGGAACGATTGGACTGGATAATATGGCCCCAGATTGCTGCCCAGTATGTCTGAGCTATCTGTAGTGTCACCTGGCATCCATGGAAGCAGCAGCCTTTGAGTCGGTCAGTGTGTGTACAATCCAGTGTACATAGCCCTGTTTTACACAGTCGATTTTCCAAATACCATCAGAGAATCGCCCACAAGCTCTGAGGCTACACTGGCTGGACCTGTTTGAATAGTAGGCCCCCCACATGGGTGGCAAATGTTGCCAAAAACAGTGGGGCATCTCTTATGGCCAAGTTGGTCAGGGTGGCTCTTAGCTCCACTCCCAACATGTAAATAATTGGAAGCAGTCTAATCTATCTGACCTGTTCATCCCTTTTGCCTGCAGCCATCAATGAACCTCATAATTCCACTGACAGGAAGTGTCAGTGACCACTGGCTATTGTAACCTAACGATGCCATCTGAAGCAGAAGGTACACTGTTCTAAACTCATTGATTTCAGTGGACTTAGAAGGGTGTAACTTTGCTCAGAAGAGTCAATGTAAGGCCCTTTCTGCAGTTGCCTTTTAATCCATGTTCACCGCCGTGTCCTCCAAGCAATTCTGCACTAAAACCAAATTTAGCCTCCTTTTTAATCCAGTTTTTCCCCAATTCTGCACTAAAATCGAGTTCGACCTTCTTTTCCCCCCAGTTTTTCCCCCCCATTCTGCATTGCATTACCTCCCTTCAGTGGCCAGCCCGGTTTAAGCCTGCCGTTGCCCCGGGGTTATTTGGCTGCAGTTTTGCCCTGGACTTAAATTGCCTTGACTCAAACACTGAGAAAATCCGGAGTGGCAGGCCAAGGCGGAAAGGACCGGAGTCTTTCAACCAGGTACAACAGATCCAAACCTCAACAACGGAGACAATTTCCACAGTAGTGAAATTCCCCACATTGATGTTTTTAAAACTGCTCGTTATGTGAACTTTTCCGCAGTAGATTTTTCCTCACCGGGCGCAAACCTGAAGTTTCCTCCTTCTTACTCTGCGTTTTCAGAATCCCCCGTTTTAGCAAGTTCCAAAAATGTGGGAGTAAGAAGGAGAAAATTTCGGGTTTGCGCCCAGTGAGGAAAAATCTACTGCGGAAAATTTCACACCATGTGCAGTTTCAAAAATGTCTATGTGACGAATATCACTACTGCAAGAAATGGTCTGTGAGCGAACAGGGTCCCCCCCACCCCCCCCCAGCACGCACTTCCCAGGTAAGGAGTTGTTTCAAATTCTCTTCTCCTTTACACCATGTAAACCACCTCTGCCCACCCAAAGCAGAATGATTTGTTTGAGAATCGTTTTGTTTCCAAGCTTACTGTTTCTGGAACCCTGCAGAAAGATTCGTATGGGAACTAACCACAGAGTGTACATCTGTAAGACATTTGGGGATGAAGAGAGGAGGGAGAGAAACGAATTTTCACACCAATCAGTTCAGTTCCTCGGTATTTCCTTTAGAAATTGCTTTCTGGCACGTTTCCTCCCCAGGTTGTTCAAGCAGCCCTCCCTTTTTCTCAGTAGTGGAGTGAATTTAAAACTTTAATCACCAAAACAATTGTATGACTTTGGGGGGAGGAGAGCTGGAATTGTGTGAGCGTGAAAAGACATTTGACTCAGCTTTACATACTTTGCGGAAGACAAACAATTATGTTACTTCTGAACCACCTCGGGTGACTCCTTTGGGAGGGGCTGTGGATCACTGGCAGAGCATCTGCTTGGCATGCAGAAGGTCCCATGTTCAGTCCCAGGCACCTCCGCTTGAAAGGATCAGGTAGGAGGTGGTGTGAAAAGACCTCGGCCTGAAACCTGGGAGAGCTGCTGCCAGTCTGAGTAGACAATACTGACCTCAATGGACTAAGGGTAGGGTTGCCAAGTCCGGGTTGGAAAATACCTGGAGACTTTGGGGTGGAGCCAGGAGAAGGTGGGGTTTAGGAAGGGGAGGGGCCTCAGTATGGTACAATGCCATAGAGCCCACCCTCCAAAGCAGCCATTTTTTCCAGGGGAGCTGATCTCTGTCAGCTGGGGATCAGTTGTAAAAGCGGGAGATCCCCAGGCCCCACCTGGAGGCTGGCAACCCTAACTAAGGGTCTGGTTCAGGATAAGGCAGCTTCATGGGCACTCTATGAAATTGCTGAACAGTCGGGTTAGAACAGAAGAAGAAGTACTTCTTCATCCAAAAAATGCCACAGGAGGTGCTGGTGGCTACAAGCATGGATGGCTTCCAGAGGGAACTGGATAAACATATGGAACAGAGATCCATCAGTGGCTATTAGCCACAAGGTATAGATAGGAACTCTCTGTCTGGGGCAAGTGATGCTCTGTATTCTTGGTGCTTGATAGGGGGGCGCAACAGTGGTAGGGCTTCTAGTGTCCCCAGCCCCACTGGTGGACCTCCTGATGGCTCCTGGTGTTTTTGGCCACTGTGTGACAGAGTGTTGGACTGGATGGGCCACTGGCCTGATCCAACATTGGCTTCTCTTATGTTCTTATGTTCATGTATTCCATAGCATAGAAAACACAAATGAAAAGTCTTGTGAATGGACAAAGACTGGGCAAAGTCCACCAGGTCCAGGCATAGTAAGGAGGCGTTGATGCAAAGAATGTGACTAGCACCCGAGTTCATACAAATAGATTTAGATTACTCATATTATAGATTTAGATAACTGTAAGCCTGTTTCACACACACACACACACACACACACAGAGGAGAATGAGGTGGCAGAGACTCAAGGTGGAAGAACAGACTGGACCACATCAGATTGCGGGTTGAGGAGCACATTTTGGAATGCTCTCCCTACTGATAGACAACCAGCGCAGCAAGTGAAATGAAGGAAGTGAACTTTGCTCCCTGTGGCTCTCACTCTCTATCTGCATGCTGGAATGCTTCCAATAACTCACATCTGGGGGGGAGGGAGTGGGGATAAGATTAACCCTGATCTCCCTTACCCAGATGGGAGCACATAGAAAACAGACTCTTCTCCCACACTTGGCTGCCAAGTTCACCAAGGTAAGTGACGGCCAGACTGACCACAGAGGAACTTCATATGGGAGCAGTTCAAAGCCAATGTTGGAAGTGTGAGTGATAGGCTAGGAAAGGGGGAAAGAGTGGATATCAGTTTTCACCCGGGGCCATTTTTGGTGTGAGGAAAGGGTCACAGGATTTGGTTCAGGGATGCTAGAAAATCTGCCAGTTTGCTTCATGTCTTCCTTGCTAGTTGTGAACAGGGTGCTGATTTTTTGACAATTGATGTGTTTGTCAGCCTGTTCGTAGCTGTTCGGCAGGCTGCTTCCCCGTATTCCTAACCATGCAATACAATGCAATTGGCTTTTCAATGCATGGATGTCCTCTGACAGACTGACTGAGTTCTTCCCTGTATCCCTGTCCTTATTATTTTTATTTATTTACTTACTTCATTTGTACCCTGTCTCCTCCCTGGGTCTCCCAGATACTAGTCCAACACAACCACTGCGCCACGCTGGCTCTCTCCCCTTAGTGCATTAGTACTGCACTCAGCAGGTAATTGTTTAAACAGACATAAATAAATGCCATGTTTTAATAAAATCCTACCCTTTAGGGTTTGCCTGAGTAGTCCCTAGTGGCTCTGATGGCTGCCGATCTATTTGAAGTAGCGGCATCTTCGAGCAGTTTTGTAAAAACCCGGAGCAGACCTGCTCGGCAGACATTTGCGGCTGTTCAACACAAAGTGAGCAGGTTGGGCGATTGGCTCCTGTCTGAGCAACACCTCCAAATAGTCAAGCACATTTGCGGCAAACTTCACAGCCTCCCTAATTTAGCAGAAATATTCATGTTGCTTTAGCCCCCCACCCTCAGTCATCCAGTAAGTGCTCAAACATGGGGAGGTAGGACAAAAATGCATCTATTGAGCAAATCAAGATGAGTTTGTCTCTGAGGATAATAAGGGTAAAACCTGAACTACGCTCATCTTTGCCCAATGCTCGTGAAATTACAGCAAAAAAGAAAAGAAAGAGATAAGATAGATAGCAAGTAACAATATCAGAAATGTTCAAAGAATACTATGCCAGCACTTAGCTGCTGACACTCGAGATGAAGAAGATAATTGAAAGGATGATTGCACTGTCTTGTTGTACTCCATTGACAAAAAAAAAAAGGTTTGAGAGAGCCCATTCACTACGCTCAGCCATGATGCAAGATGCCAAGAACAAAACATGTGCACACTCACACACACGCCACACAGTGTTGTTCTACAGTCACAATGGCTTGGAGCTACGGAATCAAAACAAGACACTGAAAGAAGCAATGCGAGGCAGAGTTCACTTGGCTGAAAACATTTGGAAAAATGGACTCACCAGTGGAGAGTCCTCTGTGCATTTTTGCTGGTGGCTTCCACCCCTAATGTTCCACGGGGGCAGGAGATCTCTAAAAACGATAGTACAGTTTTGTCAATGCATGATTTGATAGCCAAAGCAATGGAGAAACCCTGGAGCATCTCAAAAGCCGACAATGTTTTGCCAGATTTTGTAAGCAAAACCCAAAGCTCAACGTAATGATAAGGTTGCAGTCTGACACACATGGTCTTAGGAGACAGCCTCGTTGAACTCAGTGTGTCTCTATCCCAGTGTGCCTCTGTCCCACAGTGTGCCTCTATCCCAAGAGCCAGTTTGGTGTAGTGGTTAAGTGCGCAACCTCTAATCTGGGAGAGCCAGGTTTTTCCTCACTTCTCCACTTGACCTGCTGGATGACCTTGGGCAAGCCGTAGCTCTGGCACAGCTGTTCTTGAAAAAGAGCAGTTTCTGTCAGAGCTCTCTCAGCCCCACCTACCTCACAGGGTGTCTGTTGTGGGGAGGGGAAAGGAAAGAAGTTTGTAAGCCGCTCTGAGACTCTCTTGGGTAGTGAAAGGTGGGGTATAAATCCACTCTCCTCCTCCTCCTCCTCCTCCTCTTCTTCTTCTAAATATGTGTAAGACTGGGTCACACCTGCATAAATCTTTCAGTTGCCCTGGGATTTTATTTATTTGCTACAACAGGTTTGCATGACTACTCTTCTAGTATTCAATACAGAGTAGAACGTAGGCTATTTACAAAGACAAATACCACCCAGTCTAAAAACGTAACGTAAGAATCCTGCTGAATCGGATTCAGGCTTCATCATTGTCCTGTTTCCTACAGTGGGTGGTCAGATAGATGATTTTTGGAAATTTACAAAACAGAGCTTGAAGGGAACAGACCTGTTCTACCCTGTGTCCTGCAGTGGCCAGTCAAACAGATGGTTCTTGGGAGTCCACAAGCAAAGCTTTAGGGCACTAGGCCTTTTACCCTACACCCTACAGAGGTCAGTCGAACTGATGATCATTGGAAGCCCACAAAACACTACTTGGACAACAGACTTTGTCTACAATTGCAGACCTCCCAATTACAGATTGCATTCTATTCTACAAATTATGCATTCTATGAATAACTGCTTTCTTTCGTCTCTTCTGAATAAACAGCCAAGTGTAGTCGTGTGACCCAACCCAAGCTCTAACACGAGGAGAGGAAATTTCCACTCCCCACACCATTCATGGTTTTATGAAGCTCTGTCATGTCCTCTTCCAAGGTACGCAATAGACAAAATAATTGGAGCAGTCAAGATCTGCACTCACCCTGGCCCAATCCACACAAGGGGTGTTTTGTGTTCCTGGAAGACAATTCTATCAAGTTCAGAAGCAGAATTGAACTTGGGGTTCCAAACTTAATATAGCATCACATTCCTCAAAAGAATCCAGCAATTCTTAGTCCCGTGGACATGTTTATTCTGAAATAAACCCTGTTCGCCACATGTTCAGCATTTTTTCCAGCCTAATTAACTATATCCTGTTCCCTTTGCAGCCAGCTAAGGTGTTTATTAATTAATTTATTTTATTAGACAGATCCCACCCTCCCCCATTGTAGGCTCACTTATTATCAGTTCTTGAGGAAAGGGCTTAGTTATAGCTCTTTACAGGCTACAGCACTGCTAAATTGGGGGAGGGGGTTAGCCAACATTACAGTTGTTGTTATAACAATAAGAAACACTTAAAGACAATGAGCAGTGGCTTTCACTGCAAAGGGAAAAGCAGTAAATTTCAAAAGGGGTGATGTTACACACACGTATATTTAATCTACTTTGATTTGAAGAACATCCATGGAAGTCTTTTGTACCACTTCACGCTTACTTACTTATAGTGAAGTTCAGTTTCCATTTTGCTGGCTGTTTGCCCAGTTTGGAGAAATCCTTCTGGAATTCTTTGCAGCAATTTAGGGTTTTACCATCCTGGCTAATTTAGTATCATCCACAAACTTAGCTACCTCAAGGCTAAACCCAGACTCCAGATAATTTATGAATGTTAAACAGCACTCGGTCCCAATACAATACATCTTTGCAGTATTGCACTGCTTCTTATTTCTGAATGCGTTTTCAAAAGCATGGCTGACAATGAAAATTGGGTCCATCAAAGGAAAAAGTAGTGGGGTGTCTCCCCGCCATTTTGCTCTGTTATACTTGGCTAAACATGTGCTAACCCACTTATTTCTGTCACTTTACGAGAAACCTGAGCAACCTTCAAGAAGCCGGCGAATTAACTGCAGCTTTTGCTTAAACAACTTGGAATATCGTTTGTAGTTTTCTTTTTCCCCTCCCTCCCCCCTTCCTCACATTGTCTATATATACGGAGAGATTGAGAATGGTCTCACTGAAAGTGATGGAACAACCAGCGCACATTAAAGCGAAGCTTTGATTCTGAACTCTTTATCCTGAACTCTGAACAATGGACACTTATGAATCATTTGTGCCGTACAGAGCAGCCTTTTGAACAAGCAACAAGAGAAATCAGTTTTGCTAATGCATTTCTCATCCTGGATCGCTCGTTCATCCAGATTTAAAAATACACACAACAGGCTAAAAGTTAGAAGACTGGAGTCAAGGTTCTTTAGAAATGCAGAGGAGGCTCTGCGGTCAGCGTGCGCGGGGAAATTGTTTTAGGCTCAACAGAACACGTGGAATAAAAACATTACACAAACAGAGAATTTAAGATATTTCCATAATGGACACAAGGAAACATGACTAACCACCTCAGATTATTTCCTTGTGGAAGCTCATAGCGGGGTAGATTTTGTAGGAGCAGATTTACAGATTTACAGATTTCAGCTGCTTTTTTAAAAAAATTCCTGCAGAATAGCCCCAGTAGCACCATGAAGCTTTAAAGCAGGAGTGCCAGTTCAGATTTCAGGTGGGAGTGTGGAAGAGACCTGGCAGAAGGGGAAATGCCACAGATTCTCTTTGCCTGTGACTGAACTCTTGGGGGACAAATCCATTGATAATATAATGTAAACTCGCCTGTCCCCAGTTATGCAAAACACCTTCGCTGAGCTAACTTATCTCGCGTTGTTTCCAAACTGCAGAATTCACGGCAGTGTGAGCAAAGCACTTGGCAAAAACACATCTTTGCAGTGACCATTCCAGTGCCGCTTGACATTACAGAAGCATGACAATTCAGAAGGCTGATGACAGAAACTATTCTATTGCCCGATGGAGCCTATGGAAGAAAAAAGACTGAGATCTGCAATCCTCCCTCTGAGCTGGGGAGTTTTGTGAGCAAAAATTCAACCTTGTGAGCTACTGGCATGAAAGTTGTGAGCAAGCGATTTGGCTGCTGCATAAATTAGCTTGCTCTGGAGCCCTCCTTCCTGAGCCAAGACAAAAATGTGTGAGCCGAAGGCTAAAAAACTGTGTGCTAGCTCACACTAACTCAGCTTAGAGGGAACACCAGTATAGTGTCATGGTGAGAGTGTTGGATTATGATTTGGGAGACCCAGATTCAACACCCCACTCTGCCATGGAAGATCACTGGGTAGGGTTGTCAGACCCCTGGGCCGGGCTAGGGTTCCCCTGATTTTCAGAGCTTCGGCCCACAGAGTTTTACCCCAAATGCTAGAGCTCCACTATGCGATGTCCCTGGTGTGATGACATCACTTCTGTATGATATCGTCATGTCAGCAATGTTGCCCCGCCCACCCCAATCCTGGAAGGCTCCCTCCCACTGCCTGCCGGCAGGGTAAGTCAACCTGGCAACCCTATGACTGGATGACCTTGAGCCACTCATACTTTCAGCCAAACCTACCTCACAGGGTTGTTGTGATAACGAAATGAAGGAGAGAAAAACAACAGAATCTTCTTTGAGCCCCCACTGGGGAGAAATGCGGGGTATCAATGAAGCAAATAAATAACACCACCAACTAAAATGCGGTTGCCATTTAAACACATTTATGCCATAACCCATAGAGCTACACAATCAGCTTTACGTACCTGACTGGTACTTTGCTTTCGTATTTACTGAGAAGCAGCTCCTGATAAATGGCAAATTGCTTTCAAATTTAGTACAGAACCAAAGGTCTGTGAAACAGCACGAATGCTCTTCCAGCAAAAAAGAAAAAGTGAACATCCATCTGTGGGATATGTTCGAAATTACGGGTACCACCAAAAGGCTGGGGAGATTTTTCTTTAAAAAGAATTATATTGGGGACTTAAACCTGGGTCTCCCACAACTTAGCTTGGCATGCCAATCACTTCACCACACTGCCCTAGAAACTACAGAACCAAGAACAAGTGATGAAAACGGTACCAGCAGGAAGAATTTCATGCCTGCGTCTCAGGTGGATTGGAGGTCCCAGACAGGACGCGCTTGCTTTCTTGTGTGCAGCACAAAGGAGACTGCAAGAAAATGGACCCCGGGGACCAATACCAAGTGAACTTGCACAGAGTCAACAAAACAAGGAAGGAAAGTCAAGGGAAAGGAGATATAGCAAGCCTTCTCATTTACAAGGCTTCTCATTTATGTAGGCAAAAGCTGTGGTTCGGTGGTCAGAGTTCTCGCTGGGCATACAGAAGGTCCCAGGTCCAATCCCTGGCATTTGCAACCAAAGGATCTTGGGTAACAGATGCTGAAAAATGACCTTTTTGTGCGGGAAATGCTGAAGAGCTGTTGCCAGTCATCGAGCACAGGGACTAGCTTGGTTCTGTATAAAGCAGTTTCATATGCAATTATGGAAAGATAAGGATAGGGTGAAAAAACTATAGTGGCGGAGACATGTCTACGAAGCACAGCAGAACCAAGAGAGATCTAGCTGGGCCAGGGCTTTTCTGGTCTTGGCCCCTGCCCGGTAAAACTCTCTGCTGGAAGACATCCATGCCCTGCGGGAGATACTGCCCTTCAACCAGGCATGCAAGGCAGAGATGTTCCGCCAGGCATTTGGTTGAGGACAGCGACGGGACAGTATAACACCTGGAACCCTCACACACTCCCCCCATCCCTTGTCCCCCCCCCCCGCCCCAGGAGGCTAGGGAGCTGAATTTTATCCTTCTGCCACCTCAGAATGTATATTGTCTTATTTATTGGTTGCTTTTAGGTAACTTTAATGTTGGTTTTAATTTTAATCACTTACTGTATTTTACTCTGTTGTAAGCTGCCCTGAGCCCTGCTTGCAGGCTAGGTGGCCCAGCAAATCCAGTTTAATAAATTAAATAAATAAATCAGACGCTAGATGGCCATTTGACGGCAATGCTGATTCTGTGAACTTAGGCAGATCATGAGGGGGAGGGCAGGAAGGGTTGCCTCATTACTTAGTTCTCGTGGCCCTTTATTACATGTCCAGGGAAATGCTGGTCCCCACTTTGGGATCAGGAAGCAATTTTTCTCCAGGCCAGTTTGGGCAGGGATCCTGGAGGCTTTTTGCCATCTTCTTGGGCATGGAGTAGGGGTCACTGGGGGTATGTGGGGGGAGGTATTTGTGAATTTCCTGCAGGGGGTTGGACTAGATGACCCTGGAGGTTCTTTCCAACTCTATGATTCCAGGGAAAACCTGGATGCAACAGTAGTAGCTCTAGGAATTGCCAGAATTCCATAGAGTTTCCAGTGATTCCTAGAGATACCACAATCACTTCCGGGTTCCCCCTAGAATTCACATCATCATTGCAATGTCAGTGAGTTTTTAAATTTTTCCACCCACCGCCCCTTGGAGTGGCGGTGGGAAACAGGAGCTCAGAGCAAGAGAGATCCTCCATCCGAACCAGGGCCTTTGAAGCCCTACTGACAGGCCAACGATTCTCATTTGGTCTCTGTGTTCACAATGCTGGATATGCGTTATATAGCAAGAACCTCTGCAGCACATCCATATGGTTAGGTAGTTTGTAGACGTAAAGTTGGATCAATGCTATGAAAAGAAGGAAGGAAGGAAGGAAGGAAGGAAGGAAGGAAGGAAGGAAGGAAGGAAGAAAGAAAGAAAGAAAGAAAGAAAGAAAGAAAGAAAGAAAGAAAGAAAGAAAGAAAACCATCCACATGTGCATTTCTTTCAGTTCCACTTTAGCCCTGCACCGGGTCCTCGCTGAAAACCCCTCGGAAATAACTGCCGGCTCTCATTCATGGCCAATTCTATGTCACTGCTCTGAAATTAGTCCTGAAATTAAATGGCTCAACAGCGCTAAGACATTCCCCAACTACTCCAGCGAGCAGCCACTCACCTCTAAGGTTAACAGGATAAAGGCTGGATAAAGAAACTACTCATTATACCCGCTCCACAAAGAAGCAATTATGCGACTTTTATAAAGTGGTTTCAAATATATTTTGCAAACTAGGACTCCAAGACAAATATTAGAGGCGGCAAATTACAGTACTTAGCAGAATTATCACCCGAGTAAAGAGACTCTTAATCTATAAAAAATATCAACAAAAGATGTAAATATGGACTCCTCGATGGGTGGCATATCTCCAAGAAAATATACGTCTAATCTCGCAGTGTGTCGCCTTCAGTACCTGGAGAGAAGGTTAACAATTCAGAGCCGTTTCCGACAGCTATAGAACATATTTCGATGTAGATTTGCAGATATCAGGGACTTAAAATCTATTATATAATCACAGGGCAAGGGTAAGAAACCTGTGGATGTACTTTGCTTGGGAAAAAAACCTACAATGCTGGTTTTCGTTGAAATCAATATTATGCTGGGATTTTAAACGGATTATGTTTCATCTGGGGCATTTGGTTTTGACAATGTTTGCATTGCCAAGGGTGAAATTGGAGGTTGCATTTCATCAGGAATCTTGCAGTATAAGGAGACGTGTGAAAGCTAGACAGTGCAGAAATTAGACCTGCAAGATGGTGTCATATACACAACTAAAGACACTTGCACCATTGAGAAACACTGGCTTTTGGTACATCATTGCTATTACTACCATTGTTTTCTACTACCAGCAATCTCTCAAACCCAGTTAATCAGTAATAGGCTACCAATGTAATGGGGGTTGCCAGGTCTCCCCAGACCAGTGGTGGGGGGTAGGGTGGCCAACTCCAAGTTGGGAAACTCCTGGAGATTTGGGGGTGGAGCCTGGGGAGGACAAGGACCTCAGTGGGGTACAATGCCATAGAGTCCCCCCTCCAAAGCATCAATTTTCTCCAGGACAACTGAGGTCTCTAGTCTGGAGATGGGCTGTGATTCTGGGGGATTCCCAGGTCCCACCTGTAGGCTGGCAGTCCCAAGCATAACTAACCAGTATACTCAGCCATTGTCAGTAATAAGCTTTATCAGAAGACCAACTCTGAGAAAAGCTGGAAAAATGACAGACCATCTTTCCAAGCAGCCTGATGGGAAGTTCCATTGCTTCTACGCTCTCCACGTCAGCCTCTTATCTCTTGACTATCATGCTGACCGAGGATCAGGGCCACATTTGGTTCAAAGGGCACAAGGTTGCTGGTCCTGAAGATACAGGTATATTTCCTGAGAATCTTCCCATGCCATTTAATATAACAGGGAAAGCAACATTCAGAATAATATGCAGACCAGGAATCTGTTTCCTATGGTTTGAGAGCCAAATGTGACTTAATATAGAAGAAGAAGAAGAAAAGGAGGAGGAGGAAGAGGAAGAAGAAGAGGAGGAGGATATAGGATTTATACACCACCCTTTACTAACTGAAGGAGTCTCAGAGTGGCTTACAATCTCCTTTCCCTTCCCCTTCCCACAATGGACACCCTGTGAGGTAGGTGAGGCTGAGAAAGCTCTGAGAGAACAGCTCTGAAATAACTTGTGACTGACCCACGATCACACCAGCAGCTGCATGTGGAGAAGTGGGGAATCAAACCCGATCCTCCCAGATTAGGGTCTGCACTCCTAACCACGACAACAAACTGGCTCTCAAAACAAAGATGGTTCTTCAAAAATATAAAATGGACTGACATTTTTAAGTTAAGGTGTACTGGAGGGGTAAGTGAGATGTTAAAATAACCAGTATGAGAAGGGAATGGGAGGAAAAGATTTTTAAGGCACTAAATGGCTTTTTTTTTTTTTTGCAGAAAATAAAGAGAAATTATGGGGGTGATAGTTTGCTGTGTGTGGATTTATGCCAGGGCTTTAAAGCAATTGCAATCCTGTATATATTTATTTGTTCTTGTGACACTTCATGTGTTCCACTTCCTAATAAAGGACTTGCAGTCACCAGTGTTTGGGCTGCAGAAACTTGATGGATTATTAATCTACATGCCAATTATCAGCATTGCTAAATTATACAATTTAAGTTTCAGTTATGCAAATAAAGCTCTCTTATACTGCTTGTCTGTCAGTCTCTTGCTTGGAATTTTATTTTTGGCTTTTTAACAGCAAAAGGTTGCAGCTCCCTGATACATATGACGCTTAATTGTTAGGGCTGCTTTCCGTCAAAATACTCTTAAAAACAAAGCACACTTTCCTAACATGTTCCAATCTGCAAGGCTTTGGAAGATGCCAGCCTGATTTAACAATCTGTTTGGGATTGGGGGGGGGGGAAGAAACTAAATGTTAAGTTTTGATTTAGACTGCTCAAACCCTGCCTTACTACACTCACTAACTAGTAGCAGGTGGCTCAACAAATAATGAAGTTCAATTTGACACTCCACAAGGGAAAAAACCAACCTGAAAGTCTGTCCAAATCTTCTAAGCGTTTTGATGGTTAAAGGAACAAACATCAAGCAAAAGATCACTGCACTGTATAGGATTGCAACCGGCTTCTATTATGTATTCCTGGAGAGGTACATAACAAGGATTTCTTTTGCTTTTAATGGGTATTTTAGACGTCACCAAAGAATGCATTAAATCAGTGGAGCTGTGTTGGCAGGCTTTTCTTTCCACAAATATTCACCACATTGTTTGTATATTTCACTGCTCAGACAATAAAGAAATGGTATATGATGAGTACTGCTTCTGTCAATCTGATTGCTCTGCCTAGGTTGGAGGGTGGGATACAAAACTGAAATAAATAAATAAATACATAGATTATGGATCTCACGTATATGTGTAAGTGGGGGTAGGTGGCTGGACTTGGATTGGGTCCACAGGGAACAGCAATCATGAGGAACCTACAAGTATGTTTTCCCTTCCCTATGAAGGCAAACAACAGTTCTGAGAAGCTGATTTCCATCCAGAACACGGCACAATGAAAAGGGTTAAATTCACCCTCGCCCAACATGTGGTCCTTATCTAATTCATGGGCTCCCACAATGGGGCTTTGTAGAAATTTAACGATACGGGAAGTATGATCGCATATCCTCAGCTACTTGTGCAAGTTGGCTGTCAAATGAACAAAGTATATTCCACGAGTCCTTCCCTTGGCCCACAAAAACCCTGTTCATTTAGCACAATTTGATGTAGTGGTAAAGAGCGCGGACTCTAATCTGGGAGGACCGGGTTTGATTCCCCACTCCTCCGCATGCAGCCGCCAGTCATAAATTCTTTCAGAGCTGTTCTCTCAAGGGCAGTTCTCGAAAGAGCTCTCTAGGCCCCACCTACCTCACAGGGTGTCTGTTGTGGGGAGGGGAAAGGAAGGGGATTGTAAACTGCTCTGAGGCTCCTTCGGATAGTGAAGGGTGTGGTATAAATCCAGACTTCTCCTCCTCCTCCTCCTCTTCTTCTACAAACCAAAATGTTTTATATCATGACTTAGTAATTTTTCTGTTACTGCTGCCATGCTGTGGCCTACGATTGCCACATTCCATTTTTGGTCCTATATCAATTGCTTACTGCCTTACAAGCGCAACAAGCGCAACATTTGACCTCTGAAGAAGGCTCTTGTGAGCCAAAACGCATCAGGTCATCTATGGTTCTTGTTGTACATTTGTCATTTTGATTATTTAAGAAGACTTTATTTGGGCCCCTACAAGGTCTTTATATGTTTTTGAAATAAACATGTACTTTTGTCTATACCTATTGATGTTTTTAACTTTTGGCTCTTTACTAGTTTTCTAAACTTCCCTTGGAGGATTTTCGGGTGGAGCCAGGGGACGGTGGAGCCTGGGGGACCTCAGTGGGGTATAAAGAAGAAGAAGAAGAGAAAAGATTGGATTTATATCCCGCCCTTCACTCACTTGGAGTCTCAGAGCGGCTGACAAACTCCTTTCCCTTCCCCTCCCCACAAGAGACACCCTGTGAGCTACCCAAGCTGTCTTTGAGAGAACAGCTGGTACAGAGCTATGGCTTGCCCAAGGTCATCCAGCCAGGTGCAAGTGGAGGAGTGGGGAATCAAACCCAGTTCTCCCAGATTAAAGTCCGTGCACTTAACCATTACACCAAACTGGCTCCATAGAGTCCACCTTACAGAGCAGCCATCTCCTCCTAGGGAACTGATCGCTGTAATTTTATTATGTGCAAGACCACCTTACTCACCCTAGGCTTTTTCCACTAAGCACCCACCACAGGACTCCAAAATGCACACACATCTGTGGCAACACAGTCATAGTTTTCAGTGCTCATTTGGGACAACTTAATCAAATCAGTGGGTTCTAGAGCAAAGCAAGCCTGAACTCTCCCCAAGAGCTAAAATGGCTACACTGAGGCTATCGTACTTTGGTCACATTGTGAGAAGACAAGACTCACTGGAAAAGACAACAGTGCTAGGAAAAGGTGGAGGCAGCAGGAAGAGAGGAAGACCCGAGGTGAGATGGACTGACTTAATCAAGGAAGACACGGCCCCTCAGTTTGCAAGTCCCTAGCGAGGCTCTTCATGATAGGACATTTGGGAAGTCATTAATTCATAGGGTCACCATAAATGAGAAGTGACTAGACAGCATTTACAGACAAACACTGCAGTAGCTCTGAGCAATGCTCCCTCTAAGCTGTGGAGTCTTGTGAGCTACTGGTTTTAAAGTTGTGAGTGAGCGATTTGGCTATTGCATAAATTAGTTTGCTCTGGAGCCCTCCTTCCTGAGCAAAGACAACAATGTGTGAGCTGGAAGCTAAAAAAAAAAAAGTGAGCTACCTCACCGTAACTCAGCTTAGAGGGAACATTGGCTCTGAGTACATTCAAGGTTGCCAACCTCCAGGTGGTGGCTGGGGATCTCTTGGGATTACAACTGAACTCCAGGTGACAGGGATCAGTTCACCTGGAGAAAATGACAGCTTTGGAAGGTGGACTCTGTGGCACTGTGCCCCACTGAAGTCTCTCCCCTCTCCCAAACCCCACCTTCCTTAGGCTCCACCTCCCAAATATCCAGGTAGTTTCCACTCCAGAGCTGGCAACTCTACAGTACATTTAAATTACGCTCTATAATTAATAAAGTTCTTATCATGAACTTTTGTTCCTTGCTTTGTGGCATGTAGATCTATCCCTGACAGGCAATGACATAATTAACAGTGGCTGAGGACAGACTGGCAATCTGGAGCGAGATGAATGCGGAGGAAACTGCTGCGGGGGAAAAACTCCCCGGGGCTGGCCGTTCACACCGGCCGCTGTATTGCGCAACGGTCCCGATATGGAGCGTTCAGACTGCTGCGGAGTGGCCCCATGTGGGCCGGCCTCCACAGCTCGTGATAGGGCTGTTTCGGCAATTTGCGCATGCGCGCATGTGCGCTCATGTGCAAACTGGCAAAACGCCGTGTTCCCACTGCCGCCTCAGCTTGCCTCCCGCCGTCTTCCGGTTCACACTGCCTGGAAGTGGGAGGCAAGCGCAAGACGGCCCCTGGACACCGGTTTCTCCCGGTGTCCTGTTAAAGCGGATGGAAAGCGAGTGGGAGACGGGTAAGTGCGAAACGGAGCCGACGGACAGATGCGCATGTCTGAACGCGCTCCCTTCTTCCACTTCCAACGCGGGGCTGTCCCGCTTTACATTGCCAGTCTGTCCTCAGCCAGTGTCCTAATGATACTTTACAGCTGATCAGCAAGACTAGTCTTTTTTGGTGGTCCCATCTTCTCCGAAGTTATCAAAACTCAATATGACACGGCACAAAATGAGCACAGAACATTCCCTGTTGGCTGAGAGAAGCATGACTCAGCACTAGAACTCTTCAGAACTCAGGATTTTACTATCTTTAACCCCTCCCCCTCCCCCCCCCAAAAAACCCTTGACATTTATGGAGTACATTTTATTCTTGGAGTCTGCTAAGAAGCCAAATGCCGCTAGCCTGCACGACACAACCATAAATGCTGAGAAATTTCTTTGAAAGCACTCTGAAAATTCCACATCCTTTACAGGGACTCGACACTCTACCACAAAATCAATTCAGAAAGAGAGAATGCTATTTCTTTATTATATGAAATGGGCCTCTGACACATGGTAGTAGCCATATGCATGAAAAACTAAACAAAATTCCTAATTTTACAGTAGGGTACACCTGTAAAAATAGCAGACCTGTGTCGCTGCCACTAGATAAACTAGTTCTACTAAACTTTTCAATATCCATCTCTCTCTCTCTCTTTCTCTCTTGCATGAGGTTGTTTGATGGCAAGACAGGGCATTGCCGTTTCAAGACCCTTGTTTATTTGGGAGACATTTAGCAATAAATGTTAGATCATTTCAAAGCTTATCAAATCTTGATCACATAGTTTTATATATATATATTTGAAATTACCGGGGTTTTCCTTCTCACTTTAACCCTGATGTTCAGCTAACGTTGTGCTTCACTGCTGACAACAATATCTTTAGTTTCAACTTTTGTCAACCCACAAAGAGAAAACACACTCACCATTTTAACTGCAGCATTGTAACCAGAGGGTAGTAAAACACCTTTCTGTTTCCTTCCCACAACCACAGTGGAAATCCCGAAAGGTCAAATATACCAGATAGAATTCTAACACAACACGATTTCGCTCCCATGTTAACACACCTCAGATCGAGCCCGCGGAAGTGAAAAATAATAAATTTAGGAAAACAAGCAAAATGACCCTACTGGTTGGTTGGTTTCTTAGATATCATCTACATATTTTAGAAACGTACAACCTTCTAATAGAAATGAATAAACCTACTCAACCATAAAGTTGCTATAGAAGATATTCTTGTTCTGATTGGAAAGGGCATCTGCTATCTGCAATATTGATAATACTTTTCAAATTTCATCTGCTTTTGTTTGCATTCTGCGTCGTCTGTTTAAACACAGTGGGAATAATAATGAATCCCGGCATTATCTTCACTTTTTCCAAGGCCGAACATATAACTTTATCACAAAAATAATTAAAATTCTTTGGCACTCTTGTATCTTTTCCATTAAACGTTATCAAGCAGTGACAATAAACTAACATCGGCCCAAGGTTGCCCATATGCTGTTTTTTAAAAGAATGCATTTGTCCCAGGGTGAGATGCATGAATTTTGTGTTTACAGGGTCAAACCATTCTGAAGTTTTTTACAGTGTTAGGACTATAAATCTCGGCACACCCGCATACACACAACCCAAGGATCATTAGGTAAAGCTGGGACACCTATAAACCAGCTTGTTAAAATGCTCAAAGTCTTAGCCACTTTATAACTTGAGGTTTTACAGATGTAAAGAGTTTGCACAGAATTGCAACTGCACAGATGCAAAACCGGGATTCCTTTCCTTTCTCCCTCTTTGCCCCCAGCGTAGGGTTGCCAGCCAGATGATGGCAATGAGGGGGGAGATTGGGGGGATGGGGACATGGGAGGGCAGCCATTACTCCAATGCTGTGATGTTATTTGGGGGGAGAATCAGGAAGCAGTATCATTGTATCA
The DNA here is from genome assembly GCA_029233225.1 of Lepidodactylus listeri. Taxonomy (NCBI): domain Eukaryota; kingdom Metazoa; phylum Chordata; class Lepidosauria; order Squamata; family Gekkonidae; genus Lepidodactylus; species Lepidodactylus listeri. The sequence goes on from JARCFY010000017.1 coordinate 48,224,385, forward strand.
ACACAATGCTCTAGGAGTCACTAAAAACTCTATGACGTGATGACGGGTTTGGGTACATGCCCCCCACCTCCCTACCAGGTTGCGGGCTGCCACCGGGAGATCTCCCACTATAACCAGAGACCTAGCAGCCCTACTCCAAAGCTTTGCACTCTGTAGGCTTAGAGACAGGACCTGGGTCCCTTTCATATGGGATCTTCAAACAACTCTGGCTTCTTAAGGCAGCGTTTTAAAGGTTTCACAGGCTCAGGGCTCATTTCGTAGCAGGAGCTCCTTTGCATATTAGGCCACACACCCCTAATGTAGCCAATCCTCCAAGAGCTTACAGAGCTATTCTTACAGGGGCTACTGTAAGCTCTTGGAGGATTGGCTACATCAGGGGTGTGTGGCCTAATATGAAAAGGAGCTCCTGCTACGAAATAGCCCTGCCCAGGCTTAATGTTAACAGGGCTATTCTTGGGCTCCCAAGTTGGCCACGCCCAGCAGGAACTCATTAGCATAATAGGCCACACCCAACAGCAGAAACTCATTAGGATTGGCTACATTAGGGGTGTGTGGCCTAACATGCAAAAAAGTTCCTGCTACAAGAAAAGCCCTGAGTTTTGACAACGAACAAGGCGAACAGAATAAGAAGCAAAAGGTGGGTGTGGCTGGATGACCACACTTCTGGTAACATGGGGGTGTGGCCTAATATGCTGATGAGCTGTGCTGCCAGGAGTGTGGCCTAATATGCTAATGAGTTTCTGCTGTTGGGTGTGGCCTGTTATGCTAATGAGTTCCTGCTGGGCTTTTTCTACAAAAAAAGCCCTGAACGTTAATATGTCCTCCACAGTTAATGAAGCTTTAACCTGGCTTTTCCAAAACCTGCCTCGCTCTGATGTTTTTGTTGTTGTTGCATTTTATCCTTGAGGGATGTGAAACCTTTAAAAGAAGCTTGCCTTCAGTAGCCAAAGAGGTTAAAGAGCTCACATGCAAGGGACAGTCTGCCTGAGCCACAGAGCCTGCCTTCAGTACAAGGTTGTATGCGGAACCAAGGGCGGAAGGAAGTCTAGGGCTGCGATGCAGAGGCAGGCCACGGCAAACTACCTCTGAACATCTCTTGCCTTGAAAACCCTACAGGCTCACCATAAGTTGACGGTGACTTGATGGCACTTTCTAGCACCACCATGGGGTTTTTTAAGGCAAGAGACAAACAGAAATGGTTTGCCATTGCCTGCCTCTGCACTGCAACCCCGGACTTCCTTGGTGGTCTCCCATCCAAGTATTAACCAGGGCTGACCCTGCTTAGCTTCTGGGATTATGAGATCGGGGTATTCTAGGCTAGTCTTATTAGGTGCTTTATTTTGTTCTCATGTGTTGTTATTTCTGAATACGGCTAAGGGCATGAACAGAAGGAAGTGCCTTGGGTGGATCTCTGAGAGGGTCTGATTCTGTACGTCTTCCGTGTGTTAGTCCTGAAGGATATGACGTGCCAAAAATGCTTTCGATCATCCGCGGAGTGCCTTTTCATGGCAAATGTATAACCACAACCAGCTCCCGTACGTTCTGAATTCAAAAAGGAGAGCTTCCAAGGCAGGGGCTGTAACATTCCAATTGTCTTCCCATTTTCAGAAATTAAGCATTGATTTTACATTCAGTTAATCTAGCATATATTTCCAAATATTGTCAGACATGACATTAATGGTGAATCTTTTAATCACAGAACGAGCAGACTAATATGGAAATTTGAATAATCGTTTCCTTGTGTCAAATTGCTTGCTCGCTTTTACGAAATCAGTTGATTTGTTTTTGTTGGATTTAACACAGGGCACCGTATGCTGAGTAGAACTAACAGGCCTCCAATGCTCCCTCTAAGCTGTGGAGTCCTGTGAGCAAAAATTCTGCTTTATGAGCTCCTGTCATGAAAGTTGTGAGCGGGCGATTTGGCTGCTGCATTAATTAGTTTGCTCTGGAGCCACCCTTCCTGAGCGAAGGCAAAAATCTGTGAGCCGGAGGCTAGAAAACAGTGAGCTAGCTCACACTAACTCAGCTTAGAGGGAACACTGGCTCCATGGTTAGATTGTGGGACTAGAAGTGAGTTCAGTTCAGATCTTCAGCTCTGGGTGGGGAAACACCTGGAGATTTTGGGGGTGGAGCCTGGGGAGGGCAGGTTTTGGGAAAGGGAGGGACCTCTGTGGAATACAGTGCCACAGAGTCCCCCAAATGAAGCAGCCGTTTCCCATCGGGGGAACTGATCTCTGTCATCTGGAAATCAACTGTAATAGGGAGAGATCTCCAATCCCCACCTGGAGGTTGGCAGCCCTAACCTTGGGCCATTCGCTCCCTCTCAGTTTATGATACTTCACAGGTTCATTGCAAGGGAATTAGTGTGCACCACTCCACCCTGGACTTCTTGGAGGAAAGGGCAAGATAGAAACCTAATTAACAGTTTGTTTCATACAGTTCATGGGGCTGCAGTGGCTCAAGTGGTTAAGATGCTGAACTGCAGAGCGGAAGGTCAGTAGCGCAGCAGTTCAAGCCCTGAGTGCTGCGTGACGGAGTGAGCTCCCGTCTCTGGCCCCAGCTCCTGCCAGCCTAGCAGTTCGAAAGCAAGAAATTGCAAGTAGGTAAATTGGTACTGCTTCAGTGGGAAGGTAACAGCGTTCCGTGCACCTCGGCGTCTAGTCATGCTAACCACATGACCACAGAGAAGTCTTCGGACAGTGCTGGCTCTTCGGCTTGGAAACGGAGTTGAACACCACAACCCTAGAGTCGGATTCGACTGGCTTTCAAGCAAGGAAAACCTTTACCTTTACCTTTACCTTCATACAGTTCACTACAGCTACTCACCAATTTCAATTTTAATCCAGAGTTTACTGTTTGAGGATCACAATTAATGATAGTTTGGCAAACTGTGTAAACTTTAGAAGACACTACGGGAGCATTCTCCCTCACCTCACACAGCTTTGGCGGGCTGCAAAATTTATTGGGCCAATACTAGGAAAAGATGTGGTTTCTCCAATCAAAATCATCTGTATTGTGTTTGCATCTCCCCCCCCCCCGCCCCCCGGCCGCCCCCAGCATGTGGAAAAGCAGCTTGGGAGAGGAGTGATCAGAAAGACACCCTTGCTGGAAAGATTTAAGCATCCTTCCCCAGCTGTGTTGCAGTGGTTTCTTTCAATGGCAGACTCTTCATCTCTCTCTCATACCTTGTCTACTGTGGCCCTTTAAAATAAAAAAGGTCCATTTTAAAAGGGGGAGGGCAAATCCCCAAGCACTCTATTCACATAACCTCAATTCTCCCCCCCCCCCAAAAAAGTGATAACTATAATTATCATGTCAAGAAGACAGTCTGTGGTCCAAGTCATTTACAAGCCAAAGGCTTCGCAGAAAAAATATATATTGTCAGGATGAAGAGAATAGACTGGATTTATGCCCCGCCTTTCACTACCAGCCAGTTTGGAGTAGTGGTTAAGTGTGTGGACTCTAATCTGGGAGAACCAGGTTTGATTCCCCACTTCTACAAATGCAGCTGCTGGATGACCTTGGGCAAGCCATAGTTCTGTCAGAACTGTCCTTGAAAGAGCAGTTTCTGTCAGAGCTCTCTCAGCCCCACCTACCTCACAGGGTGTCTGTTGTGGGGAGGGGAAGGGGAAGGAGATTGTAAGCCACTCTGAGACCCCGAGCAAAGGGCGGGATATAAATCCAATCTCTTCTCTTCTCTTCTTCTTCTACCCAAAGGAGTCTCAGAGTGGCTTACAATCTCCTTTCCCTTCCCCTCCCCACAACAGACACCCTGTGAGCTAGATGGGGCTGAGAGAGCTCTCCCGAGAACTGCCCTTGAGAGAACAGCTCTGAAAGAATTTGTAACTGACCCAAGGTCACACCAGCAGCTGCATGTGAAGGAGTGGGGAATCAAACCCAGTTCTCCTAGATTAAAGTCCACACTCCTAACCACTACACCAAACTGGCTCTCAGAAGGGATTGGATGGGACCAGGTGGGTGGAACTTCTTGTACCAGAATCAAAAACAGTTTTAAGCATGTAGTACAGGTTCATTTAACTCCATGGTCTGCCTTGATTATCTTTTAAAGCAACATTTGCATGTGTTATTAAGCCGCAGTTGTTCCTTCTGGCTCAGCATCATGCACATATAATATTGTATAGTTAGCTTCAGAACTGAGCAGACCATGTGAACTTCCTTAATGAATCTCGGGGCAACGTGACCACCAGGCAAAATTAGGGCACCAGATTTTGACAAGTGCAGCGCCAAAATGGTGTGAGGAACCCCTTGTACCGATGGAAAGGGGTTGGTGTTAACTAGCTTCTTGAACTGCTGTATCTGTTGACTCTGGTCTTCTGTAGCTGCCCTGATGGAACATGGAGGGCCTTGGTGAGCTTGCCTATTACTCATTAAGTAAAATGTTCATTCTCGACTTCACAGTTCTCTCTCTATCAAATGGAGGGAGGATACCAAAGTCTTCATTTGCTTATGAAACCAAAACAAAAAGCAAAAACTTGGGCTGGCCCTGTACCAATCCATCAGCATAATTAAAGAACATTTCAGGAGAGAACTCTCGCGCGAAGGTAGGAACGCTAAAGAGACATTAACTTTTCTTCTTTTTTTTACAAGTTTTGTTAGCCCCCTCTTTCGATCATCACAAGCGAAATTCCTGCAGCCTCTCCTATCGTATGGAATGCTTAAGCAAGAAATCCATATCTTTTAATATGATGAGATTGTCCGGATAGAGGAGATGGGTTTTTTTCCAATAGCCCTGGCTAACAAACAAGCCAAGTCCCCTGTATCAGCACATTTCTGTTCTCTATTCCGCAATACCCCTGTGCTTCATTTAGAAGCGATACGTAGCACAGGGCTTTAAAATTGGGTTAGAACTGAACACACGGCCTGATGGACTGGCATCTTAACAGCCGAACTTCGCAAGGACAAAATGCTCCGAGAACGGAGGAGTCCCGTACCTCTAAAGCATTAATGCATAGAGAATTCTTCATCACCTTCCACCTGCTTCTCTTATTCCACTTTGCTTGAAAACTGGGTCCCAAGTGGGCAATTAAAGGCTTTAATGTAACAGTCATTTAAACACGGATCAGGTTCCAGTCATATAGAAACAGAGGGTGGGATGTCTGTTTTTTACAGCAGAAAGGGTACACGGGGAGAGGGTTCAAACGTTGTCAAACCCCCCCCCCCCCCCCAATTCCGCGCTTCTCTCTCCAGCCACTTTGCTTACATTTTCAGTAGCGGAGCCTGATGAAAGAGAAAAGAACTTGGAGGGGAAAAGACTGAAGACAAGCAAGCTGCAGATGGGGGGTGGATGGGATAGTTCTTCAGTAGAAGTGCCCCCTGGAGTTCTCCCAGAACTACAATCAAACTGCAGATTACAGAAATCAGCTACCCTGGAGAAAATGGAAGAAGAAGAAGACGAAGAAGAAGAGAAGGAGAATTGGTTTTATATCCGCTTTTCACTACCTGAAGGAGTCTCGGAGCAGCTTACAATCACCTTCCCTTCCTCTCCCCACAGCAGACATCCTGACCGATTTCCCACAAGGAGCTGCTCCGGACTGGCTCTTCTCTTTTCCCCGATATTAGTCAATTTCCCACTACTTGCTGCGCGGCCACATTTTGACCCGCAGCATCCCCCAATTCCCCCCAGGTCTTCACGATCCTTGTTTTTTGAGATCGCGAAAACACGGGAGAAATAGGGCGATGCTGCAGGTCAAAACGCAGCCGCACAGCAAGTAGTGGGAAATTGACTAATGCAGTTGGGGGGAAGAGAAGAAGAAGAAGAGATTGGATTTATACCCCGCTCTTCACTACCTAAGGGAGTCTCAGAGCGGCTTACAAACTCCTTTCCCTTCCCCTCCCCACAACAGACACCCTGTGAGGTAGTTGGGGCTGAGAGAGCTCTGAGACAACTGTCCTTGAGAGAACAGCTGGTACAGAGCTATGGCTTGCCCAAGGTCACCCAGCAGCTGCAAGTGGAGGAGTGTGGAATCAAACCCGGTCCTCCCAGATGAGAGTCCGCACACTTAACCACTACACCAAACTGGCACCAAAGAGAAGAGCCAGCCCAGAGCAGCTGCTTGTGGGAAATCGGTCCCTGTGAGGTAGGAGGGGCTGAGAGAGTTCTAAGAGAACTGTGACTGGCCCAAAGTCATCCAGTGGGCTTCATGTGGAGGAGAAGTGGGAAATCAAACCTGGATCTCCAGATTAGAGTTCACTGCTCTCACCTACTACCCCAGGCTGCCTCTCTTCAAAAGATGGGCTTCTCTGGCTTTATGTCTCCCCTTGAATTCCTCTGTCTTCCCTGCCTCCATGAGGGAAGGAGGGAAGACGAGGAAGTTTCCATCTCTGCACCTGCAGAGTTCCCCACCCAACCGGTTCACAGCGCAGCAGCATCTCCCACCTGAGTATGTGTATGCCTGGATCAGGGAGAGGAGGCTTGACTGTGGGTACAGCCGCTCGCAATGTACCCAGGTCAAGAGGGGGGTGTATGTCCTGGCTGGCAGATGGCAAAGGTCACTGCAAACATTTGGGCCTAGGGCTTCCTGCCTCCAGGAGGGGCCTGGAGAGCTCTTGGAATTACAACTGTCCTCTAGACCAGGGGTGTCAAACTCATTTGTTATGAGAGCTGGATCTGACAAAAAATGAGACCTTGTTGGGCTGGGCCATTTGTGTCATAAAATGTAATGCCTGGTAGCAGAGGTATAAACTTTATAAAGGACACAAACACAAAGGGTTGTGTTTTTTAACTTAAAATAAAAACATGCTTAAAACATTCGCACTCTTGCCATATTTTGTTTATTTAACATTGTCTGATAACTGGCACCTCTTGCTCTGAATTATTACATCAAAATGTCTGTGCTGCTGCAATCGCGAGTATGCTGTTCAGGTGTGTATCTGTAAGTTGCAAACCTACAATGACACAGCAGCAGCAGATCTGGAAGAAGAAGCAGAAGCCAGCCAGTTCCACGGAGGGCTTGATAAAAGTCTTCCGGGGGCCTGACCTGGCCCCCGGGCCACGTGTTTGACACCCTTTCTTTAGACTATAGCAAGCAGTTATCCTGGAGAAAATGGCTGCTTTGGGGGGTGGACTCCGTCACATCCCTGCTGAGGTTCCTCCCTGAATCCCGCCCACCCACAAATTTCCAGGAATCTCCCAAGCCAGAATTGGCAACTCTGCTTGGACTGGTCTTGCCCTCATGCCCCAAATTTATTTATTTACTTTCTTTCGATCGGGGCTGTATTCATTAACAGCCACCTAAAGCAAGAGTATTCCATGCTAGTTACCTCCAAGAAGGTCTGCTTTTGATGGTGACCCCAGAATGGGTAAATAATGTTCCACTTCATCTTATTATCCGTTTTCAAAAATGCCTGCACACAGCCGCATTCGCTGACACAAATTTTAATGTTTCAGGTAGGTGCTAAATAAAAAGACACTACCTTTCATCTGCATTTTCATTTAATGCTAATACAGGCACTTGTCAGTAGATGCAAAAGTTAGAGGAGACAAGAGTTTATTTTTATACCTTACAGCACAGCTACTGGAGGTTTTCCTTAGATCACTGCTTTGTGTGTGTGTGGGGGGGAGCTTTCCCCCTTTTCCTTGAAATGCTGTAGACAGATTTTCCTTTTCCCCCACACCATCTTCATTCAAAATAATTTTAGACCATCTTTGACATTTTAATACCAACTTAAAGGCAGGCATATGCAATTTCTTTTTTAATGCATTGGTTCAATGTAAAATATATATATATCAAGCCAAAATAATGATGGAATCATTATCTTTTCAAGGTTGACAAAGGGCAGTAATTTTTGACCTGGTTTGCAGTTCTCTTCCTTCTGGCACAAGCTAAACCCTTGGGGACGTTGCACTGGAAACTTGGGTCTGCCTCAAGCCGATGGCCGTGTGCCACTGAAAACAACATATCCCTGGAGGAATAGGGTTGATGTTCATCACTTTCCCCCCTCCCCACCGTGCCAAAGAGACCAGCCAAATAAAGAGCAATAATTTCTCAAGTTAGTTCAGTTTTACTGGGACCCTGCCTGATGCAGCTGCCAAGTTAGGGAAGCTGGGAGAACTTTAACAAAATTTAACTTTGAAACACAAGACAAGATACTTCATAAACAGTTCATTGGGAATTCTTTTCAACTTGTCCTAAACTTTTCAGTTGTCATTAAACAAACAAACTGAGCTTGCCATGTTCCTGGATGGGACATATGATCCTTACGAAAATTTCCTGGGAGTAAACTCCGTCGATTAACATTGGGCTTGCTTCCAAGTAGACCTGCTTAGCAGAGCTCCCAAGGGAAATTGTCCTTCCAGGAAAGTGTCCTTAGGACTGCAGTCTTAATACACTAAGACCGATTTCCCACAAGCAACTGTGCCGTGGTCAATCTTCCATTTGCCCCAGTTGTGTTGGTCAATTTCACACTATTTGCCCCCTGGCCGCATTTTGACCTGCATCTCCCCTCAATTTCCCCTGCGTCTTCTCAATCCTGTTTTTTGAAGATCAAGAAGATGCGGGGAAAATTGGGGAGAGCTGCGTGTCAAAATGCAGCGGTGTGGCGAATAGTGTGAAATTGACCATTGCAACCGAGGCAAATGGAAGAGTGACGGTGGCACAGTTGCTTGTGGGAAATCAGTCTAAGTTTTTACCCTGCTCTTTTGAGGCAGCTTATCCTCAAATGGGCTTGTGAGATGCAATTCCACAAAAATGCCGTCTGAGAATGTTTTTATCTATGCAGTATTTAAATTGTTTTATTATCCATGCATGTTGTTATCGTTATGTTGTTCACTGCCCTGAGCCATGTGTATTCAGGGTAGGGTGGTCTATACATTAAAATTATAAAAATAAATAAAGCCTCCACTCATACATTATAGGCCCCCGATGCGTGCATATCTTGCTGCAGATTTTCAGAGCAGTACCTTTAATCTTGACTTCAGATTCTGTGCCCGCCTTATGCATCATTATTTTTCCTCTGGTGTACTTAATCCTGCAACTACAATTTTTAAAATGCACTTTTCTAAATTGGGGTGAAACGTCTCTTGTGACCTGTAGGGGTGGCATCCAAAGTTTTTTTTAAAAAAAAATCCACACAATTGCCCTATTGCAACTCCACAGTAGCATCCAGCAAACATAGGGCTGCCAAGTCCAACTTGGGAAATATCTGGGGACTTTGGGGGTGGAGCCAGGAGACTTTGGGGGTGGAGCCAGGAGAAAGGAAGTGACATCATTTTGTGATGTCACATCCTGTGATGTTGCTTCCACATGCTGACACATGAACTCATGAAGTTTCCTAATACTGAATCAGGCCATTGGTCCATCAAGGTCAGTATTGACTACTCAGACTGGTAGTGGCTCTCCAGGGTCTCAGGCTGAGATCTTTAATGTCACCTATTACCTGATCATTTTTTAGCTGAAGAGGCTGATACCTCCTGCATGTCAAGCAGATGCTCTATCACTGAGCAACAGCCCTACTGAATCCTTCCTCATCTCGGCAGAATATGAAGCACTAAGTGCTACACAAGTGCTAAATATGATTTTCATATCATAAGAACAGGAGAGAAGCCACAGTGGATCGGCCCATCCAGTACAGCCCATCCAGTACAACACTCTGTGTCACAACAGTGGCCAAAAATACCAGGTGCCCTCAGGAGGTCCAGCAGCGGGGCCAGAACTCCAGAAGCCCTCCCACTGTTGCCCCCCAAGCACCAAGAATTCAGAGCATCACTGCCCCAGACAAAGGGTTCCATTTAGACCTTGTGGCTAATAATAGCCACTGATAGACCTCTGCTGGATGGGGACAGAGAGAGGCAGACAGACAGACAGAAAAAAGAAAGAGGGAGAGAGAGAAGGGAAAAAAACTGGCAGAGGCACTTACTTCCATTCAGACCTTGTGGCTATAATAGCCACTGATAGACCTCTGCTGGATGGGGACAGAGAGAGAGACAGACAGACAGACAGACAGAAAAAAGAAAGAGGGAGAGAGAATGAAAAGAGCTGGAAGAGAAACTCACCTTGCCAGCCACATGCAAAAGCAGCTCCTTCAGTCCCTCCTTAATCTCTGGGCGGACCTCTCTTGCTGTGGAAGCTCTCTTGCTGACTTCTTAAAGGGGAAATGTTTGGTGAGGCTTTTTACTGCAGGGCAGGCTCTCTGCAGACATTTCCCTTTTAAGGCAGCCATTTTGTCCCCCCGGTGGCCAACTTTGGAAAAGCGGGAGGTAAGCACTAAAAATCGGTGTTTCCCCCGCCCTACCGGGGGACTTGGCAGCCCTAAGCAAACACCTTCCATTTAAATTCTTGTGGTTCAGGTTTTGCAAGTATATTTTCGTTCATTGAATGAAATGGAACAGAAAGGAAGGCAGGCAGAGAGGAAAAACCCAATGTTAAAACTGACCAGACATGGTTTTTTTAAAAAAAAAACTCACAAGAGATTGAGGAGAGAGAGGAAGAGATTGGATTTATACCCTGCCCTTCATTCAGAGTCTCTGAGCAGCTTACTATCTCCTTTCTCTTTCCCTCCCCACAACAGACACCCTGCGAGGCAGGTGGGGCTGGGAGAGTTCTGACAGAAACTGCCCTTTCAAGAACTATGGCTTGCCCAAGGTCATCCAGCAGCTGCAAGTGGAGGAGTGGGGAATCAAACCCGGTTCTCCCAGATTAGAGTCCGCTCGCTTAACCACTACTCCAAACTGTGAAGCCCCGTTTTCCATATTGTGGAGCACTAGGGGATTCTCTGTGGTGTTAATGCTAATTTCTTGCTCTTTGTGATTTTCTAATTTGATCCTGCACACTGGTTGTAATCTTGGCAGTTTTTTAAAGCCTGTCCCATGCAGATTGCACTCTGTCCTCCAAATGGATCGATCCCAAGTGGTTCTTAAGTTTAGCGGTTTGCAGAAGGTTCATGTGGCTTAGCCGCCATCTTAATGTTGGGCTTCCAGAGACTGCCAAAATGGTTCCCCAAAAAAACTTTGTTCACTAAAGCATTAAAGGGGGCAATGATTTCAAAACTTTAGGCTTCTCATCCCAGTGCCTTTCTCTTTGGATCTCATGTCAATTTCATTCTGCGCTGACAATCCCCCTCCTTTATTTTGTTTACATGCAGCACTGAAATCCTTTTTTTTTACACTGGGGACACTGCTGTTTGCCTCCTCTCTGATCCCCATTTCAAGTCAATACCAACAGGGAATTAAATCTCGTTCAGCGCCTTTAAACTTCCCTCTCGTTGTTTTAATATTTTTTTATTCAGCGATCCAAGACTAGCAATAGTCTTAAATCACTAGATTCCTGCTGCTTCAAAAAAATTAAAATATTAAAAATGAGGAGGAAATGGAGCTTATACACTGATTGGGGGGGGGGAACGGCAGAAGGTGCAGTGTGGGTGGAACAACCTCAGTGTGTGCAAGGGAGTGAACTTCAAGGGGAGGCAAATGGGAGGGGAAAATCTTTTGAATTACCTTCATCTTGAAAGCAAAACAAGGGGGAAATCAGCACAAGAGCACTCTCAGAAAACCCACAGAAACAGTAACCAGAAAGCAAACAGAGCATTGAAGGGCAGAAAATCAATGCAGAATGACAAAGAAAACCCGACAGACATGCGCAGTGAAAGCAAAGGAAAACATCTGTGCATAATAGGCCATACTGAAATTACCCACATTAAAACACACATATAAACAAAAGTATTAGACAAACACCCAAGAATCACCCAGAATAGCTAACACGGAATACTCAAAGCCTGAAAATATACCTACAGATAAAAATCCTAGCAGCATAAAATGCTTCAATAAAAAACAACAACAGTTGAACAGTATTTGTTTATTTATACCCCGCCTTTATCCACACTCGAAGTAGCTTACCCCATTGTCTTCTCCTCGATTTTATCCTCACAACAAACCATTGAGGTATGTTATGCTGAGAGTGTGTGGTTGCCCAAGATCATTCAGCAAGTTTTCTGCGGCACAGTGGGTCTCCCAGCCTCCTAGAGCCTAATCCAATACTCTTAACCACTAAAAGCACTAAAAAAGCTGAAGTTTGGACATTCTACAGGTTGGGTGCCACCTCCAAGAATGCCCCGTCACATAAAGCAATATCCACATCTGAGCAAGCTCATTTGGGAGGAGGCAACCCTATACAAGTAGGACTGAAACAAGTTTCCCAAGAAGACACTTCGGTGTCCGCTGCTGGATTTCTGATCACTATTATCGGTGTCGGTATCTACAGACCTTGTAGTCCAGTAAAAGTATATAATGATGCTGGACATTTTTTAGAAAATGGTTTTTCTAAACATTCACAGTAGAAAGGTTTTCAGAAAGTTGTTTTAGCAACGGGACAGGGACTGGGGTCTGTGCTACAGTTTCTAGCATGCACCGTATGTTGCCATGCGTAGGATCCTTCCACATTAAATCCAGCACTGTTTAATGTTTTGTGTTAATCCTATGCTTGGTTTCAGATCCGTTTTCAGATTTCCTGCTCACTTTCACATTTCTGCAATCCAAACCTCTGCAGTATCGCTTAAGGGATGGCCCGTTCCTGTTGATTTAAATTACCTTGTGTGGTTTATTTATTTACTTATTAAAACATTTATCCCCCGCCTTTCCTCATAGTTCAAAGCGGCTTACAATAAGAGCGAAAAGTATTTTCCATTTAAGACCAAAAATAAGATCACAACGCCCCCATCTCTCTCCCCTTCTCCCCTTAAACGATGCCTGACATTCAAAGCCCTGGGAAGCAAGCAGGCCTTGCAGCGCCTCCGGAAGATCTCCAAGAAGGGGGCCCCTTAATCTCTTCAGGGAGCCCATCCCACAAAACCTGGATGGAAAAGGCCTGGGCTTTGGTTGATGCCAGATGACCCACTCTGAGAGGCAGGATAATCAATAGACAGGCTGCTGCACAGGCTGGTGCATAGGGACATATGGAAGGATGATGCAGCATGCCTTGAGTTCCGGTGAGAAAAGTAGGGGGCTTTCACACATGCTGAATCTTCACACCGTTTCAATCCACTTCGGCAACCTTTGCAAGTGGGTTTTGCCATTTCGCACTGTAAAATGCATTTCCAAGGTGCATTGAAAGCAGACTGAAAGTGTGTTATTTAGTGTGTGTGAAAGCACCCTATAAATGATATTTTTTTAAAAAAATAACTCCTTCCAACAGCCCTGTAAGGAAGGCCAGTATTACCATTCCCATATTACAGATAAGGGGGTGAAAGACAGCGGTGCTTTCACCAACAAATCCAGAGCTGAGCCTTAAAATGTACAGCACGTGGAGTATATGATTCATTCCATAGTTGTTATTTTGAAGCCGCAGGACCCTGGAGCTGGAAGCCACCTCAAGGGCCCAGCCGTTTCTTAGCGATTCTGCACGCAGCATACGCATTTGCAGTAATTGCATGCACACCGCAGAAAGCAGGTATCTCCTGGTGCCAGAGACTTGACTGCTTTACGGTCTCCTCTTTCTGACTCTGGATTCATGGCCCCACTGAGGGTCTACCCATGAAGTTACTCTTGATTTATGCTAGCGTAAATGTCATAATTTAGTTTATGACTTGAGTGTTGTATATTTTTTTGAGGACCTAAGTGAAGCTCCCCTTCCAGGGCAATTTATTAGAGTTCGCTCGCTCAGTGGGGAAAAGTCGCCTGTCAGAAGGGGCCAATGCCAAGAGCAAAGTGGCCCAATGTGAACTAAAAATCACTGAGGACCGGCAAAATAAATGAGTCGCAGCAATTTGAGATGAGAAAAACTCAAATAACTACCACTGGATGCGAGACTGAAATGCTGAATTGCAAATCCATCCAACGCCACAGTTAACAAGGAAGCTCATAGGATTGCCAGCCTCCAGGTGGGGCCTGGAGATCTCCCAGAATTTCTACTCATCTTCAGTCTACATAGATCAGTTCCCCAGGAGAAAATGGCTGCTCTGGAAGGTGGACTCTATGGCATTTATACCCTGCTGGGGTCCCTCCCTGGGCTCCACCCCCCAAATCTCCGAGGATTTCCCCAACCAGAGGTGGGAACCCTACTCACGACTGAGCTGGACTGCAGTACAGTATTTGGATCAAAGACCAATATGTACTACAAGCAGGTTTTCCTGGAAGACACCGTGGTCTGGTGGCCTTCATGGCAGTGCTTACCTGGACCCCCTGCATGCTAACTGCCATCTGTCCCTATTATATAAAAGCCAGGTGGGGTGGCAACATTCCATGTGCTCTCCTTGGCTGTAAAATGCTCTCCCTCAGCCATTGGTCCATCAGTTGCCACTCAAGAGTACTCGCATGCCATTGGCTGGGTGCTGGGTCTGCTCCTCTTCCCCACCCACTCCCCTTTCAGCCACTGTTTTCTGTCAGAACCACTGTGTCTCACAACGAAGACACTTCTCTTGCTCAGCTCCTGTGTGGGACTGTTTTCCCTCAGTGGCTGTTGTGAGGGTTGCCAGCTTCAGGTAAGGAAGCCAGTTTAAGGAAGCCAGAGTTTGGGGAGGGGAGAGGAAAGGCCTCAGCTGAAAAGAATGCCATACAGGCCACCGGCCAAAGCATTCTAACTTTTCCCTCAGTGGCTGTTGGTAAGCAACCAAGCTTGGTTCTGTCAGTAAAAAGACAAAGAAACAAAACCCTTTCTATGCTTTTGTGAGGAACTCATTGGGGCCAGTCCATTGCCAGCTCCAGGTTAGGAAATTCCTGATTCCACCCCCCTCCCAATGCTGCCGTCCACAGGATCCACCCCTCCAAATCTCCAGGTATTTCCCTGCTCAGGGCTGGGAACAGTGTTCCCTCTAAGCTGAGTCAGTGTGAGCTAGCTCACAGTTTTTTAGCCTCTGGCTCACACATTTTTGTCTTTGCTCAGGAAGGAGAGCTCCAGAGCAAACTAATTTATGCAGTAGCCCAATCACTCACTCATAACTTTAATGCCAGTAGCTCACAAAGTAGAATTTTTGCTTACAAGACTTCACAGCTTAGAGGGAGCATTGGTTGGGAACCCTACTTTCCCCTTGGTGCCTGCTGCTGGTCAACCAAGCTTGGTTTCTGTCAGTAAAGGGCCCTTTTCACACCTATTTTGGCCTTTGGGAGAAAATTCATTGTGCCATTATACCCTGTGGAGATGCCCCCCCTCCCATGACAGCCAATGTGACATGGCAGTCAGGGCTTCAGAGAATGGTAGAGGCTGCAGGTGGGGGGGAGATGGAAAGCTGAACAGTGAGGGGAAAATAAAGGTAGGTTGATGCATGGCTGGAAAGGAGATAGGGTTGCCAACTCCAGGTGGGGAATTCCTGGAGATTTGAGGGATGGAGCTTGGCGAGGGTGAGGTCTGAGGAGGGGTGGGGCCTCAGACAGGTACCACAGGTACCAATGCAAAGGTTTTCCATTGGCTCAAACCCACACACAGGACTGGGTCGCTAGCACTGATTCTGACAAACGTCACAGCTCCACTGACTTGCTTTTCCACTTGTCCTTTCCCTTCTTAGCCCTGCTTAGCCACTGCGAAGATCTGTGTCCGCACTCTATTTAATTAGACTCAGCAGATATAGCAGAGACACTGGTTAGCTTACCCTTTCGTTATTATCTGGAGCACTTTTCATGAAAAGTGAGGGTATTACTATCAGATCCTTGGCAGTGTTCCAAGTAAGCTAAAGTACTGGGCTTTCTTGCCCCTCCCTGAAGCTATTCTTTCAGCTTTAAATAGTGGTGGGGGGGGGGATGTTCTTCCCTGCTTTTTCCAAACCCACTAGAGAGATTTTCCAAGTTCGGTTAGCTCTTCCTCCATTTCAAAACACCATCCATACCATAGTCCGACCTCAGGTTGCTAAACTGCAGGTGGGACCAGAGAGAACCACGGAAGAAGGTTATAGGAAAAACAAAAATGCCATGGAGAATAATGAAAACAAGTATGCAAAATGTATATATTTGTGTGTGTGTACATTTTGAATGTTTATATTGTCTCTGAATGCTGAAAAGCTGTGACTTCATTGCGTTGTTAATGTATTTTCATTTACACACACACACACATATATATACATTCTGCATACTTGTTTTCATTATTCTCCAGGGCATTTTTGTTTTTCGTTTAAACCCCAGGTGGGGCCTGGTGATCTCCCAGAACGACAACTGATCTTTAGCTGACAGAGATCAGTTCCCTTCGAGAAAATGGCTGCTTGGGAGGGAAGACTTGATGTCATTATACACCAGTAAGGCCCAATTTCCACCTCCCCTCTGAAGTAGTTTGACTGCTGTCTTTTCCTACGCTCATTTCATGCTGGTTTCAAATTTCACTCCCTGGGTCTGAAGAGCACAAAGCCACAGGATCTGTTTAAAGCAGTAAAATGCT
Source organism: Lepidodactylus listeri (assembly GCA_029233225.1). Lineage (NCBI taxonomy): Eukaryota > Metazoa > Chordata > Lepidosauria > Squamata > Gekkonidae > Lepidodactylus > Lepidodactylus listeri. The sequence goes on from JARCFY010000017.1 coordinate 48,240,695, forward strand.
AGCTTGACCACAGGAGGGCAATTAATGAATGTAAACAGTAATTTTTAAACTAGAACAAGAATGGTTTGAAACTAGAAACAGGTATAGACAGGTTTTTTTGAAACTAGAATGATTTCAGCGGGAAAGTCAGATGTAGATTTGACCTAAGGTGTCTCCCCCCCACACACACACAAGACCCCATCCTCCCCAGATTCTACCCTCAGATCTCCAGGAATTTCCCAACTCTGAGAGTAACCTGAGAGACAAACGTCAACACTTGTGTCTTAACAGAAACAGAGTTAGCGTCAGTCCAAACAGAGCTGAGAGCAGGGCCGTGAGGCTGTTGTGTCTTCATGGACACATTTGGAGAGAGCCTTGCCCCCTCTTCTGCCGCTGGTGTGGGCGGGGAGACAGTCACCTTCTCCAAGCATTGGTGGGGTCCTTGAACAAACATCTGTGAGAGCTCTTGAGGGGCCATCTCCTAACAATTAGCACTCACCGAGGAAGCAGCTACAGCCATTAAAACACATTAACGTTCCGGAATGCCCACTGAGTGTCACCTGAGGTAAACTATTCACTGCCATCAGACAACCATCTCGCAATAACACAGTGGGGCAAAGCCCACACAGATATTGCGTGGCATTCCAATTGCAAGGAGAAAGTCAGACAAAAACAAATGACATTGCTATAGACGAGGGCTTCCAGCTCCAAATTGAGAAATACCTGGAGAGCCTGAGGAGGGCCCCTGGCAGAGAACAATTGTCAAAGAGTCCTCCCTCTCCAAAGCAGCCATTTGCTCCTTGAGAATTGATATCTGTTGCCTGGAGATCAATTGTGATCCCAGGAGATCTCCAGCCACCTCCTGGAGTTTGGCAACCTTGCTATGTACCCACACGCCTTTCCCCTCCCAAAGGTATTACAGGGCTGGCTAGGAGGGAGAATGGCCACACAATGGGGAATTGTGCATGGAAGAAGGACCTGAAGATTTACTCAGCCAGCAGGTTTGCGGAAATGCCAGTAACAGACACAGAGTAGGTCAAGATGGGTAGCCGTGTTAGTCTGTCTGCAGCAGCAGAAAAGAGTAAGTAGAAAAGAGTAAAAGTCCAATGAAGAAGAAGAAGAAGAAGAGATTGGATTTATACCCCGCTCTCCACTCCCGAAGGGAGTCTCAGAGCGGCTTACAAACTCCTTTTCCCTTCCCCTCCCCACAACAGACACCCTGTGAGGTAGGTGGGGCTGAGAGAGCTCTTTCCCAAGCTGTCCTTGAGAGAACAGCTGGTACAGAGCTATGGCTTGCCCAAGGTCATCCAGCCAGGTGCAAGTGGAGGAGTGGGGTATCAAACCCAGTTCTCCTAGATTAGAGTCCGTGCACTTAACCACTACACCAAACTGGCTCTCCACTGCTCACTTCTTCAGATACAGCTAGCTCCTACTCCTGCTCATCCTCTAATGTGATTTATGCCATCATGTGTCAGCAATGCCCTTCCACCTCCTACACTGGACAAACAGGCCAGTCCCTTCAACAAAGAATAAATAAAGTCTGATATCAGAAACACAACATTCAAAAACCAGTGTGGGGACATTTGAACTTTCTAGGACATTTGGTTGCTGACTTAAAAGTAGCAATTCTCTTACAAAGGAATTTCAAAGGGAGGTTAGAAAGAGAGACTGCTGAATTGCAACTGATAATGAAGTTCAGGACTACGCATCCACCTGGACTGAATCGAGACCTAGGTTTCCTGTTTCATTGCAAATGCTGATTTCTCCATGCCTACTACCTCTCTGCATATCACACCTAATCCAGTCACACTTGCTATGTCATTCACCTGCTATTGTCATTTGCCATCTGAAATCTCTCCACTCTCGAATATATAAGACGGATGGACGCCCATTCTAGCCGTATCTGAAGAAGTGAGCATTGACTCATAAAAGATCATACACTACCACAATTTTTTTGTTAGTCTTTAAGAAGCAGAGTAGGGAGACTGAATGGTACAGTGGTTAGAGTGTCAGATTAAGCTCTGGGAGACGTGGGTTCGAATCCCTACTCTGCTGTGGAAAATTGCTGGATGACTGTCCTATGTAACAGCATTGTCCCCATTGCTGTGGGGGTTTATTTATATCCTTGCTTTCATCCCCAGGGGGAACCCAAAGTGTCTTAGAACATCATCCTCCCCTCTTCCTTTTATACTCACACTAACAACCCTGCAAGATAAGCTATATTGAGAAAGAGGGACTCCCACGGTCACCCAGGGAGCTTCTACAGCAGAGGTGGGGATTCCAACTTTGCTTTCTCAGATCTGAGTCCAGCGCTCTGCCCCACTACACCGCACTGGTTCAAGAGCACCCGATAGCCCTTTGGCTTCCTAGGGGAGGCAAAGCAGCCTACAGCCTAAGAAATAAACAAATGTGCCCTGACTTGGATAGCCCGATCTCGTCAGATATCGGAAGCTAAGCAGGGCCGACCCTGGCAAGTACTTGGATGGGAGACTTCCAGAGAATACCGGGGCCGGAAAGCAGAGGCCAGCTATCAAGCCACTTCTTTGAATGTCCTCCATGCCCCAGCAGGAGTCGCCAGAGGTCACCATGACTTCCAGGCACGGGCACACACACACACACACACACACACACACACACACATACAGAAATACAACAAAAGAAAACAAAAACAAGAAATAAACAAATGCCAGAGGAGGAGGAAGAAGAAGAGACTGGATTTATACCCCACCCTTCACTACCTGGAAGAGTCTAAGAGCAGCTTACAATCTCCTTTCCCTTCCCCACCCCACAACAGACATTCTGTGAGGTAGGTGGGGCTGAGAGAGCTCTTTCAAGAACTACCCTTGAGAGAACAGCTCTGAGAAAACTTGCAACTGACCTAAGGTCACACCAGCAGCTGCATGTGGAGGAGTGGGGACCTCAAATCCGGTTCTCCCCGATTACAGTCTACGCTCCAAACCGCTACACCAAACTGGCTTTATATAACTCACAGGGCTACTCCTGGGAGTAATGGCACTTTGGGAATCCTTGAAGAAAACTGCTGCCTATTGGCTGGTATGAACATCAATTTTTAAGCAGAATTTTTAGACTAAAAACCAGCGGCAGGAAGGTACTGGAGAGATGGGTGGCGTGTTCCCTGACACTTTAGCCAGAGCCATCGTGGGATGGTGGCGGTTACAGCGCTGGACTTGGACTGAGGAAAACTAGGTCTAAACTCCCACTTGGCTCACTCAGTGACTTCGGGCAAGTCCCCCTCTCTCAACCTAGCCTACCTCACAAGACTACTATCATAGGGTTGCCAGCTTCCAGGGGGCGGCTGGAGATCTCCTGGAATGGCAACTGATCTCCAGACGACAGAAATCAGTTCCCCTGGAGAAGATGGCTGCTTTGGCAGGTGAACTTGATGGCATTATGCCTTGTTGAGATCCCTCCCCTTCCCAAACCTTACCCTCCCCAGGCTCCACCTCCAAATTTCCAGGAACTTCCCAAGCAGGAGTTGGCAACCCTGTGCGGTTGTGAGGATAGAATAGAGGCATGGAGAACGATACTGTACTGCACGGGGTACCCATTGATGAGATAAGTCAAGTAGCTAAATACATTTTCCTGCTCCAAATTCGGCCCCCGCTACTACTTTTTTTTCACCAGAGAGAAGAGATATGGGTAAGGCCTAGGGTTGCCGTCCTCCAGGTGGGGCCTTGAGTTCTCCCAGAATTTCAACCGACCTCCAGCCTACAGAGGTAGGGTGAACTCTTAGGGAATCACATACCAGGTGAACTCTCTCCCTTCTCCAAACTCTGCCATCCTCAGGCTCCACCTCCAAATCCCAATTTGATAGAATCACAAAGTTGGAAGAGGCCATACCAGCCATCAATGCAGGATCAGCCTAGAGCAGGGATGGGCAAACTTGCTCAGTGTAAGAGCCACCTAGAACAGGGGTGGCCAAACTTGCTTAACGTAAGAGCCGCATAGAATAAACATCAGATGTTTGAGAGCCACAAGACATGAACAAATATTACCTGCTTTTATTGGAAAATAAGCAGATTTGCTTTTTATTAACATTAAATGAGACCGCCAAAAATAATAACAAAAGGGGTAAAAGTAGATATTGATAATGATATGAATTTGTCCAGTGATATTTGTTTGCTAATGATATTTAGCTTCCCCAGCCGCCCTGCCGGGAGCCACATAATATATGTGAAAGAGCCGCATGCGGCTCCCGAGCCACAGTTTGCCCACCCCTGGCCTAGAGCATCCCTGACAAGCGCTTGTCCAGCTGGTGCTTGAAGACTGCCAGGGCGGGGGAACTCCCCACCTCCTAAGGCAGCTGGTTCCACTGTTGGATTCTGAGTAAGTCCATAGGGTTCCCAACCTCTCCAGCTTTTGTAACATTGTGAAAGGTCCAGTATCTGGTGTAGCAGTTAAAGCCCTAGATTAGGAGACCTAGGTTCAATGTCCACTTTCCCATAAGGTTCCTTGATTAGTCCAGCCACATACTTAGTCCAGCTCAATTGATTTTTTTTATATATTTACACCCCGGTTTCCTCTGCAAACTCCTGCCAACCTAGCAGTTCGAAAGCAAAAAATTTCAAGTAGATAAATAGGTACCGCTTCGGTGGGAAGGTAACAGCGTTCTGTACACCTCGACATCTAGTCATGCCAGCCACATGACCATGGACATGCTTTGGACAGCGCTGGCTCTTCGGCTTGGAAATGGAGATTAGCACCGCAACCCTAGAGTTGAAGCCAACTGGCTTTCAAGCAAGGGAAACCTTTACCTTTACTTTTTTCCCTCTGCAAAGGAGACCCCAAAAGCAGTTTACAACATCGTTCTCCTCTCCTCCATTTCATCCTCACAACGACCCTTTCATAGTAGGTTAGGCCAAAGGTCGGTGACTGGCCCTTGGTCACCCTGTGACTTTTCCATGGTGGAGTGGAGGTTCAAACTAGGGTTCCCTGGTCACCATCAGCCACTGGCAGGGGATGGGTGGGTAGGGTTGCCAGATCCAGGGTTGCGTGGAGATTTGGGGATGGAGCCTAGGGAGGACAGGGACCTCAGTGGGGTACAATGCTATAGAGTCCACCCTCCAAAGCATCCATTTTCTCCAGGGGAACTGATCTCTGTACTCTCTAGAGAGGAGCTGTAATTCCAGGGCATCCCCAGGTCCCACCTGGAGGTTGGCATCCCCAGTTCAAACCTAGATCTCCCAGATCTTAGTCCAGCAACCAACTGCTAAACCAGATTGGCTCTCAACCTAGAGAAGAAGAAGAGAAGAGATTGGATTTATACCCCGCCCTTCACTCACTTGGAGTCTCAGAGCGGCTTACAAACTCCTTTCCCTTCCCCTCCCCACAACAGACACCCTGTGAGGTAGGTGGGGCTGAGAGAGCTCTGAGACAACTGTCCTTGAGGGAACAGCTGGCACAGAGCTATGACTTGCCCAAGGTCATCCAGCAGGTGCAAGTGGAGGAGTGGGGAATCAAACCCGGTTGTCCCAGATTAGAGTCCGCGCACTTAACCACTACACCAAACTGGCTCTCTGATGGGGTGGCTGTGATGTTAAAACGCGAGGGAGACCGTATCTGTAGCCCCGAGTTCCTTAGAGGAAGGGCTGAATGAAGAGTAATATTTTTTTCCTGCCATGGGGTGGGGGGAAAGGTCATCTTGTCATCCTCTCAGACTAACCTCTCCAAAGCTCTTTTGTCCTCTCCCCTCCTGCCCCGTTCTAACCTGCTCTCTTCCCACCTACTCTTGCTAACATCCCAAGGCAATCAGCAAATTAATAATTTCGTATTTTGAGACCATGGCATTATTTGTTGCTTTTGTGAATGGTAACTTTAAAAAAAAAGGTAATATCTCTTTGCATATTGAGTGCCAGCCATCAGCCACCACACCACATCATGAAATAAAAATTAAATTGTAGTTGGGGCCCTTTTAAATCAACTCAATTAAAATAAAGAGATTCTTGGCTTGATATAGGGAAATATTTGTATTTCCAATTCTATTTGTTAATACATTGACATATGTGCTATTTTTTAAATGTAGCACTAAGTGCACTTTCTGTCAATGCCATAGATTTTTTAATAGACTGAGAAAATGCATTTCATTTCTTCTTATTTTCCTTCAATACATCATTTGGTTCTGCTTTTTGCCTGCATGAAATTCATTTTCTAATGGAAATATTTGTTTTGTAAATCAAATATGTATTATGCACAAAATGCAAAGCACAAATTAAATTATGTTAATGAAATGAAAGAGATATGAAATGCATATTTCATGGACAAAACATAACCTCAGCAAACAACCATTTCTTGATAAAATCTTTAAACACAATCTCATTCTGTGACAGACATATTGTTAAAGCAGATAGCACCTCATTTAAATGGTTTCCTTTAATATTAGCGCTTAGTATATAATTGTAAATAACTTTTGGGATGAAAAACCAATAATGAAATACTGTCTTTAATAGTTTGCTATTGATGTCAGCATAAAATTTGTAGTAGTTGAATATTGGAAATTGGGAGTGTGAACACAATATAGTCAAAAGCGGTAAATGATTGCATATTTAAATAGAGCTGACTAAGGCAAAGATGTTATAGATATTAGTAATAGGCAGAAAATTATGCTGACCTAACATTATTTGACAAAACCCACTGTTTTAAATTATATATTGGTTACACTTAATGAATAATAGATTTTGTAGGTGTTGTTTCTCTGATCATAATGCTGATGATACCATATGTGGAATATTTCCCCGTCATCTAGCTGACAATAAAACAGGTGGACCTCAGAAAGGGTATGGGAACACAATATATGCACATTTCTATGCATATCCATGACAGAACAACACCTCGTATACTGTGCACAGTTCTAAGTAACCATCAGGTTGCAAATCTCCAGGTGGGGGGGATAGAGGTTTCCCAGAATTACAACTCATCTCCAGATGACAGAGATCGGTTCCCATGGGGAAAGTGGCTGCTTTGGAGGGTAGACTTTGTCATGCTCCTTGCTGAGGTCCCTCCCCTTCCCCAAACCCTGCTCTCCCCTCGGCTCTACCACCAAATCTCCAGTTATTTCCCAAGTGGGAGGTGGCAACCCTAAATAACCATCTGGGGGACAGGAAACACAAACGCAGTAGAATTAGAATGGAAAAGGTATACAAAAGAGCTACAGAATTATTGAGATATGGGTGTTTCTTCTGTGTAAGCGACAGCTAAAAAGGAATGTTTAAAATTCAGGCTGGAAAAAGATGGTAATCGAGAAGCAGGGAAAGGATAGTATGAAGAATGGTATGGACTAGGGATGGGCACGAACTGGCTCACGAACCAAAGTTCGTGATGAATTTTGGCCAGTTCATGGTTTGCGAAATAAAGTTTGTGGCAGGTCAACTGGCACGAACTTTCCACGAACTTTCAAGCTGTTTGTGGAGATTCATACTGGTTCATGAACCGATACATTTCCAAACAGACTGTCTCCGCTCAATGGAAATGTTTACCAAACTTCAAAGCAACAGGGGGTCAGAACTTTGAGGGCATGTACAGGAACAAGTCCCCTGTGACTTTGATGTCTCTAGTTTGCACAGGATCTGTTCTATAAACTCCTGAACCTGCACCTGTCAAAATGACTGCCTGTCATTTTAACAGGAGAAGGCTGAGAAGGTTCAAGAGTCTATAGAACGGATCCTGTGCAAGTTGGATACACCAAACTTGCAGGGAATCTCTGGCTGATTCTACCTGTCCTCCAAGTCTGGTGACGAGTGGATTTATGGGGTCTGAGTTACAGGCCCCCAAAGAAAGTGCCCCCAGGAAAATGGTTTCTGGGGAAATGACAGGGGTCATTTCCCCAGAAAGCACTTTCCTGGGGGCACCTTCTGTGGGGGCCTGTAACTCAGACCCCATAAGTCCAATCCTCACCAAACTTGGAGGGCAGGTAGGGGAGAGTCAACCGGAGATCTTTTGTGGGTTTGGTGTCCCTAGTTTGCACAGAATTCATTCTACTAGTTCATGAACCTTATGAACCGAACTGGGTCATTTGGCAGCTAAAAGTTTGTGACGGTTTATGCTTTGCAAACTGAGCACACCACAAACCACAAAATGAACCATATTTTCCCGGTTCGTGTCCTTCCCTAGTATGGATCTGGGCATAATATAGGTTTCTGTTCATTGCCACCTCGAGGTCCAATGGCAGATACCTTTTGCTGAGCAGACTAGGCGTGCTGTTAAGGAAGGTGAAGTTAGTTGAGGCCTGATTCCAACATGGATACCCTACTGTGGCTTTGTATGGAACTGCTCAAATTAAGCAGACTTATACTCTTGCCTTATTGGTGTGGACTCATACATTACCATTGGTACTGCTTTTGAAGGCTACTAATATTTTTTTTATCCATTAAATAAAACGGGTCTTACTCCCTAAAATGTAGCTCTCCTGCTGCTCAACATCAAAAAGACCAGGAATTCAAGCTGTTCCACCTGACTGAAAATAGATATGCTATGAACTCATATGAGAGTTTGCTTCATAGTAAGCAAAGCTCCGCCAGCTCAGGACTGACCAGTAGGGCAGCCACGGGCTGAATCAGATTCTCTAATCTGATTCAGCTCACCACCGAATTGCTGCTGAAATTCGGCAGCAATTTTAAAAGCCACTGGAAGGGAGGGGGTTTGAGGCAGAGGCTCCAGACTTGCAGGGTAGCTGCTGGGGTCTCTCCTCAAAATACCCACCAAGTTTCAAGAAGATTGGACCAGGGGGTCCAATTCTACAGGCCCCCAAACAGGTTGCCCCCATTCCCTCCATTGTTCTCTGTGGTAGGAAAAAAATTAACATTTTTTCCCACCGTAGAGAACAATGGAGGAGATGGGACAATCTGTTTGGGGGCCCATAGAATTGGACCCCGTTCCAATCTTCTTGAAACTTAGTGGGTATTTCAAGGAGAGGCCCCAGCAGCTACCCTGCAAGTTTGGAGCCTCTCCCTCAAACCCCCTTTCCTCCAGCCCCTCATATACCCTATGAGTTTTTGCCATTGATTTCAATGGCCCATAGGATATAATGAGGCTGAAACTGACATTCCCTTTCTGACACATGTCTGGTGATGTCAGGGGACGTGGCATATGCTAATGAGTTATGCTAATGAGCTCCTGCACCTCTTTTTCTCCGAAAGGACCCCTGCTTAACGATATAGGATCAGCTTCATTAATGACTTGTGCCGCCATGACTTCTTGCTCCTTCTTGCAGACCACTCGGTTGCTCTTCCTGCAAATGTCAAACTCTCTGTTCCAGAAACAAAATGAAAAGTAATATCTGGCCGCACTTCTGATTTCTGATATGGCCGGTCACCTTAGCTCACTGAGGTCTCTCCTCCCCCTCCTTTTACAGGTGATGAGAAGGCTTGAGATAGACTGCACCCAACTGTTGCATTCCCAGCATTCCTTGGAAATTAGTTGCTGATCGCATTGTCCAAGTTCCCTGTCATCCCTATTGAGTTCCCTGTCATCTCTCCACCTCTTCCCCTTTTAAAAATAAGGAATACACTCTTGAATTCATACCATCTGACTTTAAGGGCAATGAAAAGCTTATTAAAAATCACCAAAGGGACATCTGTCTGCCTTTTTCAACACTATTTTTATCTGCAGTGCCACGGAAGAGAGAGGAACATAACGTACAAGTTTTTTTAAAAATGACATTACACCCAAAACAAGATTAATATTATGATCTTGAAGATGCATATAATCCAGCAGGTGATAAATAGAAGGAAGTATTTGTTTAAACTTTCCTTGATGCTTGAAAACAGGCAAAGAAACGCTACAATTTAAAACTGAATTTATCTCATTCATTAGACAGGGCATTTACATTTTTTATTAAATACTAGAGGAGACATTGGAGATTTCGATGATACATTATTACAACTGTTTTGGTCCCCCCCCCCCCCCCTTTGGGATACATGAACTTCAATGGAATTCAGATTCTACAATTAACCAAGACATATTAAGATTCTCGGATTTTAATCCACATCATGTTAAGGTCAACATCAAAACAGAAGGCAGTTCCACTGACGACCACCACTAGAACCAGGTAACTTGATTCTCCCCCCAGGTAACTTGATTCTCCACACCAGTAAAGCTGATACCGTACATCGTCCTGAACCTGGTGCATTCATCAGTCACCATTGCTTTTGGGAAGAACCAGGAACTGCCAACCTCCAGCTGCCTGGGTATGAAGAAACCTGCCCTCTAGGGATGAAAACATCTGGTGCAATCTGTCTGTGGTTGCTAGGAAGCTACTCCCCCTGTAGCCATCATATAACTATTAAAGAGCAGGTATTGTAGTGGAAGGACCAGTAAGAATCAGGAGAGTTCCTGCAGCAGCTTCATCAATTGTCATTACCTTCCAGAAACCAGAATTAGTGTGTTTATTGTGATCCAGGTGGGTAGCCTATATGTATGGACTGTTAACTTCCACTTCAATGTATCTGAGGCAGTGCACATGCACACAGAAGCTCATACCTTGGGTATAACTTTGTTGGTCTTAAAAATGCCACTGGACTAAAAAATCACATTTGTTGTGTTTTAACTTTCTATTATTCTGAGCAGCCTTGGTGTCCCATTGTCAGGCAGAAATAAGATTGTATTAATAAAGGGCATTTTTGTCATCGTGATACTAGATGTCCAAGATGTTCACAATGGTTCTTTTTGATGGTGCAGCTGGCGTGTATGTATACGTGCGTGTGTTTGTGTCTACAATAAAATTCTCCTGTTTGTACCGGTGCAGTTGGATGCATCCTGTAAAAGAGTGATGTCACCTTTATTGTCTGCTTTTTGCACCTGCACCCTTAATGGCATCAACTGAAGAAGGTAAGAAGGCTAACTGGGTTCAGGGGAAGACTCCGAAGGCACACAGAGACACCTAAGTAGTAAATCTCAACTCAAAAATCTCAAGATCTTTTTTTTTTTTTTTTGTCTTTCGCTATGTGCATTTTGGGCTGCAGTGGCTCAAGTGCTTAAGATGCTGAACTGCAGACCGGAAGGTCGGTAGCTCAGCAGTTCGAGACCCGAGTGCTGCATGACGGAGTGAGCTCCCGTCTCTGGTCCCAGCTCCTGCCAACCTAGCAGTTCAAAAGCAAGAATTTGCAGGTTGATAAATAGGTACCACTTCGGTGGGAAGGTAACAGCGTTCCGTGCGCCTCAGTGTCTAGTCATGCTGGACACATGACCAGGGAAACGTCTTTGGACAGCGGCTTGGAAACGGATATGAGCGCCACATTTCTAGAGTCATATTCAACTCAGCTGGCTTTCAAGCAAGACAAACCTTTACCTTATGGACATTTTTAAGAATTTGAGCTGGTGGAAGTGGTGGCAGGTAGTTGGTTGGGTGGCAGCTGGCAAAAAGCAGAGTAACCATATGAGAAAGCACTGTAATCATGATAACAATGTATTTTAAAATTTCACTCACATACCTGGAGTGGATCATGTCTACATCGTTGACCGCATGGCTAGGGTGCATTATGTAGTTGCTTTTCACACCAGCGTCCTAGTGGGCAATCATAGTGTAATATGTAGCCAGGCTGTCTACCCACAACAGGACAATGGCAAGTATCCTGTTCCAGGTAACATTAAATGGAAGCTGAATCCCATAATTTCAAGGCAGTATCAGGGATAAGCCAAGCTGTGTATACATCAGTTGGGACATCACACAGCACAGCTTGATTAAATGAACTATGATAGAGTTTATTTGAACATGGGGTACTTTAGGGTTCATCACACCAGGATCTGAAGCCAAGGTTTGGATTTGGTTTATTACATACGTAACTATGGCTTCTCTAGACCTTTAAAGCCCTTTATTGCCAGGGGCCTACATACCGCCTTTCCCCATATGTACCCCAGAAGGCACTGCAGTCAGGGACCCAGAGCTGGCTGGCTTTCCCGAGCATCAAGGAGGCCAAGCTGGTGACAACTAGGGCCAGGGCCTTTTTGGTGGTGGCTCCACTCTGGCGGAATGATCTCCTAGAAGAGACCAGGGCCCTGTGGGACCTTTCACAGTTCTGCAGGTCCTGTAAAACGGAGCTCTTCCGCCAGGCCTTTGGAGCGGCCACCACTTGTACCACCATTACCACTACCACCACTACCAACAATTGACACCTCCTGTTGGTAGAGCCCTGATCTGTTGGATCCCTTAAGTACTGCCTGAGCTAACTGCCCTAGATAGCTGAAGACCAAAGAGCGGACTGTAAAATGAGGAACCACTGTACTAGCACTTTATTATGCTGGTTTTAATGCTGTATTATTTCAATTGTTGCTGTGATTTTATGCGTATTGTTGAAATTTTATTCTGTTTGTAAGCCGCCCCAAGCCAGCCTCGGCCGGGAGGGCGGGATAAAAATCTAATAAATATATATATAATAAATATAAATATGAACGTGGATAGCCTTACTTAATTTTGGCCTGTCCCTCAACATCCTACTTGTGTTCTACACAGCTACTGAGATGCCTGATCAGTGCAAAGGCAACGGAACCAGCATTTCTCACGGAAACCCAGGATTTAAGTGATCGACTGTGTGCTGAATCCTGGTTTCGCAAATGAACCACAGTTAAAACATTTTGTGCCATCTTGGCTGCAATCACACACACTAAATAATCCACTTTCAATGCATTTTCCAACTGGATTTTGCCAGCTCATACAGTGAAATCCAGTTGGAAGGTGCACTGAAAGTAGGGCTGCCAAGTCAGCCCGGGGGGCAGGGGATCCCCCACTATAGGGGTTCCCGATCCGCCGGCCAGCATTCAGCCGGCAGGGGGAACCCCACCCCAGAAGTCGTCCGATGAGAACGACTTCCCCCATATAATGACGTCACCCGGAGGTGACGTCATTACGTTGGGGGCGTTGCCAGGGCGACACTCTGGCAATCGCCCCAAAACTCTATGGTTTGGGGGCGATTGCCAGAGCGTTGCCCTGGCAACGCCCCCAACGTGATGACGTCACCTCCGGGTGACGTCATCACGTCGCCGTGGTGTGCGCGCAAAGCGCACGCGCCAGAAGAGCTCCCGGGGGGAGAACAACTCCCACCTGCCGGTAAGTAGACCCTACTTGGCAACCCTAACTGAAAGTGGATTGAAAGTGGATTCTTTTGTGGGTGTGACTGCAGCCCAAGTCACAGCTGACTTATAGAGCCCATGTAGGGTTTTCAAGGCAAGAGACATTCAGAGGAGGTTTGCCATTGCCTGCCTCTGCGTAGCAACCCTGAACTTCCTTGGGGGCCTCCCATCTAAGTACTTACTAGGGCTGACCCCCACTTAGCTTCCAAGGTCTGATGAGATTAGGCTAGCCTGGGCTATCCAGTACTGTAATCCACTCAGATTCTGCATCTGGCATTCACTCCACATTTTTTTCAACACTGAAGAAAAAGGTGCAGCTCAAAACCACATTCAAATACCCCGGGGGCAATGCCGTACTGACTGCAAAGTCACCCCTGAACAGCCATAAATCTATGCAGAAGGTACCATAAAACCCGATAATCAAAGAAAGTGAACGCGGCATGCAGTGTAGAGGGGACCATAAAGCCCGATGGTCAAAGAAAGTGAAAGCAGCAGGCAATGCAGAGGGGAATTTCTGTTCCAAGGTGGGTTTGGAAAAACAATGGAGGGGAAAGCCAATTCAGAATCGCCCTGAGTTACAGCCCATTTCCCTTCCCTGTTGCACATCAGTTTTGTTCACGCAGATCCCATGATCCTCAGCACAGCCTTTTTTAGAGTCGAAGGGGACCCTCTCTTCCCCTTTTCACCAGTAGCAAATCTGTTTGGATGTAATCCCAAATTCATACATCCCTACTTTGATTCGCCATTCGTGCTTTACAAGAAGCATGTTACACCTATGCGCAAATGCAACATGAAAATCAATACCAAGCAGTGAGTTAACCTCCAGCAAGAGATGAAGTACATAAGAACATAAGAGAAGCCAATGTTGGATCAGGCCAATGGCCCATCCAGTCCAACACTCTGTCACACAGTGGCCAAAAGTACCAGGTGCCATCGGAAGGTCCACCAGGGGGGCCAGGACACTAGAAGCCCTCCCACTGTTCCCCACCCCCCCAAGCACCACGAATACAGAGCATCCCTTGCCCCAGACCGAGAGTTCCTATCTATACCTTGTGGCTAATAGCCACTGATGGACCTCTGCTCCATATGTGTATCCAGTTCCCTCTTGAAGCCATCCATGCTTGTAGCCGCCAAGTACAGACAGCATCATCTCCAGGATGCATGCGACTGCATTCCTGAATCCTCCCAGATGTTAATATCTCCCAGCATGTGAAAAGCAAGCAGGCCCGTAGCCAGGTTTTTGAAAATTCAGGGGGCCTTTAAATAAGTCAGCCTGCCTACATGGGGAAGCAAGCTGCGCTTGGGGAGGGGGCAGTGGTGGGGAGTCCTCCAGGTGACCCAGAGAGTCAGGAGTCCTCCAGGCAGTCCAGAGAGCCGGGGGCCTGGGGGCTGGATGGAAGTTGGGGGGGCCTTGGCAGGAAGTCGGGGGGGCCAGGCCCCGAAATACCCCACTGTAGCTACAGGCCTGAAAGCAAGTATGGTGAGGAGTTGTGCTAAGCTAGTCGATGACATTTGCATGTGCAAAGAGATTTTTTAAGAGAAGGGCAGGCGGCTAAACAGGAAGAAAGCTTAAGTTTTAAACTGCACCTGCTACAAGGACTTCACAAGGAAGGAGCTTTTATCAATGCCACTGATTTCTCCCCCATATTAATCTCTCTACTTTCCCCACCCCACCCCAATCTTACAATTTTGATTCTATATCATTTCATCCCCTGCCCAACATCCAAGACATTTTGGAGCTCCCGTTTACACCCCCCGGTATTAATATTAGGTGTTTGTAAAAGAGGAGGATATTAGCTTCTCCCTTATATCTGTCAAAATTAATAACTTCTCTATCACAGATAACTCTAGGTCAATATTATATTCACAGATGTGGATGGCAATAAAATGTATGGAAATATAATCTCTGGTTTGTCAGTATCCCCAAAGTGTTTATGTTATTGAATTTGGGGCTGCAACTATTCAAAAGGTCAAAAGATACATAGAGTCGGGGTGGGGAAAATGATTCAACACAGGAACTGAATTTTTTTTCTTATGCCTTATAAGAATCGGATGCCGAATGGAGTAGAGAAGTCCAGGGCAGGTTGGAGGTCAGGTGAATGGAATCTCAGAAGCAGATGACCAGCCCAGAGGTTATGATCGAAGGAAAGTTGGGTCAAGCTGGAAGATATGATCCAGAAGAAGCAACCTGAGGTTAAGCAGACGCATGGTTATGATCAAACAAGGAATCAGAATTAATAAAGCAGTCCAAGAATACAGCGAGGCACAAGGTCAAACTCAAGCAGAAGACAGATTCCAGGATCCATTCTTTAAATAAAAGAAGAAATGGCTAAAAGAGATAGCTGCTTTATACTTCCAGGACAGAACAGGTCCTTTCAGTCAGCTGATAGCAGAAGCTTCCCACAGGTCCATCTTGGCCGGGGGTGACCAAACTATGGCTTGGGAGCCATATGCAGCTCTTTCACACATATTGTGTGGCTCCCAGCAGGGCGGCTGGGGAAGTGAAGGGGAGGCATGTCTCCCTGATTGGTCTTCTCTTCCCCAGCCAGTGTTCCCCTCCCTGGGTAGGCTTGAGATGTAGAGGAGCAGAGAAAGAAAGCAACTGTAAATGCATTCTTAAAGCCCCACCCCCCATCCGGCTTGGAGAAGGCATTTGTCTCTTTAAATGCAGGGGGTTGGACTAGATGGCCTGCAAGGTCCCGTCTAACTCTAACAATCTATGACTCTATGATAAATCCCTTCTCCAAGCCATCTATTTGATTTATTTCCCCTCTCCATCCCCATCTGTTTGCTTTCTTTCCACCTTTCTTTCTCTTTTTCTCTTTTTCCCTTCCTTTCTCTCTCTCTCTCTCTTCCTTCCTTCCCCTCCCTTCCCCATCTATTTGCTTTGTCTGTTTCTCTCTCTCTCTCGTTCTTTCCTTCCACCTCTTTTATTCTTTCTTTCCACCTCTCTCTCTCTCTTAGTCAAATAAATACCATTAGCAAACAAACAAATATTATTGGACAAATAAATATTATTATTATCAAAATCTGTTTTAACCTCTTGTTTTTATTTTTGGCAGTCTCATTTAATGTTAATAAAAAGCAAATTTTCATATTTTTCAATTAAAACATGTGTAATATTTGTTCTTCTCTAGTGGCTCTCAAACATCTGGTGTTTATTCTATGTAGCTCTCATATTAAGCAGGTTTTGGCCACCATTGGTCTAGGCAGGATGTGGTTCCTCTGCCAGCCATTTTGAGGAAGGTGTCTGGTGCACAACAATCTGAGCTAACAGCGCCTTCTGCAGGATAGCTGGTAGAACAAGGCTCTGGAACAACTCACACTGTGGGTTCAAGCCCCAACAGCACCTCACGGAAGAGCATTAACAGTGCCATTGTATGCGGAGTTGCACCTTTCTATGTCCTTTGAATTCAATAGGCTGAGAAGGGTGTAACTCTGCTTAGGATTGCACAGGAAACTAGGGCAAAACACACCAAGGCGGTTGTTTACATTTCTATTGGCGTTTACAGCAGTTGATAACATAACTTTTCGAGACAGGGGCCCTTGGATAGATCTAGATGCAAATTATCAGGTGATGATCAATATAATGTATTGATCAATTCCTGGGCGATATGATCGACCGCAGTGGAGGCTTTTTAATTTTCCAGGTTTGCTAGGATTTTCAGTCAATTACAGCAGCCGGAATGGCAGCCATACTCAAGCGGTTGAACAGACGGAATATAATAACTTCCACCAAGGAACCTTGGCATTTTTCACTCACATGGAATCACACTCCCACGCCAAACGGATGTGCATTTACTTTGCACTCACTCCCCGTACCTGGTTTTGTTTTCCTGGAGCGTGGATATAAGTGGGGTTGTCCCCTAGGATTAAAACACTAAAGCAACTAAATAGTCTGACATGCTTTGATTCCAAGGCATTTAAACTGAGACACTGACCAAAGATTTCTTTCTGCTCCCCAGTGATTGGTAGGACCTGGGTAATACCTCTCTACACTTCAAGTTTCACAAGCCTCTCTTACCAGAGGTACATATAAGGCGAAAGGGAAACCCAAAAGGATTACAGCGATCTGGTAGTCCAGTCACAACCAACTCATGGTGACCCCATAAAGTTCCACCTCAAGGGCTTTTCAAAAAGCAAGAGATGAGCAGAAGTGGTTTGCCATTGCCTTCTTTTGCCTAGCCCTGTCTTCCTTGGGGGTCTCCCTTCCTAGTACCGACCCTAATTAACTTCCGGGGTCTGACAAGCCTGGGATAGGTCCTTTCTGCATTTGCCTGCCACCTTGGATTTTCTCAGTGTTCAAGTCAAGGCAATTTTAAGTCCACAGCAAAACAGCATCCAAACAACCCCGGGGCAACAGCAGGCTGAAACCGGGCTGGCCACCCATGTCCCCTCTAAGCTGAGTTAGTGTGAGCTTGCTCACAGTTTTTTTAGCTTCCAGCTCACAGATTTTTGTCTTAGCTCAGAAAGGATGGCTCCAGAGCAAACTGATTTATGCAGAAGCCAAATCCCCTGCTCACAACTTTAATGCCAAGAGCTCAGAAAATAGATTTTTTGCTTGCAAGACTCCATAGCTTAGAGGGAGTATTGTCTGAAGGGCAGTAATGTAATACAGAATGGGAGGGAAACCTTGGACTAAAAAGAAGGTTGAACTCGATTTTAATGCAGAATGGGAAAAGTCCTGGATTAAAAAGAAGTTTGAATTCGATTTTAGCACGGCATTTCTTGGAGGACACCATGGTGAACACGGATTAAAAAGAGAGTGCAGAAAGGACCAAGGTCTGGGTCAGGGGACCCCATTCTGTTTGAGCCTGTGGGCCCCTTTTGAATTCTGAGACAGCATGGAGGGTATAGCCACAAAATGGGAGTCGCAAAATGGCTGCCTCAAGAAGCAGAGCCAGCAATAACATGGGTTACCTTCAGCCACACTGTGAAGATCTTTGTTCAGTGGTAGCAGCTGCTGCCAAAGCGACATTTTTAAAAGAACTGCACAGCAAATGATATCTACGATAGCCAATCAGAAGCCTTTCTGGGCAAAAGCCTACATCTGGTCCCGCCCACTTTCTAACAACACCAGAAAAGGTGTCAGCGGCACCATGCTGGTGACCGTTGGTCTGGGCTATTAGGGCTGCTACAATGTGCTATTGACATGGGGCACATTTCACTCAACTTTCTTTCCCCTGTTTTTAGAATTCCATTTTCCCATTGAATAACTGTCTCCAGTGAAGACCAAGCTCTTAACTGCTGCCCAGAAAGCTTTTGCATCAAAGAGAGGGTGGGGGCTGTGGCAACCAGTTTCTTTTCCTTTTCTTGTTGAATCCTTCAAACTCTGGATGACCTTGAGTAAAATCCTTTTTTAACAAAGCTTAGTTCCTCAATGAACCAGTTAAAATGTCGCAAAAATAAATAAGGCCTATTGTTTGACTTTTCTAAGACTTTTGGAATTCTTTTTCGGTTGGAAAGATGTGAGCCCTTTGCCCTACCTGAGCAGAGAATGGCCACAAAGAGATGAAAAGAAAACCTGTTGCTGGAATGGGAAGTAGGAAACTGAACTCTGTGCAGGCCTGTATTTGCAGATCAGATCCTGAAGAGAAAGAAAGCCAGCCTGCCCCCCCCCCCCCCCCGAGAAGAACCGCAGTTTGAAAGATTTGCTCTCTGAGTCCTAAAATTATCTGCCTTCAGCAATAATAACCAGACTTCTAAACAACGGAAGTAAATTAAAGTAGAAAACTAAATAAATACCAGACCTAGTGAAGAAGTAAGCTTTGATTCACGGAAGTTCATGCCAGAATAAATTTAGTTAGTCTTTAAAGTGTCACTGGACTTCTGTATTACACTGGGTCAAAAACTGGGTTCAGCCAATAACAAGCCAGAGATGCTTAACATCAAAACAGGTCAGCCAATGGTAAGCCAGAGATGCTTGAGAACAGAGCAGCTCAGCCAACGGCAACCAGAAATCCTTCTGAATGTCCAGCATGAGTACAGAATCTTCTGGCATGTTACAATATTGGTTTATTCTTGGCCAATATTGGAAACAGTTCGCTAGAGTTTGAAAACTGGGATTTCAAGGTGTTTTATTAACCACTGTTAACAATGGTTTGGCATGATATTTGATCTTAATATGATTCAAGCCATGGTTTTAAATGACATCTGAACAAAGCCACTGCATTACATTATACATTATGTCCAAACTGAGCCACTAATACTTAGTGGCTCATAGTCATCCAACCTAGGGTTGCCAAGTCTTCAGAACTCACGAGCGGGGGGGAGTCCTCCGGTCGGGAGTTCCTCCTGGCGCACGTGCGAAGAACGCGCGCACCCAGCAACGTCACCAGAAGTGATGTTAGCACGTTGGGGGCATTGCCAGGGTGACGCTCTGGCAATCACCCCAAAACTTTATGGTATCATAGAGTTTTGGGGCGATTGCAAGAGCATCGCCCTGGCAACGCCCCCAACGTGCTGACGTCACTTCCGGTGACGTCATTACATCGTCCTTGCTGGACGACTTCGGGGGTGGGGTTCCCCCGCCGGCCAAATGCTGGCCGGTGGATCGGGAACCCCTTTAGCGGGGGATCCCTCGCCCCCCGGGCTGACTTGGCAGCCCTAATCCAACCATCTTCAAGGATGAGGAATATCTGGACAAGGGTTGCCAGCTCTGAGCTGGGAAATTCCTTGCAATTTGGGACCGGAGCTTGGGAAGGATGGGGTCTAGGGAGGTTGTTCAGCAGGAACATAATACCATGAGCCTGTCCTCCAAAGCTGCCATTTTTTCCAATAGAACCAATCTCTGTAATCTGGAGATCAACTGTAATTCCAGGAAAACTCCAGGAAGTTAACAATACATTAAAAAGCAAGGGAAGCTCGGTGTAGTTCAACACAGAACTGCAAAATAGTCACCGAGAAAAACAACGTTACTATAAATATCCCAATAAACTTAATGTAATATAATCATTTGTATATCTTGCCTTTTTCTTTTCTTTATATATATTTTACTCTTTTACATAGGTTCTTTGAAATCTTACTAAAGGTAAAGGTAAAGATTTCCCTTGCTTGAAAGCTAGTCAAATCTGACTCTAGAGGGCGGTGCTCATCTCCATTTCCAAGCCGAAGAGCCAGCGCTGTCCGAAGACTATCCACGCTATCCATGGTCATGTGGCCGGCATGACTAAATGCCGAGGTGCACAGAATGCTGTTACCTTCCCACCAAAGTGGTACCTATTTATCTACTTGCAATTTCTTGCTTTCAAACCGCTAGGTTGGCAGGAGCTGGGACCAGAGATGGGAGCTCACTCCGTCACGTGGCACTCAGGTCTTGAACTGCCAATCTATAGACCTTCCGGTCTGCAGTTCAGTGTCTTAACCAGGGCTATTTTTGGGAAGGAACGCACAGGAACGGAGTTCTGGCTGGCTTCTGAGTTGGCCACACCTACAGCCTCCCCCCCCCCCCCCAGGTTCCCCAGGAACCTCACAAGCCGCAGGGTGCTTGGGGAAGCCAAGCTGATCCAGGGAGGGAAGGCAGTTTAAACTGCCTCCCCTCCTCAGGTTTCCCAGGCGCCCTGAGGCTGCAGGAAGGGATCCTGGGAGGGAGTTGCGTGGTCATGGGTGTGGCCTAATATGCTAATGAGTTCCTGCAGTTGGGTGTGGCCTGTTATGCTAATGAGTTCCTGCTGGGCTTTTCTTAACCACTGAGTCACCACAGCCCAAATCTAGCTACAGGCTGCAAATAATCTTTCTCATATTCTATATTCATATGCAATACTGTGTCCACCTGGAAGTTGGCAACCCATATTTGAACCTAGGCCTCCCTAGTCCAAGTATCACTCTCTAACCACAGTACCAGACTGCTATATACAGCCCAACTGTGTTACTGCTGCCTATCCCAGGAAGTTATCAGTGATGGTCCCTACGTCCCAACACCTGCATTCTTTCCAAAAGACATCAGGTGGAAATAAGTACAATACCTTAAATTAAACTTCAGCTCTTAACTGTGGGGCAGAGACCAACTATTTCATCTGGACGTCCCCTTTTGTATTATACCGCTATCATTTGTTTTTTGTCTTTTAATTGTCTGGGTCAGCGCACCCCCCCCCCCCCCCACATACACACACACACTTTTCCTGGGGGACTGCAAGCTCCACCGAAGGCGTGCTATACCAGCAAGCCTTAAAGTTGGGGAAGTTATCTGCCCAGTTGCAACAGGCCTTGGACAAGTCTACTCAGGAGTCAGCCAGCTCGAAGGTGCCCATCCGGCTCTCAGCAGCATGCTCGGCAGCAAAAAACAACCCAGCCGAGTTTCTACCAGAGAAGACCCTGGCACTGAGACCCGGGGGAGTTCTGCTGGGGGATCAGGGACCGAAGGCAGCACTGGCCTTCTTAGAGGCGGTTGGGTGGGGCAGCCACCTCTTTAAAGAAGTTCTGGTGGAAGGGCCAGTGAGTTTGTTAATCCAAGGCAAGTATCCATTGGCTGAGGCACCTGTCACTCCCCAGGACTGGGTTGGGGAGATAGGATTGGCTGAGCCCTTTTTAACTGGCAGGGATTATGTTTTGCTTGATTGGCCGAACAACCCAGTCACCCTTGCCAGTTCTCTCCCAGTACTGATGTCCGTGGAAAGCAGTTTACCGCTCTCTAGACTTAGAGTCACAATTCTCCTTCAGAGTAGTTCTTATTCAGTTAGGGTAAAGGTGTTTCTTCTCTCAGAAGAAGAACCTGTCCGACCAATCCTGTCAGAACCACCAACTCCAGCCATCTCTTTCCCTATCAGAAGCCAACTCACTGGCTTGCTGAAGACTCCAGACGGAAAGCCCTTTCCCTCTTCGGTACACAGTTGATCCTATACTTTCTCGCAGCTGATGCTGGCCAATCACAGCATGTAGAGCAGCCAGTCAAACAAGACCTCCACTCCAGGGCAGATAAACTCCTGATCTCCCAGGCTCTCTGAACCAGCAGTGTTTTGAACCCTGCTTTTCATGTGCAATCCGTCACACCCAGGGGACATTTCGAGCAGGAATCCGCCAGAACGCCATTCCAGGAATAACAAGCCCAGGAGCAGGTATATATGGTGATGCACTGTGGGAAAAAAAGCAAAATCATACTAACTTGATCTGTATTTTCATGCTTGTTGTAGGGTAGCTTCCCTGCAAGAGCAAAGGAAACCTAAAGTGTCTTTAGTCAAAGTGTAAAACTGGCTCACCAGCTCTGAATTAGGAAATACCTGGAGGTTTTTGGGGTGGAGCCTGAGCGGTGGGTATTGCCTTCTGACTCACTTCTGGTGATGTCAGGGGTGTGGCATATGCAAATAAGTTAGGCTAATGAGTTATGCTAATGAGCTCCTGCACCTCTTTTTCTACGAAATGACCCCTGGTTTTGCTCTATTCTGGTGTTCTGTCGTGGGGCACTTGCCCAACAAAAAGCAACCCTAGAGGGTGAGTCTGCTCTGGACTCAGACCCAGGTCCAGCAGACCCTGACACTAATTATAAAGGGGGGGTTATAAATGCTCCATTTCTGCAGGAGATTTGTGCCCTTAAAATGTATTCTGTTGCTTTATTATGGTGCAGTGATTAAAGTGTCAGACGAGGATCTGGGAGACTCGGGTTCAAATCCCCACGCTGCCATGGAAGCTTGCTGGGTGAACTTGGGACAGTCACACACTCTCAGCCTCACCTACCTCACAGGTTTGTTGTAAGGATCAAAAGGCGAAGGGGGCAATGCTGCAAGCTGCTTCAAGTCCCCCTTGGTAAGAAGAGAAGATTGGATTTATACCCCGCCCTTCAGTACCCGAAGGCGTCTCAGAGCAGCTTACAGTCACCTTCCCATCCTCTCCCCACAACAGACACCCTGTGAGGTAGGTGGGGCTGAGAGACCTGTGACTGACCCAAGGTCACTCAGTTGGCTTCACGTGGAAGAAGAATATGAGATGGGATTCATACCCCGCTCTTCACTACCCGAAGGAATCTCAGAGCAGTTTACAATCCCTTTCCCCCTCCCCTCCCCTTCCCACAACAGACACCCTGTGAGGTAGGTGGGGCTGAGAGAGCTCTCGAGAACTGCCCTTGAGAGAACAGCTCTGAGAGAACTTATGACTGACCCAAGGTCACACCAGCAGCTGCATTTGTAGGAGTAAGGAATCTAACCCGGTTCTCCCAGATTAGAGTCTGCGCTCTTAACCACTACACCAAACTGAGAAGAAAAGTGCAGTACAAACAAAGTTAACTTAAAAAAAAAAATTAGGATGGTCCACCTTTCCAGCCTGGAAGATGCCGGTCATCGAGCATTCTGTTCTGTACTTCTCATCGCAGTATTTTTGTCAGAGGATTCTCTGGAGAGCCTTTGAGAAAAGTGGTTGCTGAAGAAAGAGATACAAAACAGGTATTTTATACACATCAAGGAAAAAGTAGAAAGAAGGTTGGAGGGTAGGTAAGCTGAGGGTTATTGACATATAACTAGTGGAAATCTGCCTTCCACTGCTCATATATAGATGCCTAGACTGTTTGTTATGGTGGCCAAATCATGCTTGGGAAATACCTGGAGCTTTGGGGGTGGAGCCTGGGGAGGGCGGGGTTTGGAGAGGGGAGGGACCTCAGCCATGTGTAATGCCATAGACTCCACCTTCCGTGGTAGCCATTTTCTTCAGGGGAACTCAGTTGTAATCCCGGGAGATCTCCAGCCCCCAGCTGGAGATTGGCAACCCTACTCACTTGTTCATGGGAACATTTTGTGGAGTCACCCCTCCCCAACATTCTTTCCTTCCTGTTCCCCACAGAGGGAAGGGTTACTTCTTTAATTGCTTTTAAATTCCGTTGTGTTATTTTTAGGTTTTGGCTCACTTTATTTCTGAAAACGCGAATTTGGCTGCCAGAGAAATATCATCTCTGTGTCTTGGATATTTTAACATATGTATCTTGGACCATTTTGGAACGTTCAGCTCCAACAAGTGTTAAACCCTCAGTGTTCTGTTTGCTTGTGTTTTTATTTTGCACATAAATATGTACCCGCATATTATTACTTGGCAACGTACAGCCTTTTTCTTTTTTCCTTTTTTTAATGCGGAAGACAAAAGGCGATTCTTTCCCTGTCCCTCGTCCCAGAAAGGTTTGAAAAGTAGAGCTTCATCCATTAACATCTCAGAGGGTAACCTTTGTCTCTCTTTTTTTTTGTGTGCTAGAAATTCCCTCAGAATGAGTCCATTTTTCTTTCAAGGTGTAATGTATAGTGAAATATAGAAATGCCTCTATACAGAGGGAAGCGGCAGCTGACCCACCTCATCATGATTCAATCTCAAGTGCTGTTTGTCATTCCTTAAGTATTTCTTTCATGAAAGAGAACTGATGTTTCCTCCTTTGAGCTGATTCTTGCTTTAATAAAAGGATGAATCTCTCCAGAACCCATGATATAATTTTAATGGTTAAGACATACCTTGCTCTTAAAGGGGGGGCAACAAAAGGATGCCGTGTGACCCTTCCCACTTGAAGGTGATACCACACGCGGATTTTTCAAAAGCCGAGGGAAAGAAGCTGAGCTTTATACATAAACACACGTGGGAGGGACCTTTGCTCCATTCACAGAAGCATTGTATGGCACGACAAATAGGGATACGTCCCCCCCCCCTTCCCCGCCCAAGGCATAAGAATAATCAAATGTATCACTTCATCTTAACCTTAGGCATCAAAGGAAGGGTTTTTTCCTCCATCGAATTTTCTGATTCCCCTCACCACTCCACCTCAGCTGACGTTTTAGGGAAGGCAATAGGGTAGCCAGTCTCTAGGAGGGGCCCGGAGATCTCCCAGAATTACAACTAATCTCCAGACTACAGAGATCAGTTCATCTGGAGAAAAGGGTTGCTTTTGAGGGCAGACTCTACGGCATTGTAACCTACTATAAGGTCCCTTCCTTCCCCAAACCCTGCCCCTCCAGGTTCCACCGTCAAATCTTCAAGACCGATTTCCCACGAGGCGCTGCCCTGGCGTTGTTCTTCCCTTTGCCCCGATTGCATGCTTGAATTTCCCACTGTTTGCCCAGTACCTCATTTTGACCCACGGCTTCGCTCGAATTCCCCTGAGGCTTCAGTGATCCTCAAAAAACAGGATCACTGAAGCCACGGGGGAATTCAGGCAAAGCCATGGGTCAAAATGTGGCGTGGGGCAAATAGTAGGAAATTCAAGCACACAATCGGGGCAAAGGGAAGAACGACGCCGGAGCAGCGCCTCGTGGGAAACTGGTCCAAGAATTCACCAGAGTTGGCAGCCCTAGGAAAAGGAAAAGCCAGGAGTCACCCTGAACTGTAAATCCTATGGCTGTAATCCTATGGCTGTATGGCTGAACTGTAAATCCTAGGCTGTGATCCTATGGACATTTTCCTGGAAGCAATCCCCCTTGCTTCACAAGGTGCTCAGGATGGCGCTCAGAATCTCATTGGTGCACTGAAGGGAAATCTTAGGAAATGAGCAGGGCCATCCTAAGCAGAGTTATACCCATCTAAGTCCACTGAGGCCAATGGGCTCAGAAGGGTGTAACTCTGCTTAGGATGGCATTGTACGTGCAGCGTTGCAGCTAAGTCAGGAAACAGGATGACACCAGTTCAGATCATAGCTCAGCCAGTTTGGGGTAGTGGTTAAGAGGGCGGGCTCTAATCTGGGAGAACCGGGTCTGATTCCCCACTCCTCCACATGCAGCTGCTGTTGTGACCTTGGGTCAGTCACAAGTTCTCTCAGAGCTGTTCTCTCATGAGCAGTTCTCGATAGAGCTCTCTCAGCCCCACCTACCTCACGGGGTGTCTGTTGTGGGGAGGGGAGGGGAAGGGGAAGGAGATTGCAAACCGCTCTGAGACTCCTTCAGGAGGTGAAGGGCGGGGTATAAATCCAATCTCCTCCTCCTCCTCCTCCTCCTCCTCCTCCTTCTTCTCCTCCTCCTCCATAAATTCAACGGATCACCTTAGGCAAACATTTTGCCTCAGCTGACCCTCGCTAGGGTTGCCAGCCCGGCTACCAGCAGGAGGGTTTTGGGTGGGGATAAGAGTAGGAAACTTTATGGTAAAACCATAGAGTTTCTAGTGATTCTTAGGGCTACTTTATGCCACTTTTGGTTTTGTACCAGAAGTACAAAATAAAACAAAAGGACATAGAAGAAGTGACATAGAGAGTTGCGGGTGGGGATAATGTGGGTGTGGGTGTGCTACAATGCTTGCTAAGGAGCCACATCACTTCTGGCAAAAAACCAGAAGAAACCCAGGGGGCTCTTCGAATTCCTGGGAACTTTATGCTCTGTGAGGGAATGGGACCCCTAGACCCTCCTCCCCTTCTTTATCGGCCATATTTATTTATTTCATTTGGATTGTTTATGCACCTGCCTTTTTCCTAAACATAGCTCTGGGAGATCATTGCTGAAAACTGCAACTGCTGAGAGGACCACTAACTAGGCAATAGTGGAACACATACTCAGGGAAAGGGATATGGCTCAGTGTAGAGCATCTGCTTGGCATGCAGAAGGTCCCAGGTTCAATCCCCGGCATCTCATGTTAAAAGATTAAGTAGTCGGTGATATGAAAGTCCTCCATCTGAGGCCATGGAGAGCCGCTGCCAGTCTGAGTAAATAATACTGACCTTGATGGATCAAAGGTCTGATGCAGTATAAGGCAGCTTCATGTGTTCTGTAACCTGAACACTCCTGAAAATGGTGAAACGACCAGCAAATGAAGTAGACTTCATCTTGAGGAAGATGGTCCTTCAAATATATAGGTAAGGCAAGGAAAGGACTTCCTTGCTGGTCTCCTGTCCAAATACTAACCAAGCCTGACCCTGCCAGCTTCTGTGATCTCAATAGGTCAGCCTAGCCTGGGGTTAGGAAGACCCGATAGTTAACCCCTAATAATAAATGGGCCGTCACATCTTTGTGGACTAACTGGGGTTTGTTCTTTTATTTTGGCTTTAACTTACAATGTTTTAATTATTACTGTAAGCCACCTTGAGCCAAGAGGAAAGGGAGGGTAAAAATATTTTAATAAACGAACGGATTAATTATATTTATGGGTTGCTCTGACCGAGATAGCCCAGGCTAACCTGATCTTATCAGATCTCAGAAGCTTAGCCCTGATCAGTATGTGGAAGGGAGACCTTTAAGGAGTACCGGGGACATGAAGCGGAGGCAGGCAATGGCAAACCACCTGTGAATGTCTCTTGCCTTAAAAACGCCACTGTCACCGTAAGTCAGCTGCAACTGGACAGCAAAACCTTTTTTTAAAGGGTGCTTCTTTCCTGATCCACACAGGTAGGATTAAGTACACTTTTCTTATTGGAGTTTTTGGGAACAGTTATAAGCATTTCAGTGAAATAACAGTGCATTGCACATGAAAGCTCATATCTTGAGTAAAACTGTTGGTCTTAAAGGTGCCACTGGACTCTAAATTTGTTCTATTGCTTCAGACCCACACGGCTGACTCCCTGGATCTACTTCCACTTTTATTTGTCTTATTTTTAACAGAGAAAAATGGCAACAAGAATGGGGGATTACATAGACTGAGGCGGCCTTAGACGAGTGGAACATCAAATACAAATAGTGTTTCTAGTTTTTGGGGAAAAAATCAGTATTGTCAGCTTTGGAAAACAATTAATGAGATTATTTCAGTTTTACAGAGTGGGAAAATGAAGGTACTGGTCGATGTCTTAGCTTACAACCGAGATTTGAAGCTAGGCCTTCTGAGGAGAAGTCCAACACTCAGAGCGGTTTAGAATGATGGAGCAAATTATCCCCACCGACTAAAACGAGATTTATTCACAAAAGACAGCATTCAAACACCATGGCTGCCTCCACACTATGACACATTTGCTCTGCTCAGTCATTCCTTTTCCACAGTCACCTCAGAGTTGAATTGCCAGTGTGGTTATAGCACTTCATATAATGCAATATTCTACATAAATATCTAGCCGTGCCCATCTCCACAGAGAAGATACTACTACGTGGTAACTTGGAAGTAAGTCCTATTCAGTAAAGGTTCCATTTATCTCTGCAATTTTCCTTTCAGTCCTTTGTCTGAATCCTAATTAGTCATTTCCTGTAGCTGTGGCAATCTTAAATCAATGGTTAATTATCAGTTCTTGTTCCCTGGGCCTGGGTGAGGGGACAGGGAGATTAAACACTGCTTTTCACCTCACACATTTATGTTTGTGTGTGCGCACACACACACACAAATGTTGCATCCTACCACTCCCATTCAGCTAATTGCAGAGCCATCCTCTGTCACAAGCAGGCTTTTCCAGCGTATCATTGGCAACCATAAGGAGTCTCTGGGGGATGAGGAGTGACATGATGTGATCACACACACATGGTGTGACATCACTTCCAGTTTGCATCTGGAAGTGAAATCATGATGCTCTAGGAATTCTCTCATCTCTATGTTTTATGCCATTGTGATGTCACTCACCAATCCTGCCCCTTGCCCCCACTGCAGCAAAAAGACCTAGTGAGGCCTAGAGTCCAGGGCAGGAGCTTGCTCACCACCCTTGAGGGGATGACAGCCCTAGTTGCAAGGTGACTTCCTCCTGTGGAACAGGTTCTTCCTCCAGAGAGAGCCAGTTTGCTGTAGTGGTTAAGAGCGCAGACTCTAACCTGGGAAAACTGGGTCTGATTCCCCACTCCTCCACATGCAGCTGCTGTTGTGACCTTGGGTCAGTTACAAGTTCTTTCAGAGCTGTTCTCCCAAGAGCAGTCCTCAAAAGAGCTCTCTCAGCCCCACCCAACTCATGGGGTGTCTGTTGTAGGGAGGAGAAGGGAAAGAAGAAGAAGAAGAAGTAGAGATTGGATTCATACCCTGCCCTTCACTACCCAAAGGAGTCTCAGAGTGGCTTACAAACTCCTTTCCCTTCCCCTCCCCATAACATACACTCTGGGAGGTAGGTAGGGCTGAGAGACCTCTGAGACAACTGTCCTTGAGAGAACAGCTGATATAGAACTATGGCTTGCCCAAGGTCATCCAGCAGCTGCCAAGTGGAGGAGTGGGGAATCAAACCCGGTTCTCCCAGACTAGAGTCCATGCACTTAACCACTACACCAAAAGGAGATACTAAGTCACTCTGAGACTCCAAGTGAAGGGTGGGGTATAAATCCAGTCTCCTCCTCCTCTAGAGGAAAGCTCCACACTTAGCTGAGTAGAGTGGCAAAACACAACTCTCCATTGTAATTTCATAACTGTCCTGTAATAGTCATTAAAAAATGAACTAAATTAATAAGGAGAGTAGCTTTGGCTGCAAAGTGCTTAATTCCCCCCCACACACACACACACACACCAAGAATTAATGATTAACACTTGACTTTTAATATAACCAGCTGAAGAGGATAGATAGTATTTAATTCAGGGGAAGAACAGAGGGAAATTCAAAGGAGTAAAGGCCCTGAGAAACCTCAATAAGTGCTTTCACACTCTACGCTGGACATCCTGGAGCTACAATTGTTCGTTATGGGGTTTTTTTTAATTGCCACAAATCAGGTCCGAAAACAGATGAGGGCAATGAGGAGTACACTGAAATGCACTGAGTTGCTGCTGTCATCGTGTGGATTCTCCACTAAAAATGAGAAAATGAATGACAGCCACTCCAAACTATAACTGGACGTGAGCAGGAGCGACCAAGGCATGTTGATGGAAAGGACTGAGAGAATCTGTGAATATGTCCCACCAATTAAAGATGCTCATTTGGTGGGTACATGAGAGATGGCCCCACAATAATGGAACCACCTCCCCAGGGTGGTGCCCCGGGCCCCCTCATTGTTGATCTTCAGGGGGCAGTTGAAGACAGTTTTATTTAGCTCTGCATTTTGATTGGCTTAGCTTTTATTATCAGCAGTCCTCATTGGAGTTTTTAATCTGTGACTTTAGGTTTTATCACTGAAGTTTTATTGTGTTTTTATAATGCCTGACTTATAGCGTAAGCAGCCTTGAGCCCTGAACTGGGTACCCCAGGCTCGCCCGATCCCATCACATCTTCGAAACTACGCAGGGTTAGTACTTGGATGTGAGACTAGCCAAGGAAGTCCCAGGGTTGCAACACAGAGGCAGGCAAAACCTCCTCTGAACATCTCTTGCCAAGAAGAAGAAGAAGAGTTGGCTTTATACCCCGTCCTTCACTCGGAGTCTCAAAGCAGCCTACAATCTCTTTCCCTTCCTCTCTCCACAACAAACTTCCTGTGAGGTATGTGGGGATGAGAGGGCTCTGAGAGACTTGCTCTTGAGAGAACAGCTCTGAGAGAACTTATGACTGACCCAAAGCCACCCAGCTGGCTTCATGTGGAGGAGTGGGGAAACGAACCCAGTTCTCCAGATTAGAGTCTACTGCTCTTAACCACTGCAACAAACTGGCTGGGGTCATGATAAATCGGTGGCAACTTGGCAGGACCTTCGACCACCGCCAAGCAGCCCTGAGTTCTGCAAGGGAGAAAGGTGGCTAACAAATGTTTCAAATAAATAAACAAATATATAAATATGTCAAAATGGAGTTGCAGTTAACTTGTCACATGCCTCAGGATGCCTAGAAATTAGCAGTGAACATGTTCGGCAGGTGATGTTTTTGACAGCTGCCATCCCTCACAAGCCTCATCTCATCTCACCTTTGCTGCTTGGCGCCTGACTTGGGTGCTGTGACAAGCAGCTTTGCGGAGGCACAGAAATGGTGGCGACGGAAGTTCCTTTCCTTTAACCTCATGGCTCCTTTTGCACCTGCACAGTAGACGAAATCAATCTTCCATAAGAATTATGGATGCTTGAGCTGGGTAATTAAATAATGCTGTTGGGTGTGGAAAAATTTGAATCCCCAAATCGCACATATGTAAACTGTTGTGGGAAAGCAACCATTAATCAACATGATCAGACAGATCTAGACAAATATCAAATGATTTTTTTTTTTAAATCACATTGTTCATACAGGACTAACATTTATTTAAAATAGTTAATTTTTTAAAAGAATATATTAGCTGACTTCTGGAACTCAAGGTGGCTTACAGTATAAACACGAGCAAAAGCATACACTACATTAAAAACATGAATTTGAAATCACAATTAATAAGTGTTAAAAGAAGAAGAGATTGGACTTATACCCCGCCCTTCACAACCTGAAGGAGTCTCAGAGCAGCTTCCAATCCCTTTCCCTTTCCCTTCCCCTCCCCACAACAGAAGAAGAGGAGGAGATTGGATCTATACCCCGCCCTTCACTACCCAAGGGAGTCTCAGAGCAGCTTACAAACTCCTTTCTGTTCCCCTCCCCACGACAGACACCCTGTGAGGTAGGTGGGGCTGAGAGAACTCTGACAGAAACTGCTCTTTTTCAAGGACAGCTGTGCCAGAACTATGGCTTGCCCAAGGTCATCCAGCAGATGCAAGTGGAGGAGTGGGGAATCAAACCTAGTTTGCCCAGATTAGAGTCCACGCACTTAACCACTACACCACATTTGAGGTATGTGGGGCTGAGAGAGTTCTTTCGTGAACTGCTCGTGAGAGAACAGCTCTGAGAGAACTTGTAATTGATCCAAGGTCACACTAGCAGCTGCATGTGGAGGAGTGGGGAATCAAACCCTGTTCTCTTAGATTAGAGTCCGCGTTCCTTCTAATCACTACACCAAACTGGCCCTCCCAGATTGGGGGAAACACTAAACAAATCGAGTGCTGCCCTGAATAAAACCAATTTCAGCTGCCTCCTAAAGATCAGAAGTTAGGGGGCCAGGCACACTTCCCTGGGGAGGCTGTTCCATAATCGTGGAACCAAAAAGGCCCTCTCTCCTGTGCCCATTCGTTGGGTTTCTTTGGTCGACAAGACACTGTCCACTAAACCTGAGTGGTCTTCGGTTTTGGATACTATAAATCTGCTGTATTGATGCATTTCATGGGATTTCATGATAAGCCGTGGAGTCTTGTGAGCAAAACTTCTACTTTGTGGGCTACTGGCATTAAAGCTGCGGGCGAGTGATTTGGCTACTGCATAAATTAGTTTGCTCTGAAGCCATCCTTCCTGAGCGAAGACAAAAACAAGTGATCTGGAGGCTAAAAAAACTGTGAGCTAGCTCGCACTAACTCAGCTTAGAGGGAACACTGGTTGCTGGAGAACAGCTCAACCAGTATTTCCCATGCCGTGGCTCAATTTCCAAAACTGGCCCTGTGTCTCGCCAGGTGGCCTTAATGAAGATGGAACGAGAAGGGGGCAGGAGTAGGTATTTTGATACTCATCAAAGGTATCATTTGGAATTCTCCCCGTTTGAAACTGAATAATGGAAAACCTTTAGAAGAACACACAGCGACCTCTGATCTGTCCTGATTTATGTCCAATGGGCTTCTGACACCAAGCTTTTCTTCAAAACACACTCACGCACACAAATGTGTTTTTTTCCACTGAGTAATGACCGCATGAGTAGCAGGTAAAGCACACACTCTCTCTCTCTCTCTCTCCCAGCCAATCTTTTCCAGCAGACGAGAAACAGATTTCTCAAAACCAAACAGATTCCAGCTGAAACATAATATATTTTACACTGGCTATCTTCTTGAACATGCACGGTGCATTTGAAGTTAGAACAGATACTCACTGGGTGTTAAATGCCCTGTGCTTTTGCGGGGAGGGGGACTAGAGAGAAGAAAAGGAACCAACTGGCAATGTCAAAATGAGATGAATAAGCAAACTGTCTCTTTCAAAAAAATATATTGTTCAGAAGCAGCTGGGTAAACAACTTGCTCTCAAATATTCTTGATTTCACCAGAGCAGGAATGGGGGGGGGGGGGGGGGGGGAATCAAACGTACACCTCTAAACGCAGAAGATCGTCTCTGCCTTCCCCTCATGTGTGGGCATGCTGTAGACAGAACATGCGTGTGTTTCTGATTTTCACATAATCAGAGCAGATTCACTCTAGCTAATGTCTTCTATTCTAAATGCACTGTTGGACTCGTACCAAGCAGGTCCCCCCCCCCCCCCTTTCCATCCCTTGCTAGGAAAATTTCAGCTAGGCCAGTTCTTGCTGTATTTTTACATTTCATGTTTATTTCTCTGTGCTTCATTTATAACCCATCTTTCTCTCCAATGGGGATACGAGGGGGCTTATACATTTCTATTCCCCTCCATTTTATCCTCACAACAAGCCTGTGAGGTAGGCAAAGACTGAGAGCAGGTGACTTTTCCCGCATGCTGGAGTTATTCCTGATTTTCTTGGGTGTCGATCCACAAGCACTGGAATCAGTTTGGGCAGGGTTGTTCCATACGTATGCCCACCCTGTGCATTTTTATAGTTGTGGAGTCAGTTTATTTTATTTTCTTGAAAGCCAGTTTGGTGTCGTGGTTAGGAGCGTGGACTTTAAACTGGGAAAACCGGGTTTGATTCCCCACTCCTCCACTTGTAGCTGCTGGTGTGACCTTGAGTCAGTCACATTTCTCTCAGAGCTGTTCTCTCAAGAGCAGTTCTCTCAGAGCTCTTTCAGCCCCACCTACCTCACAGGGCATCTGTTGTGGAGGAATGGAAAGGAGATTGTAAGCCGCTTAGGGTTGCCAAGTCCAGGTTGGAAAATACGTGGGGACTTTGGGGTGGAGCCAGGAGAAGGTGGGGTTTGGTGAGGGGAGGGGCCTCAGCATGGTACAATGCTATAGAGTTCACCCTCCAGAGCAGCCATTTTCTCCAGGGGAGCTGATTTCTGTCAGCTGGAGATCAGTTGTAAAAGCGGGAGATCCCCAGGCCCCACCTGGAGGCTGGCAACCCTAACGCCGCTCTGAGACTCCCTTGGGTAGTGATGGGTGGGGTATAAATCCAATCTCCTGCTCCTCCTCTTCTTCTGTGCAGGGGTTCAACAATGAGGATTTTCAAGGGAGGGGGCTGTCATCACTGGTGTTGTTCTCCCTCCCATCACAGCACCCCCCCCCTTTTTTTAACCGGCCATAAAATATCGATATAATGCTGTAGTGTTGTAATGATTGTTTATGCAGCTTCTCTGCATTCACGGCTTTCATTTTATAAAAACCCAAAGTCTCTAGCCTCTTCCTTCATGGAGATATAAGGAAAAGGGCATATCTCCATGAGGGAGGTGGGTAGAGGCTTGCTTTTTGAAAGAAAGAAAGAAAGAAAGAAAGAAAGAAAGAAAGAAAGAAAGAAAGAAAGAAAGAAGGAAGGAAGGAAGGAAGGAAGGAAGGAAGGAAGGAAGGAAGGAAGGAAGGAAGGAAGGAAGGAAGGAAGAAAGAAAGAAAGAAAGAAAGAAAGAAAGAAAGAAAGAAAGAAAGAAAGAACTGGAGTCGGGAGACTGGGGGTAGTGATTTCAGCATAGCAAGCTATTTATTGACGGTCAGATGATGTATGCCAAAGGGGCTCCAGGGCCCGCTTTTTATGCTGGCCAGAGCCACACCTCCGGCTGCACCCAACTGACCCAATAGGGCAGGGGTGGCCAACCTTGCTTAACGTAAGAGCCACATAGAATAAACGTAAGAGCCACATAGAGATGTCTGAGAGCCGCAAGACAGGAACAAATATCACACACACGTTTTTATTTTTTAAAATATGCAAATTTGCTTTTTATTAACGTTAAATGGGACTGCCAAAAATAAAAACAAATGAGGAAAACTGGTTATTGATAATGATATTACTTGTTTGCTAATGATATTGAGAGAGAGAGAGAAAAAGAGAGAGATGGAAAGAAAGAATTAAAGAAGTGGAAAGAAAGAGAGAGAGAGAAACTAGGAAAGCAAATAGATGGGAGGGAGGAGGGAAGGAAGGAAGGAAGGAAGGGAGGAAGGAAGGAGGGAGGGAGGGAGGGAGGGAGGGAAGGAAGGAAGGAAGGAAGGGAGGAAGGAAGGAAGGGAGAAAGAGAGAAAAAGCATGCCTCCCCTTTGCTTCCCCAGCCGCCCTGCCAGGAGCCGCACAATATGTGTGAAAGAGCCGCATGTGGCTCCCGAGCCACAGGTTGGCCACCCCTGCAATAGGGTCTTACATTTACATTGTTGATCATAGGTTCCCCGAGGAGAACCTAGGTTCCTTATCGGTGGCCACTTAGGATCTGTATATCTATTGTTCACCCTGGCCGAAGCTCAGGTCGCTGCCTGGCCATGTGGCAGTCACCATTACAGGAGCACATGGTGGGCGCCATTGTACACATTCCGCATGGTACAAGGAAGGAAGGAAGGAAGGAAGGAAGGAAGGAAGGAAGGAAGGAAGGAAGGAAGCTGGGTTTTCAGAGAACCTGGTTAGATCATTACAACATTACAGAGTTATATCAATATTTTACAGCCTTTTTTCAAAAAATGAAATTACTGTCTGGGGGGAGAGGGAATGGGTTAATGATGATGACAGTCCAATCATTGACAAGTGGGGTGGAGGTGGGGGGGACAAAGAAAACCAATAGAAACATTACACACTAAGAAAAAGTCTACTCAAAATCGACTTCCATAAAAAAAATTGAGGTAAAAGTGATCTAAAGACAGCTGGGAGGGGAATGGGGGGGCGCAACAACAAAAACAAAGTGAAAACTAAAGGCATAAAATGTGTGTGAAAAAAATAAGGGGATAAACTGATGCAGTACAGGGCCAGAACCAACCAGCCAACCCCGCCCCCCCCCCAAAAAAAACAGCCCTGTGAGTGGCCCAAGGTCACCAATCAAACTTCCATGGCAGAGTGAGGATCTGAACCTGGTTCTCTCAAACTGTAATCCAAAACTTTTATCACTACACCATGCTGGCTCTCTCTTCAGAACTGGTTAGGCTATCCCAGGCCTAATTATTTAAAACATTTCTAAGCCCCCTTTCCACC
Organism: Lepidodactylus listeri; assembly: GCA_029233225.1. Lineage (NCBI taxonomy): Eukaryota > Metazoa > Chordata > Lepidosauria > Squamata > Gekkonidae > Lepidodactylus > Lepidodactylus listeri. Next base: position 48,276,503 of record JARCFY010000017.1, read on the forward strand.
CAAATAGTATCCCCAAGGCAGCAACCCTCGAAATAGTAAAGCATTTCAACATTAAAACAACATTAAAGAAAGTTATATAAAACAATTCAATAAAAACCATATAAACACTATAAACAGTGGGGTGGGGGGGTTGTAGAAAAAGAGGAAGGAAGGGAGGAGCTATTAACTTATATATATAGTCATAGAAACATAGAGTTGGAAGGGCCCATACAGGCCATCTAATCCAATCCCCTGCTCAATGCAGGATCAGCCTAGAGCATCCCTGACAAGTTTATAAGATAGTGCCGATTTCCATCAAATTCCCCCCCCCCCCTTTCAGGTTTTGGGAGAGCTCCAAAAAAAAGATACAGGCAATCAGTATTGGTGAGTACTATCACAAACCCTCCCCCGCTGGACCAAACTAATAGGGTTGCCAGCCTCCAGGTGGCACCTTGAGATCTTCCAGTCTGGTGTAGTGGAGCCAGTCTTGAGAGCCAGTCTGGTGTAGTGGTTAAGTGCGCGGACTCTAATCCGGGAGAACCGGGTTTGATTCCCCACTCCTCCACTTGCACCTGGCTGGATGACCTTGGGCAAGCCATAGCTCTGGACCAGCTGTTCCCTCAAGGACAGCTTGGGAAAGAGTTCTCTCAGCCCCACCTACCTCACAGGGTGTCTGTTGTGGGGAGGGGAGGGGAAAGGAGTTTGTAAGCTGCTCTGAGACTTTTAAGTGAGTGAAGGGCGGGATATAAATCCAATCTCTTCTTCTTCTTCTTCTTCTTCCGCTATTACAGCTCCATGGAGAAAATGGCTGCTTTGGAAGGTGGATTCTATGGCATTAGTGTCCCTCACCCTCCCCTCCAACTAAGCACAATAGTTAAGCAGAGACTTAACTGAGATTATGGAAGTAGTCCCTATGAGGTCACTGGGACTCTCAAATTATATATCTAAAAGCATGGTGGAACTGGGGAGAAAGAGGAGATCATGTGAAGGGAATCTTAGGTCAGGGTCTGCAGCAATCCAGTAGCTAGGGTGGGGCAAGGGAATGAAGTGCCCAGCCTGGAACGCTGGTTCATTCTGTTTCAGAATGTGTTCGAAAACGGGCTTTCCAACTTAAGAACACCAGAAGAGCTCGGCTGGATCAGACCAGTGTTGCATCCAGTCCAGCATCCTGCCTCACATCATGGTCAACCCATTGCCCCAGAAGGCCAACAAACAGAGCACAGAGGCAAAGGCCTTCCCCTGGTATTGCCTCCTAGCACAGGTATTCAGAGGCTTTCTATTTTTGAATATGGAGGTTCCCTTTATTCACCAAGGCTCGAAGCCACCGATGGACCTATCCTCCACAAGCCTGTCTAATCCCTATTGTTTGAACAGTATATCCGCAAACCCATCACCACCACCACCACTGTTTCATATAAGAAACTTCTTTTGAAACGTCCTCCCTTTTCCAGAAAACACTCTTCCGTATGACAACCATGGATGGATCGCTAGTTGAGATGTCCAAAGCCCCCTGGGGTGCAGAAAACTAGCGCCTCAGTCCTCAGACGAGGGCTGTTCTCAGGCCGTAATGAAAAGGGTATGAAGCAAATCCATCCTTGTTTCATGTTCTGTCAACTATTTGCAAGAAGCCCTACCGCCAAGCTCCTCTCTTTTCCACACGAACCCTCTAATAAGTCTTCCGTGCATTAAAAACCCTGTTGTCATATTCGCACCAATAAAATTCACATGCAAGGAGCACTGTTTTGTTTCTAAGCTTCTATACCATATCATCCCGCACATAACCTTAAAATTGAAATGCCATGTCATATTTTCTGCCTCCAGTAGCAAGTGTTATCTTACCTTACATTCTATTATATCATTGTATTTTCCCCATCCCGCTTGATAAGCTGTCAATATTGTTTTGGCAGGAGAAATTTCCATCTTCTGCATCAGATGATCTCCGTGACCTTTAAGCGAGTTGCCGGTGAGATAATTTACTCACGTTATTGTGACAAAATAATATCTTTTTCTACTGGGTCACATGGCTTGCGATCATTACACGATTCCCGAAGAACGATTAAAAATTTGCACTTCCCTTCTCTTTCTCCCCCCCACCCCCTTGTCTGGAAGGGGGAGGGGGAAATAAGGATTAACACATTCCTTATCAATGCTCCTCTGCTGTAAAGAAGGAGAATTAAAAGGTGCTTCTTTATTTAGGAAACTCTTTAACTCAATAGATCATCCCATGATCTGGTCTCCTGTATTTAAAAAGCAAAACTAAATTTATTTATTTGCATGTTCAGTGCTCAGCCTTTCGCAGCTAATGTTTTAATACAGTTTTTTTTTAAGCGTCTTGTATTAGCAGAAGGATGCAATCACAAATATCAAGCTTTCTGGCATCCTTTTGGCTCTCTGCACATAACAAAAATGTCAAACAGATTTTAATGAAAGGCTGCGTGCTTGTGGGCTATTCACAGTCTGACATGGAATTCTAATTTTCAGATGTCTCTTAGCCTTACTGTTTTTAATGCACAAACGTTTGCAATTTGGAATACTTTAGGGTAGGCGAGAGGGACCAGAGCTGTGCCCATACGGATATTTTTGTATTTCTGAGTTACTCATACCAAGCTCTGTTCCAGTAACACACACAGATTCTGAGAAGTTTGGCTTAAGAGTTAACAGTTTACATCTACTTTCAACTGACAAATTAAATTATCTATCTTACCCGAGGAGCTGGGACTCTCCCTCTATTTTTCTATCCCTCTGTTTATTAAAAAAAAATGGTAAACTAGAAACAAGGAAGATGAATTCTCAAAGGCCTTCAAAGGCATGTTGCCTTCAAAGAACTTTAGTCTAGCAGAGATTTCTAAAGTCTATCTCAGCCTTACTGGAGAACTTTCAGTCCAAGATCACTTCGATATACTGGCTGAAATCCAAAGATGTACTTTAAGCATGACTAAAGGCTTTGGGTATATCTGGTGGGATTCCCCCCCCCCCTTTAAATAACAGAGCCCTGTGTCATATTACAACCTGCTTTTGAAGTCCTCTAATGTTAAAATGCTATGCCAAATTAGGCACCCCTAAACCCGTTTATTTCAATGGCTTCAAAGACACCTCTCGCTACCTGATTGGAATGTTTATTTCCAAAGTGGTCAACTATAGAGTCCTTTTAACACATTACAGAGTACACAGGTTGAGCCCTGGGTCCCTAATTTGGGTAACAGTCAGACATGTAGACCTCCCAATCCCCTGGTCAGGGTGGAGGATACCCTGTTCTGAGCTCCTATCTCCTACCACTCCTACAAGTGGCAGCGGGGAGGGGGGGATAAAAAAACTCACCAGCATCACATGCATGATGATGTCACTTCTAGGAGAGCGCAGAAGAAATGGTGGTAGTTCTAGGAATTGCAGAAAATTGTTGTACCACAGACTTTCTCGTGATTCCTAGAGCTACAGCTGCCACCTCTGGATTTTCCCAGGAAGTGACATCATCACGCTTATGACACTGCCCCCCATCATGTCCCCACCACCCACCCTTTTACTGGTTGCCAGGCTTGTTCTAACAACTCTATGAGATAGGTGTTGTGGGTTCTCCTCCATTCCTGTACGCATGGTGCCTGTTTTCAGATCTCAGCTATGGCATGTGCGGAGAAAAGCCTTCAGTCTTCCCTTCTGTACTGCTTTCCTGACCTGAAACGGTCCTGGAGGAGAGCTATTTGGCTAACTGGGAAAACCCATCAGTTTCTTCACTGGGTTAAATAGATGCAAGCCAGCTCAGCGATCCCTTTCATCCCCCCCACTGTTTAGAAACTGCATGACCCTCACAAACCCAAACCGGTTCAGTAAATTGAAAAGTTTGTGAAGGTTGGCGAACCGTAGTTCGTGAGACCCGACGAACCCCCACGAACCTCCATTTTCCTGGTTCATGCCCATCTCTACTTTGGACTCAATCTATCTGTAAAGGGACCCGGCGCAGGCCAGTTCACCTGGACGAGACCCAGCTTCCCTGGTTGCTGGCCTATGAATCATGCTATATAGGATCAGCTTTAGCCTCCCTTCCACCCTTGCAGATCAAGATGAACTGCTTGCTGCTTTTGAAGGCTAGGTGGATGGTCATTGAACATTGATCAAAATCAGCATTTCTGAATATTCTGTACCACTTCCAGTTGGATATCTAGAACTGGGGCTTTTAAATTTAGTGTACAATTTTACTCTGAGGCAGTTCAATAGTTTGCATCTCGAGCAAAAATGTACTCCACAAACCGCCCCAAAGAGCACAGATCAATGCAATGCCCTATTGACAAAACTTCCGCTGTAATGCTTATATTTTTTTTACTTTTATTGTGTTCATGTATGTTGATTCATAGCAGATTTGTCAATAAAAAAATTGCACAAAGTCTTTACACTATAAATGTCACCTAAAATTATGACTACGATAACAAATTTTATGTGTGTGTGTGTGGGGGGGTCTTTTCTGGTAGGCTATGGCTCTATAAAGAGGGAAAGAGACTCTGCTGACCTACATAGCATTGCCCTATGATTACGCTACTCATTGATTTATGCTAAACATACATAATAATGCACAACATATTTAAATGCAATGAAATTGTGTGTAAGAATGCTTGCTGTACTGTGCTGGATTGTCTTGAGAATACATGTGCATCAAGTCAAAGGCCACGCCGACCAATCTGGGTTCAAACTGAAATGGTTACCCCCCCCCCCCCAAAAAAGGCTATTCAAAACACTATCCGAGCTCACAAATGAATATAGAAATCAAATTTTTAAAAAGTTAGATTTTGCTGCACGGAAGTCAAATTTCACAGACAAATGCACGTTTTGAGAATGAATTTTGGGCTTTAAGAAGTAAAAGGCCCACTTTAAATCAAAATGGCATATTCAGACCCCAAGTGTTGTGGGTACGGTTGCCAGGTCTGGGTTGGGAAATATCTGGAGACTTTGGGAGTGGAGCCAGGAGAGGGTGGGGTTTGGGGAGGCCTTTGGGGAGGGGCCTCAGCATCGTCCAATGCCATAGAGTCCACCCTTCAAAGCAGCCATTTTTCTCCAGGGGAGCTGCCTTATACTGAATCAGACCCTTGGTCCATAAAGAAGGTCAGTGTTGTTTACTAAAACTGGCAGCAGCTCTCCAGGATCTCAGGCTGAGGTCTTCCATATCACCTACTACTTGATGCTTTCAACTGGAGACACCAAGGATTGAAGCAGGGACCTTCTGCGTGCAAGTAGACACTCTGCCACTGAACTGCAGCCCCTCCCCATGAGTCTTTCATGAATGATCAACATCCATCAACCTTGACGATAAACACCTAGAGCAGGAGTGTCAAACATGTGGCCCATGGGGCAGATCAGGCCCTCGGAGGGCTCCTATCTGACCTGCAAGGAACTAGCTGTCTCCTGCTTCTTTTGCCCTGCTTGCCAAGAAGGGTGGCCTAACAATCCAAATTAATAAAATAAATAAATACATACATCAATAAATACATAAATTATACTGAATCAGACCATTGGTCCATCAGGTTCAGTACTGTTCAGATCATAGCTCAACCAGTCTGGTGTAGCGGTTAAGTGTGTGGACTCTAATCTGGGAGAACCGGGTTTGATTCCCCACTCCTCCACTTGCACCTGGCTGGATGACTTTGGGCAAGCCATAGCTCTGTAAGAGCTGTCCTTAAAAGAGCAGTTCTTGAAAGAGCTCTCTCAGCCCCACCTACCTCACAGGGTGTCTGTTGTGGGGAGAAGAAGGGAAAGGAGTTTGTAAGGCGCTCTGAGACTCCAGGTGAAGGATGGGGTATAAATCCAATCTCTTCTCTTCTTCAGACTGGCAGTGGTCCCTCAGGATCTCCTCCTCATCTACTGCCTGGTCCTTTTAACTGACGATGCCAGGGATTGAACCTGGGACCTTCTCCATGCAAAGCAGAGGCTCTTCCACTGATCCACAACCCCTCCCTATTCCAGACTGGTGGAATCATGGATTTAGAGCCATTGCTGGTGCTTTCCTCCAACTTCCTTCCTCCAGACACCCATCCCCTACAATGTTCTTGAAGATCTTGTGACCGCCCCAAGAGCAGAATGGGGGGGGGGGAGGGGGGAGGCTCAATGGCTGAAATAACAGTGAAGATGTGAGGAAGCCACCCTCCACCCTCTTCACTGTTCAGTGGTTTAAGTCTAGCCCATGGAGTCAGTGTAGGTGGCAAAAGTCTACACAGCGTAAAGACACAAGATGCCGTTCAAAATGGCCCCTCTGTCAACTGGGACATCTCCCAAATCCACTGGCGTACAACAAAGCTGAACCATTATTTCAGAAAGCTCCTGTTTAGGCATGCTGTGGGGTAAGGACACCATTAAGATTCAGATGTTCTTCCTTCTTGTCATGTGACACTGTTGACACAACGGAGACCACAGAGGTTGTGTTTCTGTGAAGTGCTAAAGATTTTCTGTAATCTCTAAATACGCTACGAGGGAAGTGAAATGGGCTCTCTCATCCTGCTATAAGGACAGTCACAGTTTTCTGTTTTCATGATCATTTGGGAAGGACAGAAGGAAAACACACATACACACACACACATACGTACACAACACAGAAGGATTTCAGCACAACACTGGCAGCCCTCCTCCCGCTGCGCATCTTCCCCTTTCGTGCCGTTTTGTTTCACTGATTTGAGCATGTTCTAATTTTGTCATTCAAGCCATCTGACTCTCCCGGCTTTATACAAACAAAACCTAATTTAGTCAGCGATGTTTTAAGTCATAACAATGACGGATGGCCAAGGTTCAGGTGTGCCAGAATATTTAAATACCTCGTCTACAATTTTCTTTTCCCCCTCCTGAAATAAAAAAAAGAGGCAGGGTTTTGGTTCAGGGTAATTTCCCCACCCCCCCAGTCCTCTGATTAATTATGATTTTGCATCTGGACCCCCCAAAAATAAATAAATTGCTCTTTCTATTCGATATTATTAATTGGTTATTTAATGAGGGATTTCAGGAGCTTCCGAGGTTGGATTGCTAAAACTGTGCTCTCCGAGAGAGAGAGAGAGAGAGAGAAGGCTAGCTCCCTTCTGTTGCCTTTTTGTATCTTATGAAGGTCGCAATAAGAAGTGATTGTTTGGCATAGCAGCCGTGAATTATGCCACACAGACAAGCTTTTAACCTATGTGCCTTCACTGGGAGTGAAACACACATGGCTCGGCTCCTTTTAAACAGTCCTCTATTGAAGAGGATTCAATCACCGTAATGAATCTGAAGCCAAGCGGCAATCTTCTCCACTGAAAGAATGTCTAAAAGATTGTAGAATTTGTAAAACGAACAGCTCACAGACTAAATGGGTTGTGTGGGAGAATCAATTATGGCGGGGCTTGCGGTAGTCATAATATTTAGTACATAGCAGAATGGTGTTTCAGGTACAATACGAGATGCTGGGGCTTTCTTTCGGCTCTCTCTCCCCCCACCGCCCCTTTTCTTTTTATTCTGATCTCCCCCAACCTTTCCTTTGCTGCCAAGTGATACATACACAACCACCAACTTGGCCAATCGTCTAGATCTAGTTAGAACTAGTATTAAGTCGATTTTTAAAAGCCCATCTTCAGCGGAAAGTGCAGAAAGCTGGATCTAAAAGGCCCAAGCTGTTGTATAGTGATTGTATTTAAACGTGCAGTGGATCATCCAGGGAGGGGGAAAAACACAAACAAACCCCTAGACCAGCAAATGCACCCACAAGAAGCACGCAACACAAAAAACACCACCGGAGCCAAAGCGATTCTTTCCCCCTCCCACCTGAGGTCCAGTTTCTTCCCGCTTCTTTATTAATACAATAATTATTTTATCCCGACAGTGGCATTTATAACCATCTACTCTGTGTCCAACTGCCCATGTTTCCATTAATCAAGGGACCTGAAGACGACTGCCATCGTTTCTACTGATGATGACTTATAGGTTCATTGCAATTCGCTTAAATGTTATGGCGAGCCAGACAGCTGTGGGCAACAAAAAAAAGAACATGGAGCTGGGTTAATTTGTTGCATGTTTGGGGGGGGGGGGGATGAGATGAACGGTCACTGAAGCAACTGGACTCTAAGCCGCAAGCCCTTGGATAGACTTGTCAAATGTCATGGTTTGGCCCAGACGTTTTGAGTCTCAGCTGCACGCTTGGACAAAAACCCAACTCAGGAACCAAACACAACTGATAAGAGAACTGGGTTTCAAGAAGGGGGTGAGAGTAAGTTTGGTTTCTTACCAGTACTGTGGGCTCAAAGCAGATGTGAAGGGCCACTTCCTTACTAGAACTCCATACTGGCTCATACCCACCTTGTTTTTACTCCAGGCTTCAAGGCTTCTGATCAGACATCTGATTATTAGTCCCGAACAAAGATCCCATCTGGACAGGACAGCTGTGCTCATTGAGTGTATCTTAGCCTGCAATAAATATGAATGCTGTTTGGTCCAAGGCCTGGCAAATACCTGGGGAAGGTAGGCAGGTGAGTAGAACATAGGGAGAGCAACAAGGTCCCCAGACTGAGAGTGTGAAGCAGATCAGGGGACTCTAGGGTTGCCAAGGACCTGCTGGGGCAGGATCTCCTGCCTTCAGTGGGCCTTGCCCACCAGCTCTTCAGCAGCCAGTGGGGAAAAGAGAAAAGTTATGCCATTAGCAATGACATGGTATCATTTCCAGGAAAACCTGGAAGTGACATCATGTTGTTGCTGATGGCCTGGAAGTGACATCAGTCCTGAAGGAGGAGAAGGAGGAGAAGGAGGAGAAGGAGGAGGAATTGGATTTATATCCCACCCTTTACTCAGAAAGTCTCAGAGCAGCTTACAATCTCCTTCCCTTCCTCTCCCCACAACAGACACCCTGTGAGGTAGGTGGAGCTGAGAGAGCTCTGGGACAACTGCTCTTGAGAGAACAGCTCTGAGAGAACTGTGACTGATCCAAGGTCACCCAGACAGCTGCATGTGGAGGAGTGGGGAATCAAATCTGTTTCTCCAGATTACAGTCCGCCGCTCTTAACCACTACACCAAACTGGCTCTCCCACCACCCCAAACTGAATTTTACTACAGTTTATGTGGCAGAACATGCCTGCTCTGCCCTGCAGGCCCCATCTTGCCCTGCACACTGAGGGTTGCCAACTCCCTGGAGGGACTTTTCTTTTTTATTCTCCAGTTACCTGCCACCACCACCTGATAGACATAGGGATTTCCCACTGAAGGGATCAGTACCTTCAGCTCCCCTTCCCAGCTCAGAGGCCTTGCCTCAGTGTCCCTCGCTAGCCAAGCACCTGGCTACCACGAGGATAGATTAATGAATTGTGTGCCCCTGGGGGAATAGCCAATTGCCAACTGCTTGCCTCCTCCCCTCCTGTGCCTCCCCTTTGAAATCCTGTGTCCAAAACAGTGAGGGGTCTATGTGGTACAGAGAACCACTTCCAGGATCAAAAGTTTAAAATGCTCATTAAAAAAAATGTTTACAAGCATATCTTTGGCACCATGCTAGACTGAAGCAAGAAAGAACAAAATAAATTCATAATACACAAATCCTCTGTCCCTCTCTCTAAAATATGCCATAACTAGATGTTAAAATAAGGACAGGCTCTTTATCTTAGGTGTCCTAGTTCTTTAAATCCATTATCTTGAGGCCAGCCACATGGGCCAAAATGGAGGCCTGCTCCCAACCTCAGACAAGAGGTCTGTTCAGCTCAGCATCCCAAGGAGAAGAGAGGTCGTCTTCCCCTCACAAGGTGGTTTTAACAAGTCTGGGTCTCCTGCCCCCTGACTGTGTCTGCCCAGGTCAAGGCTTCTTTTCCTGTTGTCTCCAAAGAGTTACTTCCTCAAGCCTCTCTAGAATTTGACACCCCCAACTCTCTATTCCCTGCCAGAAGAAGGGGGGAGAGGCGGGGGTAATTGACCATTCCTTTGTCTAAATCCATTAACATCTATGTGTAGGTGAGCTGATGTGCCAGCAAATGAACTTCCTTCTCTGACCAAAGGGGAGGGGAACTGATAAACCACACAGAGAAGCCCTGCTTGTTGCCAGCCTCCCGAAGATCTAGGCGTTTCTCCACAGTTTCCAGTGATTCCTAGAAAGCTGTAGCATTGCTTCCAGATTTTCCCAGAAGCTGCATCATGCCATTGAGAATGCCACCATCCCATGTCCACACCCTATATGGTCTCCCACTGGTTGCCATGCAGGGCCAGGCTATTCTAAGCTGTATAGCAGAAAGTGCCATGGGATTATCTGCCCCTGGTCGCCTGAATTCCAGATCAGGAGGATTCTGGGTAATTATCTCCCAGGTTGCACTGCTTAAAACTAATTTCTCTATGGAGTTACCAATCAGGGGGGAAAGGTTCTGACTGAGTCTTTGGTTTCTTTGGGGCCATTTATCAGTAACGCAAGGTGGTGTGTAGTCTGTCTCTCTCTTTGTGTGTGTGTGTGTGTGTGTGTGTGTTGAAAAAGAAATGTTCTACCATATAGATACACTGATAGATTTTGTGCTGCTCTCTGCACTGGATTTGCTAGAAACCATCTTGGACCCATCGAAAATGCTTACTTCCAAAAATATTTGACTTTACCCAAATCTCCAGGGAGGGTAGCATTACCAACCTCCAGGTGGGGCCTGGAAATCTCAAGCTATTACAACTGAACTCCAGTTGACAGAGATCAGTTCTCCTGGAGAAAAGGGTCACCTTGGAGGGATGAGTCTACAGGGGTGGCCAAACTGTGGCTCGGGAGCTACATGTGGCTCTTTTACACATATTGTGTGGCTCCCGGCAGGGCAGCTGGGGAAGCACAGGGGAGGCATGCCTCCCTGTTTGGTCTTCCTTTCCCTAGCTAGTGTTTCCTTCCCTGGGTAGGCTTGATGCAGTGGGGAGCAGAGAAAGAAAGCAACTTTAACTTTAAATGCATTCTCAAAGCCCCCCCAGCCTACAAATATCTCTCAAACATCTGACATTTATTCTACGTTTATTCTCTTACGTTAAGCAAGTTTGGCCACTCCCAGCTCTATGACATTATACCCTACTCTCCAAACCCCACCCTCCCCAGGCTCCACCCCCAAAACCTACAGGTATTTCCCCACTCAGAGCTGGCAATCATAAGGGAGGGGCAGGACCCGGTGGGGTATAATACCAGGCAGTCCACCCTCCAAAGCAGCCACTTTCTTTAGGGGAACTGATCTCTGTCAGCTGGAGATCAGTTCTAATTCCAGGTGATCTTCAGGCCCTACCTGGAGGTTGGAAAACCCATAATATGTATATAGCACTATCAATGCTCATAATGCTTTTTATGCACATACAGCAGTTGGGTGCAGAGTCCAAATCAGTCAGATGTGAGCTGCAGATCCTCAAAAAACAGGATCACTGAAGCCGCGGGGAAATTCGAGTGAAGCCACAGGTCAAAATGTGGTGCGGGGCAAATAGTGGGAAATTCAAGCACGCAATCGGGGCAAAGGGAAGAATGACGCTGGAGCAGTGCCTCGTGGGAAATCGGTCCTTCTGTTTCTCCATGTATAGTACCTGAAAATTGATCATGGTTGCAGTGTTAGACCCCACTCCTCACTTCATTTTCATAACCCGAAAAGATCCTGGATGGACTGCTCACTCTTTAAACCTGTTGGGGATGCATTTTTAACGGGCATTGATTTATTGATATCTTGCTTTGCTCCCCAGTCAGGCTCAAAGTGGCTTAGAACATTGTTTTCTTCTCTGTGAGGTAGGTCAGGTTGAAAGTTTGTGATGGGTCCAAGGCCAACCAGCAAGCTTAAGTGGTAGAAGTGGTGATTCGAACACGAGTCTCCCAGGATCCTACTGCTCCACTCTATCCACTACGCCACACTGCAGAGGAAATCTGTATCTACATGTATATCTTTCCTTGACAGGCCAAATAGTATCCTCCCCATCTTCAAGGCTAATTTTTACTGAAGATTGATTATGTACACATGCTTTGCATACCAAAGGCTCTAGGTTCAAGCTCTAGTGTCATCAGTAAGAAAAGGTGATAGGAAAGATCTCTCTCTGCCTGAGACCCCAGAGAGCAACAACCAGTGACAGTAGAAAATACGAGGCTTGAGGGAGCAAAAGTCTCTAACTTCGTATTGGGCATTGGGTTGTCAACTTCCAGGAGGGGCCTGGAGATTTCCTGGAATTACAATTATTCTCCAGATAACAGAGATCAGTTCCCCTGGAAAAAAATGGCTGCTGTGGAAGATGGAATCTATGCTACTCTACCCCACTGAGGTCCCTCCCCAAACTTCACCCTCCCTAGGTTCTACCCTAAATCTCCCAGAATTTCCTAGCCTGAAGTTGGCAACCCAAATGGAACATCTAGCATGCATCTTCAAAGCTGAATTTCTTCTCTAGGAAGTTTGTTTTCTAAATTTCAATGGGGGAAGACAACAGAGGATGTTCGGGATGTTGATGGGCAAATATGAAAAATTCAGCAGACGAAAGTCAGCAAGCGGATAAAGGGGCACTGATCATTACAAAGCAGAATTGTTATCCCCCTCTGAAAATAATAGCGTGCCGTTCATGCTGCCCAAAGTTGCATCTTGCTGGCCAGCTGCAATTTTTTTTTTAAATCTTTCTCTCTGCTGTTCTCTGGCCAAATTCAAAAATTGCCTCTTTTGAATTCGCAGGGGGAAAATGCAGGTGGGTGTGACATCTTTAGCTGGCCATTAATTAGTCGTCATTGTTCATGGCCGAGCCATGCCAAGGCTCAATGGAGGTTTTGGCTGCAATTCGGAGGGTGCCTGCCTTGGAGTAAGCCCCGCTGAATATCAGGAATTTAGCTCTGAGTAGACCTACACCCTCGAAATAGCAAGACTGCCTGTCCTGTCCTAGCCAGAATATAGCCTAGTATGGGCCATTCTGAGATGGGCAAGGACCCCCTTAAAAAGGTTCCTGCAACTCATTAGGGTTAAAGGAAAGCCACTGGAGTTCAAAAATAAAGAAACTGTGCCCGGAAATGCCAAATATAAATTTCCCAATAAGCACCAGAGATGGTAGAAAGGGTGTCCCTTTAATAAAATTCCTCCTTATTAAAAATTGTTAACAAGCGTACGCTTTTCAGGTTTTAGACAATGTAATGTGATTTATTCGAAGAAATGCTGATGATTAGACATTAAATGGCACTAAATATTCCACTTCCTCTGCACCGCCTGATAAACTGGTTTCATTAACATTATAAGTAACAAAAGTTTCCATTTCAGTCGGCCCGGTTTTTGTTTTCAACGCAATCTCAGCTGCAGATGCAACAACACTCTAAAATTCATACTGTGGCACACGCATTAAGTCATCGTAGCCGTGCTTCCAAGCATATGGCTCTATATGTTGGTTTAATTAATAATTTCTATTTTCGGGGCATCATTTATAGAACAATTTGTTGTATCTCTTACCTCTAGGCTCAAGCTGTCCCACCCCCATCCTCCAACGGGGAAACAAACCATGAACTGAATGTCTTACATTTGCCCCTTCGTCGGGTAGAAATAAATGATCTCTCATACAGTTAGGGGTATGCCGTTTCTTGTTTCATTTCAAAAATAGCATTAATTTCCACGTCATTCTTTTGTGTGGGTGTATGAGCATGTGCATTCATCCCTTTTTTTGTTTTCATTACCCACTGGTTTGAATAGCAAACACATTTCCAGTTTTCTTGGTTTTCCATCCAATAGAGATGAAATTCTCCAGGATCACACCCCTTTTCACAAGAGCGTATCCTATTTCCAGTAGTGTGTGTGTAAAATGCTGCCAAGTCACAGGTGACCTATGGCGATCCCATAGGGTTTTCAAGGCAAGAGATGTTCAGAGGTGGTTTGCCACTGCCTGCCTCTGCATAGCAACCTTGTAATTCCTTGGTGGTCTCCCATCTAAACATTAACCATGCGGGAGCACATCCAGCCTGCCTTAAAAGCACTGCACTGGCTGCCTATAGCATATCAAATTTGGTTCAAGGTGCTGGTTCTTACTTTTAAAGCCCTATAAGGTCAGGGACCTACATATCTAAGGGACCGCCTTTTCTCACATGTTCCCCAGAGAACACTAAGATCAGGGTCCCAAAACCCTAAAGAGGCCAGGCTAGCTGTGACGAGGGCCAGGGCCTTTTCTGTGGTGGTCCCATACTGGTGGAATGAGCTCCCGGATGACATCAGGGCCCTGCAGGACCTTTTTCAATTCCACAGGGCCTGTAAAATGGGTGTCAGATCCTCTGCCATTAATTGTCTTTTGTTCTGGGTTTCTGTCAGTAATGTATTGCTAGCCTTGAGTTTATTGCCTGCCATGAATACTATGTCTCTTTCTTTCTCCGGGAGGGTGGCTTGCCCCATACTCCCACATCATATAACATCCTGGCTATCTTTCCCGAGGCGCCTCCCCTCGCCTCTCTGGTGTCTCGGACAGCTAATCTGTTTTTGTAACCTTGAAGACTCTGAGCTGATTTAGGCCAGGTGCCTGGCCTGTGAACTACAAGTAAAGTTCATAAGGGGCCGTGGGGGGGGGGGGGGTAGTGCTTTTGCACCTTTTCTGTGAGAACATAACGGTTAGGATTTTTCGCGCTTATTTTAGTTGGCTCTGATTGGCTCGTCACCTGCTCTTACCTTTTTGTATATGGTATATTAGTCCATGCTGCTTGTAACTGGTTATCACTGACAAACATCGTGTACCTGAAGGATCATTAAGAAATAAAAGGACTTTTGCTTTTACCAAAAGCCTGGCTTATTGGTTCCCATTTCAGAAGCCTCACAACGGGACTCTTCCACAGGGCCTTCGATTAGGGTGCCGCCTTCCCAATATTGAGGCCCTGGCCCCAATTTTAATACCAAATTAATAATCAATAGCCTGGCAAGAACCCAGACTATGGTGGTAGTTGACTACTCGGATGCCGAGAGAATGCCACCATCAGTTTGTTGGTGCCCCCATTCATTTTCATTGTCCAAATGAGAGCTGCGAATGGGGCTTTTACGTTTTGGTTTGCATGGCAATTTGGAATTAAAAGTGGCTCCTGGATCTGACAAGGCTGAAGGCTTTAGGCTATTTATTTATTTTATTTATTTTATTTTATTTATATCCCGCCTTGCCAGCAGGGCCGGCTCAAGGCGGCTAACAATACAAGATACCATAAAGGTTCACAATAAAACCATAAAACCCAGGTTAAAATTACAACATTACAAAATTACCAAAATTGCAAAAGTTACAAAAGTTATAAAAGATGGCGACTTTAGAGATTTTTCCAGCAGACCGAGGCAACAGGGGTGCAACCAGCCGGACCAGGGCGATGTTATTAATTAATATCTGAAAGAGTTCCACCACCAAGACATTGGTAGTCACAAGAGATAGTGCAGCACAATCCAAGAGGTATTCCCAGCATCCCTTGAAATGAGAATGAAAGAATGCTGGGTCAAACTAATGGTCTCTCAGCTACAGCATCATGTTTCACACAGTGGCCAACCGATTGCCCTGGAGGGCCAACAACAAGGCTAGAGGCTAAAGCCTTCTGCTGATGTTGCCTCCGGACACTGGTATTCACAGGTTTACTGCCTCTGAATATGAAGGTTCCCTTTAGTCCAGGGGTGGCCAACCTTGCTTAACGTAAGAGCCACATAGAATAAACGTAAGAGCCACATAGAGATGTCTGAGAGCCGCAAGACAGAAACAAATATCACACACACGTTTTTATTTTTTAAAATATGCAAATTTGCTTTTTATTAACGTTAAATGGGACTGCCAAAAATAAAAACAAACGAGGAAAAACGGTTATTGATAATGATATTACTTGTTTGCTAATGATATTGAGAGAGAGAGAGAAAAAGAGAGAGATGGAAAGAAAGAATTAAAGAAGGGGAAAGAAAGAGAGAGAGAGAGAGAAACTAGGAAAGCAAATAGATGGGAGGGAGGAGGGAAGGAAGGAAGGAAGGAAGGAAGGAAAGGAAGGAAGGAAGGAAGGAAGGAAGGAAGGAAGGAAGGAAGGAAGGAAGGAAGGAAGGAAGGAAAAGCATGCCTCCCCTTTGCTTCCCCAGCCGCCCTGCCAGGAGCCGCACAATATGTGTGAAAAAGCCGCATGTGGCTCCCGAGCCACAGGTTGGCCACCCCTGCTTTAGTCATTATGTCCCATAGCTACTGATAGTCCTCTAAAAGGATGTTAGGGGGAAACACTTGGAGAATACACAGCCATATGGCAATCTGAGATTTTTCAGCCTGGTATCTACTGGAATGTTGTGAATGATTCTGCTAAGAACTATTAAAACTGGACACGGCTTTATCAGTACCCTTCAAAGCATCTCTGCCCCAAGCCCTGACCTGGATAGCCCAAGCAAGCCCGATCACGTCAGATCTCGGAAGCTAAGCAGAGCCGATTCTGGCAATTACTTAAAAGGGCGACCTTCAAGGAATACCAGAGGCGGGATGCAGAGGCAGGCTAATCAAGCCACCTCCCTGAAAAAGTCCAAGCCCCCAGTTGGGGTCGCCAGAAATCAACCATCACACACACACAAATACACACACACATACATACACATCTTTTAAAAGCATCCCTTTCCCAAGCCATCACTGGAACTGCTTGGCCATTCAGGCTGGGCCTGGTTGATAGAGAGGAGCCCAAACTGGGGGGGGGGGGGGGAGTTCCGAGGGGCAGATTTGTAAAGGTCAAACAATAGCTCCACTTCAAAGTTTGCAAAAATCCTGCAATGTCTCCAGAAGCGAAAATACTAAACTCCCCAGAGCCGGACAGACTAGGAGGAGATATTCATGCCTCTCTCCCTTTTCAACTCAAAAGTAATTTCCATATTTCAGAGACTCGCCATTGTCTCTACTCACTGCTGAAACAAAGATGTGGTATTAGCTTTTCCTTCTCCTGCTGTGAAACCTGAGACTGGCAGAATAAGCGTCAGGGACACGAGGAATTCTAAGAACATTAAGGATGGACTTCCATCTAATTGGCTGACCTCTTGAGGGGAGTTGGTCTTCCCCATTTATTCCCTTACAGCGCCGTTGTTTTGTGTGTTCCCATCCGGCTCTCTGAGTCAACAAAACCAGAAAACAACATACTGTTCACAAAGAAAAGTTTCGTTCTGCTCTGAGGCTCTTCCCTCTCAAATCGTCAGCCACTTCTTGAAACGCGAAGTTAACATAGCCCCCATACAAGCAATAACTATATTTACCAAAAGATATCTAGCTAGGATTTTTCACACCACACCAAAGAACAATGGAATATGGATGAATGTTTATGGGGCCGCTTCGCCCATGCTCGTATGCCACTTGGCAGCTCGCAGTGGAACATGGGCAAATGGCTTTGTTGGAAACCATCGTTTGTGAGGTGAGGTGAAAGTCTTACCCACAAACTGTGATGTTATCAGGATGAGCAAGTCACCACTGGGTTCTATTTTTTTAACATTTGTAAAATTTATTTCTTTTAAAAGAACAACACACACACAAAAACACGAGGGGGGGAAAGCATAAAACCCTGCAACTAAATAATGTAAAGAAAGAAAGAAAGAAAATGTATACATAAAGTAGAGACAAAAATATAACGACAGTGGTGGTGGAGCTACACGTAAGATTCTTTCTATAAGCGGTTCCAAACACCAAAAAAATAAGTCCATACGCAATTGTTGTTGATTTGGCGTGCATTCAAATATTGATGGAGTTCTAAGGTCCTCAGTCGATTGATTTACTGGTGGTGGCGTTTTATCTCTCCAGTGTTGTAATACAAGTCTTTGAGCTGGAGTAAGGGCACAGAGGGTCCATTTTCATGGACCATCGGTTAACCTCCAAGAGATCAACCAACAGGTTAAAAGAACCTAAGCATATTCAAAAATCAACAAACATTACTAACTGATACAGTAATGACTTCTTCCCAGGAAAGCCAAATCACTGGACACGCCCAAAGCGTCATGTGCTGTGAGTTACAACACCAACAGTTAGATACTTTACTCCATCCTTTGCTGAAGAGTCCATCAGCGTCTAAACTGATAATGTCCCGAGCAATGCTCCCTCTAAGCTGCGGAGTCCCGTGAGCAAAAATTCTGCTTTGTGAGCTACTGGCATTGAAGTTGTGAGCAGGCGATCTGACTACTGCATATATTAGTTTGCTCTGGAGCCATCTTTCCTGAGCTCAGACAAAAATGTGTGAGCCAGAGGCTAGCTCACAGTGACTCAGCTGAGAGGGAACACTGGTCCCGAGTATCCATGTGTGAACCAGTCTTAAATTCCTTTAAATGAGACCTTTAAATGCTATCCTTCTGATCACTGTCTCCCAACAGCTTCTTTTATTTTGCTAGAGAGGAGGAAAAAACACAGGAAACGTTATCATTACATGGTGGCAGAAAGTGGCATCAAGTCGCAGCCAACTTATGGCGACCCTGTAGGGTTTTCAAGGCAAGAGACCAACAGTGGCGGTTTGCTATTGCCTGCCTCTGCTTAGCAATCCTGGATTTCCTTGGTGGTCTCCCAGCCAAGTACTAACCAAGGCCGACCCATCTTAGCTTCTGAGATCTGATGAGATTAGGCTAACTTGAGCTGTCCATAACATTGGGCCATGATGCCCTCTTCCTTCCCAATATGGCTCCATCTTACTGCCTTGTTGTTGGCTTCATCTAATCTTCTGCAGGTAAGTCATGGCCGGATCAATATAGGTCACACCAATAGTACTGCCTCCGATTTTTTCATTGTAATCTGCTGCTGACTGATGTGTCATAGGCAAAGAGGGAGGAAAGTTATGTACAATGGGTTGGATACTGATGCTAAATTCTGTTAATGGAAGGCACTGTTGGCAGAATGTATTCCCACATTCCTACTGCAACCCACTGATCTCCCCAAAAAGCTGTCTATGGGGAGGAGGGGACCTCCGGGAACACCATCTTTGGGATTCAACCCAACGGAGACAAAGATGGCGAGCTTTGAATGCTAGTGCATCAACAGTGGGTGGAGGATGCATACATGTGCTTCTACAAGATTGGCAAAACACCAAACAAAAAGAATTTTTGATACAGCCTGAGATATAAGAATAGACGGCTTCCAGAGGGGATTGGCTAAACATGTGGAGCAGAGGTTCATCAGTGGCTATTAGCCACAAGGTATAGAGGGAGCCCTCTGGCTGGGGCAGTGATGTGCTTGGGGGGCAACATTGGGAGGACTTCTGCAGTTCTAGCCCTGCTGGTGGATCTCCTGATGGCATCTGGGCTTTGGCCACTGCGTGACACAGGGTGCTGGACTGGATGGGCCATTGGCCTGATCCAACATGGCTTCTCTTATGTTCTTACCTGATTGGGTTTTTTGTGCACACAGGTGGAACTAAGCTCTATTCATATTCCACCCACTGCTCACAAGAAGGGAGGAGCAATGGAAAGTCAAAGGAAGAAAATTAAATGGAGAACAGCAACGGTACCCAAAGCAGAGCCCTTGATGAAGGCGATGCTGAAAATGGATCTGCAAAGCCGAAGAGGGCTGCTTTGTGACATTTGTGGATATGCCCTAAACTAATGTGCATTGTTCATGCTTAAGTGCCTGGCATTAACCAAGATCTACCATTTTCTTTATCTGAAACAAGGTGAGGCAGTAGCTTTGTGGTAGAGCATTTGCTTGGCATGGAGAAGGTCCCAGGTTCAATCCTTGGCATCTCCAGTTAAAAGGATCAGGTAGGAGGAGATGTGAAAGACCTGACTCTTCCACAGACTCTGGAAGGCTGCTGGCAGTCAGAATAGACAATCCTGGCCCTGGTAGACCAATGGTCCAAGTCAGTTTCATGGGGGGAGGTTGTATTTTTCGTATGTGCATGTGTGTATGTGTGTGCAGGTGTGCACCTGGAAGTCATGGCGACCTCTGGTGACTGACCACTGTTGGGGGCCTGGAGAATATTCAGAGAGATGGCTGAATAAAGCCTGCCCCCACCTCCCAACTGCTGGCATTCCAAGGAGGTCTCCCATCCAAGTACTTGCCAGAGTCGACCCTGCTTAGTTTCTGAGATCTGACGAGATCGGGCTTGCCTGGGCTATCCAGGTCAGGGCAGTTTCATGAGTTTGATCTTCCCATAATCCATTTAGTGCGGCTTGTCAGATTCCCTTTGTCTTTGCTGTCTGGTGGTGGTGGTGGGGAGCCGATAATTAGTGCCCCGGTAGGCTTTTGCTAGAAGTCTACGTTTGATTTGGTGGGTTACAAGGTTTGCAAGACTGTCCCATCCTTTCCAGGGCAACAATAGTTTTGAGTTAACCTAACCATATCCAGCCAAGTAGACTTTGCCCTTTCCTCTTAAGTCGTCTGTGTTTTCCTAACTCTAATTCTCTGCAGGGAAGGCAGCATATTATAGCCTGATCTCATCCTGATCTTGGAAGCTTCACGGGGTCCATACTTGGATGGAACACCGCCGCAGAAGACTCTGCAGAAGACAGCAATGGCAAACCACCTCTGCTTCTCACTTACATTGAAAGCCTCTTGCCGGAGTTGCCATCTGTCGGTTATGCCTTGACAACACGTACTTATGTGTGTAAAGGCAAAGGTTTCCCTTGCTCGAAAGCCAGTCGAATCTGACGCTAGGGGGCGGTGCTCATCTCCTTTTCCAAGCTGAAGAGCCAGCTGAAGACTTCTCCTGTGGTCATGTGGCCGGCGCGACTAAACACTGAGGTGCACGGAACGCTGTTACCGTCCCACCGAAGTGGTACCTATTTATCTCCTTGCAATTTCTTCCTTTCGAACTGCAAGGTTGGCAGGAGCTGGGGCCAGAGACGGGAGCTCACTCCATTACGCGGCACTCGGGTCTCGAACTGCTGAGCTACTGACCTTTCGGTCTGCAGCTCAGCAACTTAACCTCTGAGCCACCGTGGTCACCGTGTACAGAACCCACATTCTCTGATGGACTTGAACCTTGGCTGTACCACCTCAGACGCAGGCCTCCAGTGAACCTCTGCCGAAAATTCCCAGCTCAGATAAAACCACGTATCTAGGAGAAAAGGTCTAGTGTCCTTTTGGACATCTTAGTTTTTTATGTGGAGGGATTATTTTGTGTGTGTGTGTAACATTCAGTTGTGTGACCTTCTGCTTCTTGCAGTCTCAGATGGCATGTCCCAGATGCCAGTTTACCACCCAGCCCTGGCAGTCTCCCTGGACTGTGCATATGAACCTGCAGGTATTTTGCCGGATATACATTCTTTTGTTGTTGTTTACACACCGCCTCCGCTTCCCCCTTGATTGGGAGGCATCGCCGAGTGGCCAATGAGGGTGTTTTTTTTTTTGCTGTTGACATTTCTGCATTAGCTGGCTTTTGTCAATCTTGGCAGGCTCAGAAATTCTATCTTAAGGGCTGCTCTTTATTAAATTTGCAAGATACAAAACTGTGACTGACAAATAGTCGCTTTTCTTTTGTGAATGCATAAATAATAAATATGCCGCTCTAAAAATAATTAAAATATTGCTCAAATTTAAAACATGGCGGAGAGCAGTGGGGTGGGGGGAGGAGAGGTAATTTCCAGACAGCTTTATATTTTAAGAGAGAGAGAAAGAGAGAGAGAAGAAAAGAAAAGAAAAGAAAGAAAAGAAAGAGGACAGCTGTGTATTGTAAACAACTTAGAAAATGCTATTCCTCAATGGCTTTTGACAGCCTTCAATATTAAAATGGGGTTTGAAGGAGATAAAGGAGGGTGGGAGCAGAGAATGACCTAAGAGGTTTTAGTGTCTGGGGCCAAAAAAATCCCCCTCATGCGGATGAAATTACAAGCGAAATAAATGATGAGTTGGTGCCATTTCATGATTCCCACCCCATCTAAACCGGACCTCCTCCTCCTCCATTGTAGGGTCGGCTTGGGCTGTGAGAGAGGGGAAGGAAATGTGTCGGGGAAACTTTTGTCCAGCAGGTTCTTCTATAACAACTCCTTTATTTGGGGCCTCTGTGACATAATTCCTACTTCCCCCCCCCCCCCACCAGCCATTATATATGATAAATAAAACAATGCCGTGGAAACAGTGAAATCTCTCATCAATGTCTTTGTGAAAAGGGTCTGGATAAATGAGCCTCCAAATCAAAGGCAGATTACATGAGTGACCATGTATCATCCTCCATGTATTGAGCATAGCCTTTGTAAAGTTAGAGCGGTAATAAAAAGTGGTATTGTGTGCTGTGAAAGGCTGTGTGGGTCTGTGCATGACTAATCTGTCTTTCTGCATTATTTTATTCAATCTTCTCTGACTTTATGCCTTTGACATTTTTGCTACACTCAGTAAATTTGAGTGAATAGGCAATTTTAAAGAATTTTTATAGGGCTTCAGAGAAGTCATATGTAGACTGTATCTTTGTTCAGATTTAACAGTTTAAATATTGCCTTTGTCTAGGATGCAGGGAAATCTTTAGCCTTCCCCCTCAAAAAAAAAAGAGAGAAAGAAAAAGAAAAAAAGAAAGAAAAGAGGGAGGAAAATGGATTCAGGGAAGAAGAGGGCAATTTTTTAAAAAAATTGTAACACAATGTTTTCTCTTAAGACAAATAATGGTTCAGATTATTTGTCCTGATGACTAAACACAACACAACCTGATGACTAAAACATTTGTTTCCTGCTTTGATAAGGAAAGGAATCCCACTTTTAGGGTTAGGACTTGCTTAAGTGCACACCCACATCTTAATACTTCAGCCCATTAAAAAATTGCCTGCTTATTTTGAACTAGATGACCAAATCGTATGCATGTTTGCTTGGAAGTAAAGGCAAGTTCATTGAGACTTATTCCCCTGGAAATGTCCACGGGACTTCAGCTTGGAACCCAAACATGACTTTTGTTGCATCTGCCAGCTGAGTCTAAGAATATACAGTAAATATTGCTGCTTCTTGATAAAGAACTATGTTAGGGTTACCGTATTTTGAAAAGCAAAAAAGGGGACATCCTCCCCGACTGACTACTGAAAGTACATTATACATATGCACAATTTTGCTGAATTGTGCAGAAGTCTTTACCCGGAGAATTTCCTCTCAAGAAAACTTGTGCTCATACTGTTGATGAGTTCACTTTTGATAGGCTTCGGTAGTTGAAAATATATCCCACTTCCCCCCGCAAGACAAATGAGAGACAGATGGCTGTGTGCGATCCACAGCACCTGAAGTACTTACTGGAACTGTTCAGAAGTTACCAGTTCTGTTCTGAATACTTCCAGGTTTAAGTGGTTGAAGGCCAGCCTGCAGATGAGGCTGGTCCTAGGGATGCCAGCCTCCAAGAGGGACCTGGGGATCCCCTGAATTTCTAGCTCATCTCCAGACTAAAAGATCAGTTTCCCAGGACAAAATGGGTGTTTGGGAGGGTGGGCTCTATGGCATTGTACTACTATGAGGTCTCTGTCCTCCCCAGACTCCATCCCCAAATCTCCAGGAGTTTCCCAGCCTGGATCTGGCTGTCCTACCCCTCCATCCCCCACTGGTGGCCAGCAGGGACATGGGGATCCCCTGGAATTACAGTTTATCTCCAAGAAGAAGCAGAAGTAGAGATTGGATTTGTACCTTGACCTTCACTCAGGGTCTCAGAGCGGCTTACAAACTCCTTTCCCTCTCCACAACAGACACCCGTGAGGTAGGTGGGGCTGAGAGAGCTCTTTCCAGAATTGTCCTTGAGAGAACAGCTCTGACAAAACTATGGCTTGCCCAAGGTCATCCAGCAGTTCCAAGTGGAGGAGTCGGGAATCAAACCTGGTTCTCCCAGATTAGAGTCCGTGCATTTAACCACTACACCAGACTACAGGGATCAGTCCCCTTGGAGAAAATGAGTGTTTGGGAGGGTGGACTCTCTGGCATTATACCCCACTGAGGTCCCTGTCCTCACCAGACTCCATCCCCAAATCTCCAGGAGTTTCCCAGCCTGGATCTGGCAACCCTACTCCAGTTTGGTGTAGTGGTTAAGTGCGCGGACTCTAATCTGGGAGAACCAGGTTTGATTCCCCACTCCTCCACATGCAGCTAGTTGTGTGACCTTGAGTCAGTCATACATTTCTTCAGAGCTGTTCTCTCAAGAGCAGTTCTTGAAAGAGCTCCTTCAGCCCCACCTACCTCATAGGGTGTCTGTTGTGGGGAGGGGAAGGGAAAGGGATTGTAAGCCGCTCTGAGACTCTGAGTGAAGGGTGGGGTGTGAATCCAATCTCCTCCTCCTCCTCCTTCCCCCCCTTCTGGTGGCCAGCAGGGCCTGGCAACCCTAAGGACTCCACAACAATATTCAGTACTGTGATACCTTCTTTCCCTTCCCTCTTCACATAGCAAAGTGTAGGCAAAGAAAAGAGCCACCTGTTTGTTTACAAAATTTGCATGGTTACCAGGAGAGGATCCCCAGTCATCACAGGAGACTATTCAGTGGTAATTTCCTGGACAATCAGGAGACAGCCGGGAACAATTCTCTTGCTCTCTGCTTCTGCCAGTCAATGGGTAACAGGAAATCAACACTGGTCCCATTGTAGGGTTCCATGGGCTTGCCAGCTCTGGACTGGGAAATACCTGGAGATTTTGAAGTTTGAAGAGGGCAGGGTTTGGAGAGGGGAGGGATCTCAGTAGGGCATAATGCCATAGAATACACCCTCCAACACAACCATTTCCCCCAGGATAACTGATCTCTATTGTCTGGAGATCACATGGAATAATGGGAGACCTCCAGGCCCCATCTGGAGGTTGGTAACCCTAATTCTGGATTTGAAAATTTCTGAAGATTGGGGGGCGGGGACCAAGGGGAGCGTGAGGTTTCAGGAGCGAGGAAGCTCTGCAAGAATGTAATGCCGTGAAGTCCACCGTGCCGTTTTCTCCAAAGAACTGATCTCTGTAATCGGGAGGTCAGCAGAAATTTTGGAAGAATTCCAGACCACAACTTAAGGTTGGCGACTGTGCCCCACTGACAGACTCTGGGTCTTGGCAAGCACCCAACAGACAAGTGGCTGGTAAAAGTATAGCACTAAAAATCCTACCTGTGCTACCCAGAATGCAGAAATTATAGGGAATGAAGGAGGAATGGAAGAAGAAGAAGGAGAAGAAGGAGGAGAAGAAGGAGAAGAAGAAGAAGACATTGGATTTATACCACACCCTTCAATCAGAGTCTCAGAGCGGCTTACAAACTCCTTTCCCTTCCCCTCCTGACAACAGACACCCTGTGAGGTAGGTGGGGCTGAGATAGCTCTTTCCAGAGCTGTCCTTGAGAGACCAGCTGTGACAGAACTATGGCTTGCCCAAGGTCATCCAGCAGCTGCAAATGGAGGATTGGAGAATCAAACCCGGATCTCCCAGATTAGAGTCCGCGCACTTAACCACTACACCAAACCAAAGAAGAACATTCCCATGATTTGGAGGAACCGCAAAAAACCCCCTCCTGCCCCGTGATGATAGGGAGCACAGAGAAGGTCTCAGAACTCAGTTGCTGATTGCATGCTTTGAATACATCGAGGTCGCTGTCCGATGAAGGGTGCTTTGATTCTTGAAAACTTATACCCTGAAAATCTTGTTGGCCTCTAAGATGCTGCTGGACTCAGATCTTAACTGTTCTCCTGCAGGCCAACTCGGTTACCTTCTGAGTATTGTGTACAGTTTTGGGCACCACCATTGAAGAAGGATATAGACAAGCTGGAACGTGTCCGGAGGAGGGCAGTGAGGATGGTGAAGGGTCTGGAGACCAAGTCCTGTGTGGAAAGGTTGAAGGAGCTGGGTCTGTTTAGCCTGGAGCTGGGTCATTAGCCCCACTGCTGGACCTCCTGATGGCACCTGCCACTGTGTGACAGAGTGTTGGACTGGATGGGCCATTGGCCTGATCCAACATTGGTGTCTCTTATGTTCTTATGAGAGGAGACAACGGAGAGGTGATAAGATAACCATCTTCAAGTATTTGAAGGGCTGTCATATAGAGGATGGTATGGAGTTTTTTTTTCTGTAGTCCCAGAAGGTTGCACCGGAACCAGCGGGTTGAAATCAGAAGAGTTTTTGGCTAAACAACAGGAAGAACTTCCTGACAGAGCGGTTCCTCAGTGGAACAGACTTCCTCAGAAGCTAGTGGGCTCCCCTTCTTTGGAGGTTTTTAAGCAGAGGGTAGATGGCCATCTGACAGCAATGTGGATTCTGTGAACTTAGGCAGATCATGAGAGGGAAGGCAAGGAGGATCACATCAGTGCTTAGTTCTTGTGGCCCTTTCTTACACACCCAGGGAAATGCTGATTGCCACTTTGGGGTCAGGAAGAAATTTTTCTCCAGGCCAATTTGGCCAGGGATCCTGGAGGGTTGTGTTTTTTTTGTCATCTTCTGGGCATGGAGCAGCGGTCACTGCGGATGGGGAGGGGGAGGTATTTGTGAATTTCCTGCATTGTGCAGGGGGTTGGACTAGATGACTCTGGAGGTCCCTTCCAACTCTATGAGTCTATTATTCTCTGAAACTATCAAGGTTCCAGGCAGTGTACCCTCTAAGCTGAGTTAGTGTGAGCTAGCTCACAGTTTTTTAGCCTCTGGCTCACACATTTTTGTCTTGGCTCAGGAAGGATGGCTCCAGAGCAGACTAATTGATGCAGTAGCCAAATTGCTCGCTCACAACTTTAATGCCAGTAGCTCACCAAGTAGAATTTTTGCTCACAAGACCTCGCAGTTTAGAGGGAGCCTTGGTCCCAAGCTCAGTGTCCAGTCTCTCAAGGGAAATGGTCTCAGTCAAAGGTGGAGAAAACCTCTAAGTGAGGACTCAGAAAATGGCTGCCAGTTAAAAGAGGCCACGCTGTGTTAGCAGCCCTAATGGCCTGACTCAGCCTGCTTTCATATCTGGTCAAAGCATCTCTCCTAGCTCTCAAAACAGAAGGAGCTTAAAAATCAGGGCAACGGGAAGCTTTTGGTTGTTGTTTAAAAAAAAGAACAGTAAAACAAAATTACAGTGGAGGACACCTAAATGTGACACTTTTGAAAATCGATTTGTAAGCCACTTTGTATCCACGAGGAAAGTCTGGATGTAAACGTTGTAATGAATAAATAGAAACAGATGGACTGGTTCTGCAGTGTGGTCTAAAGCAAAAAATTTGAGAGGCCGAAACTGATGAGGGTATATAAAAAAATGTAGATAATTCCTCAGTTTGGTGTAGTACTATCCAGAATGCAGAAGTTACAGGGAATGAAAGAGGAGCATGAAGTCCACTCTGTAGTGGTTAAGAGAGGTGCACTCTGATCTGGAGAACCGGGTTTGATTCCCCACTCCTCCACATGCAGCCAGCTGGGTGACCTTGGGTCAGTCGCAAGTTCTCTCAGAGCTGTTCTCTCAAGACCAGTTCTCTCAGTGCTGTCTCAGCCCCACCTACCTCACAGGGCCTGCGTTCACACGCACTAAATAATCTACTTTCAATCCACTTTCAGTGCACTTTCCGACTGGATTTTACTGTGTGTGACCACAGCCAGGGTGTCTGTTGTGGGGAGAGGAACAGAAGGAGATTGTAAACCACTCTGAGACTCCGAGTGAAAGGTGGGGTATAAATCCAATCTCCCCTTCCTCCTCCTCATTTCTAGCTATTTGTGTGTGTGCTTATGGCTACCATCTAGGGTTTTCAAGGCAAGAGATGCTCAGAGGTAGTTTGCCATTGTCTGCCTCTGCATAACGGCCCTGAATTTTCTTGGTGGTCTCCCATCCAAATCCTCTAGTTAGTATTCAGTATAGTTAGGCCGCTGGTTGTGCACAAATTTTATTTGCTCGTGCAGATGGTGTTGAAAGACTATGATGGCCACGTCTGTCTTACGTAGATAGACCCACTGCACATGTGGCAGGCCCTCAAGTCCAGTCCCTGGCATCTCTAGCTAGAAATGATCATGGGTATCAGGAAAGGCTGAGACCCAGGAGAGCAGCGGCCAATCAGAGGAGGTAATACTGAGCTAGATGAATCGTCGGCATTGGCTTCATCTTTCCATCTCAACCTGACACAGATCGTTGGAGCCAAGTCCTTAAACAGAGATACCCTGTAATGCATCAGAAACAAAGTCTCTGCAACATTTATCCTACCCGTAGCCCCCGCCACCATTAACCTTTTGAAGAGACCTAAATGCAATAATCATATATCTCAAAGACCCTTGGAGAAAGGGGTATTTCATCTCAAAGTAGGGAACTCTGGCCTCGTACCAACATTATATGAGCTCTGTCTAAGTTGAAATTTGCCTTGGTGTCTCTTGTCCTCAATCGAAGGGGTCAAAATTCCACACCTCCATACTAGGCTGGGTGTGGAATCCTCTTTGCCTGGCACAGCTGAGAGAAATACTACACTGAAGATGCCAGGAACGCCTTTAAAAAAATTTATTTGGGGGGGGGGGGAATACGCCCTGTAAAGATGCAGGATAATGCAATGAATTATTCGATCTCTCATAGATCGCTCTGATAATTGAAAGATCTCCTTCTCTAGCTGGCTTACCACATCCTAGGGCTGATCCCGCTAAAAGAAACGTGTTACTTCTTTTGCTCTTTACGAATCATTATCATAAAAGGATGGATAAACAACAAGAACCCGCCACTGACAATTAGCTCCACGGAGTGGTTTCCCATTGATTTATAATGCTAAATGTTTCAGCTCAATCGACCCCTCTAGTTATAACAGGGGGGGAAAGAGACAGAGAGAGAACCCTGTTTTGCAAATTTTATTTTTAATGAAATAGTTCTCTCTCTCTCTCTCTCTCTGTCTTGAAAAAAAAAAGGAAAAGAACAAACCACCCCAGAAATAAATGTTTGCCAACTTAAAGGAATTCTTACCAATATTAGTTATAACCCCCTTGAAATGGCATTTGCATTTTTATAACCTTGTTACTTAAAAGTGAAACAGGAGAGGCAGAGACTTGGTGATAGCGTTCTCCCTGGGCTTTAATCCCAGCCTGAGTATTTTATGCTTGAGAGCCCCTTATGATGCTGTAACTAACCTCAAACCTGGAACAGCGGGAGGGCAACAAACCTCCGAATACAGCAATGTCATGCTTTACAGGCATACTCTCCACAACAGCATGAATTGGGGGGGGGGGGGGAACCCGGTTGCCTAGGAAACACTCTGGTCTTAGTAATTATTACTGTAACTGTCTACACACCCCACCTATAACAGAAATGAATAATAAATTATCATCTCTGACTGGCAGCTTTCTGTTGTTCCTCCTGCTCAGCACTGCTACCTACTGGCATGCAAAATTAATTACATACAAACAGCAGGGCCTGCTGGAGGAGCACGCCTGAGCTGCGATGGGAAGTCTCACCGCAGGCTAACCTGAAGCGGACAAGAGACGGTCTGGGCCCCGGGGCCTTGGACACAAAAGGGCCTAAAGCTTAAACCCGAGCTTCTTCTCTGAGAGGAGCTCCAGTAGGGAAAGGATGGGTTGGGTCCAGCCAGTTTTTTTCACTAAGTCTCACTCCTTCTGGGAATTTCCCTCCTGGGAATTTCCCCCGGCTCCTGCTGGTGCTTCACGGGCTGGTGGCAGTCAAATGGGTGTGTGCGCTGGTGTTATGGTGGCATGGAATGCCGCTTCTGGCACCAAAGCAGAAGTGGTGTCCTCACGCAGGGGGCAACGCTGTAGGATTCACCAAAACCTCTATGGGTTAATCATAGAGCTTTGGGCAAATCCTAGAGTGCCCCCCCATGTGATGACATCACTTCCAGTTTTGCACCAGAAATAATGTCACATGTTGGCGGGACACTGGTGGGCCTGTCCCCACTCCCAATTCCTCCTGAAAGTTTGCCAGCCACAGCTGGAAATCCTATTTGGCTACAGCCCCACCTAACATGGCGTTCATAGATATAGAGCCCCAGGATTCTTAGCATAGCCTTCTTCCCAGGCAAGCAGAAAAGTTGTCTGGATCCAGCATGATGTCTCTTGAGATCCTGGAGAGCTGCTACCAACTGGAGTCAAGGATATCAATTGCGATGGACCAACGGCCTGACTTTGTATAAAGGCAGCTTTGGATGTTCATATGCAAAAGACCCTTTTTTATTTTACCTCTAAACACTGCAAGGAATGCCAAAGCTAAAGGGAGAACTAGATAAGACCAGCAAGAGATTACACCCGTCTATTGCACGCTGTTCTCTCGCAACTCCCGGTGCATTTTCCATGCGCCTTGCCTAGGATGGTTATTTGTTATTTCAGTTTAAAGGAACTGAAAGAAAGAGGCCCTAAGTATCTCTAGAAGTGGCAATCCAGTGTGGTGCAGTAATTAGGGTGTCAGACTATGGCCTAGAAGAACTGGCTTGAATCCCCTACTCAAAGAAATTCACTAGGTGGCCTTGGGTGCTCTCTCAGCCTAATTTACCTCACAGGGCTATTGTCGTGAGGGATAAAATGGAGGGGGGAAAGCCCTGACCTGGATAGCCCAGGCAAGCCCTATCTCGTCAGATCTCGAAAGCTAAGCAGGGCCGACCCTGGCAAGTACTTGGAAGGGAGACCTCCAAGGAATACCAGAGCCGGAATGCGGAGACAGGTTATCAAGCCACCTCTCTGAAACACCCTAGCCCCACTAGGGGTTGCCAGAAGTCACCATGACTTCACACACAAAATACTCAATCCCCCCCCCCCAAAAAAAAAATGGAGGAGGGAACTGTAGGCCTCCACTAGGGAAAAGTGCTGAGTATAAATAAATCAAATTCTTCACATTTTCAGATGAATTCTTATAAGGAAGCGTGATGTGTAAAAGTGACAAATACAGGTTTACATACACTGAAATCATAGCAAGCAGCTTGTTAAGGAGCCAACAGTGGTTGCGGCTCTGTCAAGGACAGACTTGGTGCAAACTAGGGTTGCCAAGTCCGGGTTAGAAAGTACCTGGAGACTTTGGGGGTGGAGCCAGGAGAAGGTGGGGTTTGGGAAGGGGAGGGGCCTCAGCATGGTACATGCCATAGAGTCCACCCTTCAAAGCAGCCATTTTATCCAAGGGAGCTGATCTCTATCAGCTGGAGATAGTTGTAAAAGCAGGATCCCCAGGCCCCACCTGGAGGCTGGCACCCCTAGTGCAAACCCACAGTTGCTTTCATGCAATGTGTGAAACACCAGCCATTTCTCTGAAGTCACGCCGTCCGCCTTGCGCCAATGTCATTACAAGCTGACGTAAACCGGACCTATGTCTATCTGATTATCTGGGGTTTGGGATAAATGCACATCTTACCCTTTGCCAAAAATGGGCAGTTAATGTTATAGAACCCAATCCAGCATGAAATTGCTATAAATAAAACCCTGTCCAGTAGTTTTGATCAATTAAACTCCATAATTAACGAAGATACTCCATTCATCTTAGGTTGTCTAATTTGCAGTAGAATATTAAAGGACTTCCACTGGAAGACTAGTTTGTTTAGAAATTAGAACACACTTGGTGATGTGCTGGATTTGATTTAAAAGACACAGTGGGAGTTGGCAAAATTCACATATCATGGGGTTAATGTGGGTTAGAACAGAGCTATTTGTAATACAAAAATATTGCATACCAAATACACACACACGCACACTCGGTTTTTTGTAATCCAAGATCATCTTTTGCTAAGGTAAATGCTGGGTAAAAACGAGCAGCTAATGCTCTTGCATGAGCCAGAGTCTAAAGGCAGAAACTAGATCTACTTTTCTCTAACATTTAAAACACAGGGAGCGCGGCTAGTCCTCAAAGAAATGGAGGATGAAACTATCAGGTTCCCACATCTTAGCATGTTAGGATGCTATCACAAAAAAATTAAACAAATGGCATATGCTTAGAGGTGGGGCCCACCGCTTCACGTATTATCGTTACCTTTTGAAACAACCACCACATCACAGTCCTCTGCACTATCCAGACCCCATAACATGGCCCAGTAGAGGTTTCCATATCACAAAGCACATTTCCAGCTCAGCATCATCAGCGGCCAGCAGGGATGTACAGCGCTGGCACGGGAACACTTCACTTGGTGTGGGAAAGCCACACAATGAACCATACTATACATTATGGTGACAATGTGGGGAAGGTATCAGATGAAGGCCGCTTAAATGCTGGTAGATGCGAAAGGAGAAACTGAAGGAAGACAGTTGGATCCAACCAGGTTTTCTGCCAGTGAAAAAAAGGAAGTAGGGGTTCCCTTTGGACTACCAAAATGGCTATGCCGGGGATTATGGGAGCCACACATACAAACGCTAGGAAAAGCTGAAGGCAGTAAAGACAGAGGGAGACCCAGCATGAGATGGATTCATTCAATAAAGTTTTCAAGACCCAAGCAAGGTGATTAATTACAGGACATTTTGGAGGTGATTGATTCATAGGGTTGATGTAAGTTGGAAATGACTTGACGGCACGTAACAAACATGTACAAAAACCACATGGGACAGGGACCGCAAGCAAGGAGGGGAACTGGGCAAAATTGAGTGGAAAGGGTTGACGGGATTTGACATGGAGACCTGGAGTATGGTCCATGTGCTTTGACTGGCCCGTTCCTTTTTGCAACGATGCCCAGGAGGCACCGGAGGCTATCTGCTTTAGGAACATATCGTCAAGGGCTTTTTTGCATGAGTGTGTGGGGAAAGATCTGATGCCAAAGACCCACACGAATCTAATGATTTCAATGATCTAGTCATTTTCAATTTTATGTCCATTTATCATGACTGATCATTGCAGGTTTTGGGTACATTTAAGTGGCAAAAGACTTTGGCCAAAAAAAAAGAAGACCACCATTTGTTTTGAGAGAACTTTCAAGAAGCAGAACTTCCAGTATCCTTGGGGGTTTTATTTAATGTATTCATCAATCCTATAAAAAGTTTTGTCAGTTCCTTGGATCACAGATTTTATACGAGAAGTTCTTAGATAACGAAACGAGTCACTCCTCTAGACAGTATTTGGTATAGATTTCTTATACCTCTACAGGTGAGACAGAAGGGGCTGCTTGAATGCTCTTCCGACCTTCCCTGCATACTGGAAACTAGAACAGGAGGTGACAGGCAAAGGTAGAATCCGTAATTTCCCACAGGCAGGAAGGGGTGAGCAATTAACCACAGGGGATTAAATCCAGCCAGCTTTTTTACTCAATGTAACTAGCGGCCCATTCGGCATCTAGCATTCGCTTCGCTGTTTTACCAACCCCACACTGGAACAGGAAAAGATGCGGCTCAAAATGACATTCAAACACCCCGGGCCAACACCAGAGTCACACCTGAATGGCCATAAAACAGCCATAGATCTATGCAGACGGTACCATAAAACCGAGAGGTCAAAGGAAGTGAAACCGGCATGCAGTGTGCAGGCTTCCACAAAATCCCACAATCAAAGAAAGTGAAAGTGGCATGCAACGTAGAGGGGAAGTTCTGTTTCAACGTGGGCTTGGTAAAACAGAACGGGCCCCTGATTTTCTCTCTTTACTTTGTCTGACACAGCTCTGGTTCATGCAGGTCCCATGAGCCCCAACGTAACCTTTTTTTAAAGGGTGACCCCAAAGGGACCCTTCTTTCAGCTTTTCTGTTGATGATCCAACCCATCATCTTTCCAATTTACATTCTGAAGAGGTACAATCCCAAGAAGGCTGATGTTGGCAACTCGTAACCTGGTTTCCATAAAGTACGTACCTCGAACTGTCCGTGGCAGATGAACACATGGAGTGTTTCAGAGCCCGCTGCCTCTGTACTTAGGAAAGAAGAGACAGAAATGTCTAAGAGAGGCAGGAAAGACAAAGGAGGTGGTTGGAGCGGACAAGGGTCAGGGGCGTGTCCATTCACTGAGAGTGCCTTCGTTTCCCTGCTGGACCCATTAAACGAGGCAATCGCCTTGACAGGGCTCTCGGGCAGAATAAGGCAGCAGAGAGCATATCAGCCACACTCCATTGCCTCAGAGGGAAAAAGCAATCAAGAAATTAAGAAAAAAAAATAAAGAGATTAACATTGCCCTCATTATTATTTAGGTAGCAACAAAGAACCTCTGACTTTACTAGTAAACAAAAAAAAGATGCTCTTCAAGATAGATGAACATGAAAGAATTTTGTGTAAGACACACGGAATATGGCAGAAGATTCGGAAAACAGCTTTTCTATGGGCCCCGTTATCGGGTTATGATGCAGAGTTTATATTCCGTGCATATGAACACATACAAAAAGTCATCATATACAGATTAATTACACAACACATACTAGAAGGAGGAGGAGGAGATTGGATTTATACCCCACCCTTCACTCAAAAGTTTCAGAGCGGCTTACAAACTCCTTTCCCTTCCCCTCCCCACAACAGACATGCTGTGAGGTGGGTGGGG
This sequence comes from Lepidodactylus listeri, assembly GCA_029233225.1. NCBI lineage: Eukaryota > Metazoa > Chordata > Lepidosauria > Squamata > Gekkonidae > Lepidodactylus > Lepidodactylus listeri. Next base: position 48,310,606 of record JARCFY010000017.1, read on the forward strand.
CTGAGAGAGCTCTGACAAAAACTGCTCTGACAGAGCTATGGCTTGCCCAAGGTCATCCAGCATCTGCACGTGGAGGAGTGGGGAATCAAACCTGGTTCTCCCAGATTAGAGTCAGCACACTTAACCGCTACACCAAACTGGCTGATGAACAAGTGTGTAGAGCAAGCAAGGCAGGTCATTCAGCAGTCTGGAGTGGACCTGTAGTTTTGGTACAGTTGAGGGAGCCACCCTTCACTTTCCATATCCCCTCTGGCCCACGTATAGCCACAGCTTATATGCGTGGATCCTTTTCATGTACTGGGGGTTACGGTGTGGATCCAACCAGCTTTTCCAGTGATGAAAGAGGGAGGGCCAGTCAGAAAGGTTATATTAGAGATTTTGGGATCTGCAGGCACGACCCATTTGGGACAGGGACTAAAACAAGGAGGGGAACTGTGCAACATTGAGTAAAAAAGCAGGCTGGATCCAACCCCATGTGACTGAAAGCTCCCCAAAGCTACTGTGGTGTGGTGGTTAAGAGTGGCGGACTCTAGTCTGGAGAACCAGAATTGATTCCCTACTCCTTCACATGAAACCTGCTGAGTGGCATTGAGCCAGTCACAGTTCTCTCAGAATCCTCTCAGCCCCACCTATCCCACCAGGTGCCTGTTGTGAGGAGAGGAAAGAAAGGTGATTGTAAGCTGCTTTGAGACTCCTTGAGAGAAAAGCAGGGTAGAAAAACTAAACTACTTCTTCTTCAAACCCAGGACTTCCTGCTTGTGGGAAACTAAGGGCTTCTACCTTCACCTATACATTTTCTGTATGCAGGGAAGTCATATGGGGTGAGGGCTATGCTAAAAAGGGGAATTGGGCAGGACTGAGTAAAGAAGCCAGTTGGATCTACCCGTGTCCTGGTTCTGTTGTTATAAGTTATATGGCTATTGAGGAATAGCATATAAGAACATAAGAGAAGCCAATGTTGGATCAGGCCAATGGCCCATCCAGTCCAACACTCTGTCACACAGTGGCCAAAAATACCAGATGCCATCAGGAGGTCCACCAGTGGGGCCAGGACACTAGAAGCTCTCCCACTGTTGCCTCCCCCCCAAGCACCAAGAATACAGAGCATCACTTGCCCCAGACTGAAAGATCCTATCTATATTTTGTGGCTAATAGCCACTGATGGACCTCTGCTCCACATGTTTATCCAATTCCCTCTTGAAGCCGTCCATTCTTAAAGTCACCACCACCTCCTGTGGCAGTGCATTCCGTGTGTTAATCACTCTTTGGGTGAAGGAGGACTTCTTTTTATCTGTTCTAACCCGACTGTGCAGCAATTTCTTTGAGTGCCCATGAGTTCTTGTATTGTGAGAAAGGGAGAAAAGTACCTCTTTCTCTACTTGCTCTATCCCATGCATAATCTTATAAACCTCGATCAGGTCATCCCCTCAGCCGTCGTTTCTCCAAGCTTGAGCAGCTTTCCATGCTCAAGCCCATGGATAACATGTATGCCCTTTGTGTGTGAACGAGCCAAGAGTCTTTTAGGAACTATCTCAACAAAACTAGGCTGTCCCTCTAACATTGTAAGGACAACTTATGCTGCAGCCTAAGTTAAAAAAAAAATGCAGGGTCTCTTATAAGTTGCACCACCTACTCGGCAGAGTGACAGTGTTCTCAAATAGGAAGCATCCTCTCCCTGCTTAGTCCCATGTGGCAGATTTGTTCTTCCCAGCAAGGTTGACTGCTAGGATCCCTGCCCTTGTCTAAGGCATGCTCAGCAACAGCCCAGGCTCAAGCTTGTTCGGTGGTTGCTCCATGCCTCTAGAACAGCATCCCGGAAGAGGTCAGGGGGAGGGTGTCCTACCCTCCTGGTGAATCCGTAAGACAAAGTTGTTCCAGCAAGCTTTAAGATCAGCCTAAATCTGGACAAAGGGGAAATATCCTGCCAGTGGGGGGCATAAGGGTGTTTAACATTTTTTATATTTGTTGTTTTTATGTTCTATCAAAAAGTTTTTATAGTGTTGCTGCCTGCCTTGACCCTGACCAGGATAGCCCAATCTCATGAGGTCTTGGAAGCTAAGAAAGGTTGGCCCTGGCTAGTATTTGGATAAGAGACCACCAAGGAATACCAGGGTCATAATGCAGATGGCAAACCATCTCTGAACGTCTCTCACCTTAAAAACCCTACAGGGTCACTGTTAGTCAGCTGTTACTTGACGGCACTTTCCACCATCACCTGCCTTGGGTCTAGAGATGCTCAAGAGAATATATAAATATTTTAAATAAATATTTTAAAAAACGTACCACCACGCTGCGATGCCCCAGAACAGAGCCAATGAAATTGCTGGCACAGTTTCCCCCTGAACACCTTCAGGGGTGCAAAATAATGTGACGCTGCAGTTTATGACCATTTGTGCAAAGCAGTAACACAAAAAAAATAAGAGGGACTGCCAATAATGGTAGGAAAGATAGGAAAGACGAAAAGAGATTATACCCTGCCAGGCTTCAGAGAAATCAGTGGGATTTGCAGCATGTACGAATGATGAGAATTGGGGCCCTTTTTTTTCTAATTAACCAGCTCTGGTAAGATTAGATTAGATCTTAACCTCTTTGTTATTTAAAATACATATTCATAGCTCTATATTTTATAGATGCACTGGTGCTGGTTACAAAATAGGTCCTACTTTTCTAGGGCATAATTTCATTTTGTTTAGCCAAGAATTCATTAAAGAAGCTATAAATAACCTCCTTTAAATATTTAGCCGTGAATAGAGGGTGGACTGGCATTGATGGCTTATTTTAGTACTAACGCAATATGCTTTAGAGCCATAAAAATCTACATTTCAGCATGCATCAAACTAATGATTAACACCTTCAATGAGGGTCTGTAAGCTCCAGTTACAATGTACGAATTTGCAGTCTTATCTCTGGATAACCAATGAACCTTGTTGAGGGTACCAGGACGGGGCATGACTACCTTTTTAAAGGGGGGAGGAGTGTACAGCTATGCCCCGAACATTTGGTTCAAAGAAGCCTTCTTATAGGGCCAGTTCCACACTTTGCGTTGAATCCAACCAGCTTTTCCACTGCGGTTGCCAGGTCCCTCCGGGCCAGCGGCAGGGGAAGGGGATAGGGTTGCCAGATCCAAGCTGAAACTCCTGGAGGTTTGGGGATGGAGCCCGCGGAGGACAGGGACCTCAGTGAGGATACAATGCCATAGAGTCCATCCTCCAAAGAATCCATTTTTTTCCCGAGAAACTGATCTTGGTTGTCTGGAGATGAGCTGTAATTCCAGGGGTTCCTCAGGTCCCACCTGGAGGCTGGCATCCTTATTTTCCACTGGTGAAGGGGTCTCCCTTGACCACCAAAGTTAGAAGGGGTCTCCCTTGACCACCAAAAATACTATGCTGGGGATCATGGACAAAAGTCATGTGGTTCGAGCGCTGAAGTAAGGAGAATTAGGTGAGACTGAGTAAAAAAAAACCCTGGCTGGATCTGAACCCTTTTGCCCCACATTGGCCAAGGATCGACACACAAAACAGGCATCAGTGGGAAACTATTAGGTCAGAAGGAAAACCACATGCTAGTGCCCTTAAAGTCAGTCAGCAGTATTAGGATGGCAAGTATTTGTATCCTACCTTTCCTCCAAGGAGTTCAGGATTCTATTATAGCCCGGCAATTATCCTTATGATGTCGGTTAGGGTTAGGCGAAATATTGCCAGGACCGGCTTTGGAGTTTCTTAAGATACTGGATCAAGAATTTCTCCCCCTTGGGTCGTAGATTCAGGTCAAGAGGAACCACTACATTCATTGTTATGGAGTGTGAAAAAAGCTTTGAAAATCTACTGGGGGGCGGCGGGGGGCAGTAAACAAGAACACCTCTATTCATGCCCTTTGCGGATGTGATCTGGGGCATAAATCATCTGGAGACTATTCCTAGTAGTTCTCAAAGACTGTAGTAGTTATCCTGTTAATAATACCTTGCAAATGCGGAGCTCCGGGAAAAGTGTCTGCTGCCCTGCCTGTCTTCTTGGGAACCCAAAGACTGTAGTAATCATAGCGGGTAGTAAACACTATAGTAGGTCCAGGCAGTTTAACTGAACCTGAAGACAGCGGGGAGCGAAGGTAGTTTGTTCCAACTACAAAATGTTTAGGAGGAAATCCTGTTATCTGGCTTTGCACCCTTTGCCAAGCAGAGGACGCTGCCGTCATAACAACAGGGCACACAATTCTTTGTGCAGATACTAGTGAAGCCATCCCTTGAAAGACTGGACTGATGGAACACTTCCCTTTGAGCACAATGACATGCTGCGCTTTGAACTCAAGTTGCAAGCTTGAGACATTTCTGTAGCCGAGCTGATCTCCTGGAAGAGCCCATCGCAGCCAAATTACATTGCTGAATGCACAAAAGAATGGGAGGGTCCATTTAAGCTCCTTTGGTTTAGGGTTCAGCTCTTCTGCTGACGAGCACATAATTTCCATTGACATTAATGGCTGCCTGATACACAAAAGACAGAAAAAGTGAACCAACTGCTTCACGTTGGTAAGAACAGAGAAGATGGTTTGACAGACAGGGAACTTCTTTCTACCCAATCATTCTCTCCTTACCAAAACACTCCCAACATTCAGTGGTGGTGGTGGATTTTTTTTTTTTACTCGAAAAAGTTTTAATCTTACAAAATACCATTTTCCATCAAAGAAACGTCCCTGCAAAGTACACGAACACAGTGTTCTGTTTCGTAGATTCTATGCAAGTAAAGTTATCAGAGGTTTTTATGCTAGTAGGGGGGGAAAAAACGATTCGTCAGCAGACACCTAAAAGCAAAACCCTACCAGAAAAACAAAACAAAAACGAAACAACGGAGGGAGGATGCAAAGCGAGTCTTACAATGCTAAATGCAAGTCATGAAATATAATTGTCGGCTCTATTTGAAAAGTTGCAAAGTTTCTTTCAAACGACCCATATGGTACGTAGAAGATCACAGCTGGTACAAAACTGCCTGCGTTTAGGTTTAAACACACACACACGCTCACACACACAAAAGCCTTGTGAAGATTACGCTGTCTGAAAATTATTCCAAGTGCAGTTATCATAAGGCAAACATGTACAAAGGTGCAGACTGCGTACGAGGGTATTAAAAAAATAAGGTGAGTTTTGAAGTGTTTCTTCACAGATTATTTCTTTAAAAGGAAATGCCATCGACAGAGGTCTCGGCGTGAACAAAACCAACCCAACGCAGTCTGCCTTTTAAAATTTAAACTAGCTAGATGCAAGCTGTCCCTCTCAAAATGCAGCATTCTAGTCCAAACTTCTGCGGTTAAATAGGATCTAGGTCTTCTGTTGCATTCTGGCAGCCTTGAACTTCGAAACTCTCTTCGTCGTTTCTTCCGGTGCTTCAGAGAGACCCTCCTCAGTTCTTCGCTCCGGAATGGTCGGCAGGACGGGATGAGCGATTACTGGGTGTGGTGTGGAAATGGGGCTCAAGGGATCCTTCTCCACAACAGTTCCTGAAAAAGCCTGCAAGGAAAAGAAAGCCTCAGACATGGATTCCTAAGATGCCACTGAGGAGTTTAGGCCTCAGTATATTTTATTTTATTCTTTGCCTCAGTATAATTACTATTGCCTTTAGTCAAAAATCTGGATCTCTCTCTCTTAAAAATAAATACTTCAATGGACTTAGAAATGCGTAATTACGGTGGGGTTTTTTGCCCTCTAGTCACAGCCAACTTACGGAGACTCTTATGGGAGTTTTCAAGGCAAGAGATAGTTTGCCATTGCCTGCCTCTGCGTAGCGACCGTGGTATGTCTTGGTGGTCTCCCGTCCAAGTACTAACCAGTAGGGGTACGCAAAAAGTTTTTTGGTCAGGTTTGGGTGTACCGAACCCAAATTTTAAAAGTATTTCTCAATATTCCCGAGTCCAAATATCAGTATGATTTAATAATAACCGGGTAATAATTGGAATTGCCTAATGTATTTGGCTCCATTATACCCTATGGGGACAGTCCTCATTGGATATAACGGAGAAGGAGGTGGATGAAATCATGCCACTTTGAGTTCACTCATGCGCTGCGTGGCTTGCAAAAGCCGTTTAAAGGGAAAGTTCCCTTTAAAGGGCTTTTGTAAGCCAAGTTGCATGTGAGTGAACTCCAAGCGGTGTGAGTTCCCTGCAGACTCAGCTGAGGCTCTGCTGGACATCCCACCATCAGCTACTGCCAGCAGAAAGGAGGGAGGGAAGGTCTCAGATCTTTCCCCCCTTCCTTTCTGTTGGCCTTGGGGAGAGTTCTCCCGGCAGGTTCAGCTCCTTAGCAGGCTCGGTCGGGCAGTCCAGTTTCAATCAGGCGGCCCAGCTGAGCCTGCGGGGACAGTTCTCCCCACAGGATCGGCTCCTTAGCAGGCCACTGGGCAGTCTGGCTTCAACTGGGCAGCCCAGCAGAGCCCAGAAGAGCCTGCAGCATAGGCGTCAACTACGGGGGGGCTCGAGGGCTTGAGCCTCCCCCGAAATTTCCCGGGGGGGGGGGCTCAGCCACCCCTGGCAAAATGGAGCGCCCGCCGGTGGCCAGTCAGCCGGCCACCTGGCTGCCGTCGCCGCCTCTCCTTCCCCTCCACCCCTGGCCTGCCCTCCTGCCTCCCTGGGGGGGGGAGAGGCGGCGGGGACATGATCCCGTGCTTCGCATGCGCGGCAGTCAGCCGGCCAGCTGGCTGCCGAAACTGGGTCTACCTCCCTGGGGCCCGGGGGGGGGGGGGAGAAGTGGGGGGGACATGGTCCCGTGCGTGCGCGCACTTTGTCCGCGTGCACAAAAGAGCCCCCCCCCCCCGGGATTTACAAAGTCTACGCCCCTGGCCTGCAGGGACAGTTCTCCCTGCAGGTTCTGCTCCTAGGAGGGCTCTGTTGGGCAGTCCAGTTTCAACCGCCCTGAGTCCTGTATGGGGGGGAGGGTGGGCTTTAAGTCAAATGAAATAAATAAATAAAAGACAAGCTAATTTTTTTTTAAAGGGAGGCAGAGTGCTGGAATACCCTGCCAATGTTTCAATTCTGCCTCAAGCCTAAATTAAAACCTATACACGGTTACAACAAACAAGCACAGGTTTCCTTTGGGCATCATCCAGAGATAAAGAATACAAAAAAAAAATTGATTTGCATGACCAGAGTGTTATTAATCACCACTTTTCTTCATAGAAAGACTACCAGGTTTCCCCTGTACTCTTGGCCTTTTGAAAGGGACCTGTGTTTTTTTAGTGCTGGAGAAACATTTGGCTAATCACCGGCTTTTGTGTTCTTAAATGGGGACTGATATTTTCCTTTATTTCTTTCCAGAATACTTAGGTAGTATTTGAAACCAGCCGCACCCACCATCATTTATTCTAATCTAACCTGCAACACACCTTGCATGCATGACCACATGAAGCTGCCTTAAACAGAATTAGACCTTTGGTCCACCAAGGTCAGTCTTGTCTACTCAGACTGGCAGCCGTCCTTCACATCACTTATCATCTGAGCCTTTTAGCTGGCGATGCTGGGGATTGAAACTGGGACCTTCTGCATGCAAAGCAGATGTTCTACCACTAAGCTACAGCCCCTCCCTAAAAATTATGTTTGCTCCTTGCCTCACTAGGTCTGTCCTTTTCCAGTAGGAGGCTGGACTAGACAGGGCTTAGATACACACTAAGCATCCATAGCGTGACACTTTACTTCTCCACTCCTTTTTTCTTTAAATTGCTGTTCTGATGAAGAGTTCTAGAGAACTTCGTGACTTATTGCAACCTCCAAAACCTCCTATCATTAACAGCGTTGCTCAGGTCTTGCAAACTGGGGGCCGTGCCTTCTAGGGTTGCCAAGTGTTTACTTACCTTTAGTGGGGGGGAGTCCTCGCCGCTCCAGGAGTGTCCTGGCGTGCGTGCGAAGCGTATGAGCTGTGATGATGTCACCCAGAAGTGACATCATTGCGCCTGGCACATTGGGGGCGGGACCTCAGTAATTTGAAGAAAACCATAGAGTTTTCCCTCGAATTACAGAGCATCCCCCCCAAAACGTGCCTGATGCGATGACGTCACCTCCAGGTGATGTCATTGCGCCGGGCACGTCTCTTCAGCCCAGCAATTTGGCGGTGGGGTTCCCCCCGGTGGCCCAACCCCGGCCGGCAGGCAACAGGCCGCTGGAGTGGGGTTTTCCCTACCCCCCGGGGGGACTTGGCAACCCTAGGGCCTTCCTTTATTGAATCAATCCATTTCATGTTGGGTCCTCCTCTTTTCCTGCTGCCTTCAACTTTTCCTACCATTATTGTGTTGGGATATTTTGGCTGGTCTTAATAAAAGGTATTACATGGCCTTTTTTGTGGGGGGAGATTTTTCTGCAGTTCTGTGCAACTGTCTCTGATGTCAGAACATCATTAGTCATTGATAGGAAAGAACCTCAGAAATTTAGGAAAGGCAAATGACTAAAGCTTATTTTTAAAACAAGAGAAAGCAAAGACATCCCAGACCATGATAGTCCCTTTATTTCAGAACCTTTTTTAAAAAAGCAGCAGCACAACACAAAGCCTAGCCTGTTCCCATTTAGTTGTGTTTGCAAGAAAGCAAAGCAATCTGCAGCCTGTTGAAGTCGCTCATGAAAAGCTCCATTAAATTTAATGGGGTTAGATCCAAGCCACTGGGCTGGATCCAAAGATACCCCTCCTCACACAGTCAGCGTCCTAGGACCTAATAAAGGTATTCTTCTGTTCATGGAAGGATACCTTTGGATCCAACATTGTTTCCAACTCATTTTGTACTCTAGGGGGGGAGAAAGGAGGGGGGGAAGGAAAGAAAATGCTAAAAGAGAAAATCATATATGTTTGACACATCCACTACAAATAACTGAAAGCCAACCAATGACAGCTAAAAAGAAGCAATGTGAAGATTCCTTTCATTATGACAGGTACATATTAATTCATCATATCACCAAATACAAATGAATTTAAAAGTACGTGTTACTCTGAATTTAACCTCCTCACTGCACTACTCATTACCTAGGGCGGGAAAGCCAGTAATTTCTGAGTAAATAACTCAAAAGCAAGTTCCATTGAAATAACAGGGAGTTATTCACCTCCAGAAGGGAAGTGCTGAATGTTATTTAGAAAAACTCACTGTCATGCTTTTTTAGCCTCTGTATGCAAATTACAAGGATGTATAATAAAGGGTGTATTTCATATGTGATGCTTAGAGATGTAAAATTTCTGGATTTTTTCCCCCAGTACTCCCCCAGATTTCCAATTCTTCCCCTTGAAAAATGGAGGGAAAGGCCTTGGCAGGGAAATGGAAAAAATCGGGGGGGGGGGGGATTCTGAAGATTTTTCTGGGCCTTCACATCTTTACTGATGTTGCCTGCATCCTTTGGTATACAGAGAAGGATGCCTACAAGGAATATAATTCCTCCTTGAATATTTTCCCTGTCCTGACCAAGGAAGATGCCAACAAGATCTAGAGCACAGGGTCCCCAACCTTTTTGGAGCCTGTGGGCACTTGTGGGATATAATGTGGTGGGTGCAGCCACAAAATAGCTGCCGCACAACAGCCACTGCAGGAGGCGGAGCCGGCCACAAAATGGCTGCTGTGCTTACCTTCAATCATGCAGTGAATATCCGCGTGCAGTGGTGGCAGCCAATCAACTCTCCAGTGATCAATCAGAAGCCTCGCTGGGCAAAAGCGCCACCTGACCCTGCCCAATTTCTAAAAACACTTGGTGGGCACCAGGAAACGTGTTGGCGAGCATCAGGGCACCTGTGGGTACCACATTTGGGACCCCTGATCTACAGTAAAATATAAGGAATCACACTTATACCTATCAGATTTCTTATTTGTCCTAATACTTCTTTGAACTACAGAGTATATCAAAAAGTCCCCGTACCTCATAGGTTTCTGACAAGGATAATGGTATCTTTTTGGAAAGGTGTTCCTGTTCCCCTTCCTCCTCTTCCTCCAAGATCCCTTCACCGTTATCACTGAAGGTAGCGTCCTCATAGCTGACACTCCTCAGAATTCCCCGTCTGTCATCAAATTCCACAGTGCTGCTTTCGCTGGTGTCGCTGCAAACACTATTCTCCCGGCTTCGAGACTTCAAGATTGATTTACGAGGGACATATTCCCCATTCACAACATCAACAAAGACTCTGTAAAGGAAAAAAATGTTAGTTTTAATAAACTATCGGATCGGGGGCAGAGAACCACATGACAAATTCACAATAATCCCACTCTGTCTTCAGCACAAATTAATTATAATGACTTTTGCTTGCCCAGCTGAAGCTTTTAAAGAGGCACTGCAAGAAACACAGCTTTAGCAAGACAGGTGAGAGTATGTTTTGTAACTCAATTGTTACCCTGCGTCTTCTGAGTGGCTACTCATCACTTTTCTTCAGAATAAAATATCCATGGCCAAAGGGTACATGCAATTATTGGCTATTCTACAAGCAAAAATTGTAAATCAGCAGTGGAACGATTTTATGAAGAAAGGCTTCGCCCCTCCCCTTTGGATTTTGGTGACTAAATTTGCCCTCAAAGAGGAGAATGTAAGAAATTTCCGTTTTGGGTTTTTCTCCCATGTACCTTTATAGGAGAAATGGCTTTAGAATAGTGTTGTTATGGTGCGGGGAATTTTTTTTAGATATAGCCACTGATTCTTCTTATTCTTAAAGAGGGATTTCTCTCTCACTTCTACTTGAGTTCCTTGAATACAAATCAAAGTGCCCTTCAGCCCTTCCAGTTGTTTTCTGATCTACACTACAGAGTGGTGCCCTAGGAGGAGGCTAGGAAGGTTTGGGAAGACATTGCTTGCCTCTGAGCATCTACAGAGTGAAATTCAGAAATTATACAAAAAGTCCCTTCCAGTCCCACCTCTCGTCAAATTTTTCTTTGATAAATTGATCAGAAACAGGCTCAAAATTCCCAGAGAGAGAGAAAAGCAATGGATTGCTGGATTTCATGGAGAAATTGAGTAAAGAGGAATTAAGATAATTTCTCTTTATAACACTACTTTAGAAGCTGGTGCAAAAGCAATGGGTGGGGTGGGGAGTGGGGAGTCATACTGAGACAGATCATAGATCCATTTAGCCCAGTATAGTCCAGTCTAACTGCCAGCAAATAGTGAAAGGTCTTAATCACCACGTTGAACTGGTTATATTTCAACTGAGTTGTTGGGACAGTTGTACACACAAAACATGGGCTATCTTTCTTGCATGCTTACTCCAGACTTATGAAGCAGTGCAAAAGATAATGAACAAAAGAGAGAGAGAAAATATGATGTGATAACTGTCACTATAAAGCATCATTGGCTTCTTTTAGATTTCACTTAGAGCAAGCTTCTTACTTATATAAAAAAAACCCAACAACTTTAAGACATTCATCTAACTGCTATGACTCACATTCCCCAGTTACGTGGACAACCAAACAAACCTAGGTAAAAAAGTTTCTACAATTACTACGCAAAATGTTACAACTACACTGAACATGGATTTGGAAAGTGGAACCCATTTGTAGACAGGCTGCATAGGTACCATTCATGACTTTTGAAATCCCTATAACAAGGAACATTTGGAGGATCTCAAAAGGGAGACAAAGTTCTACTTTTGCTAGAAAATGAACTATAGGAACCATGCATGTGAAGTACAGAAGCTGGTGCTATCTCACAGTGTAGCAGCCTGGCAAAATTAAAGGCAGATAACTGGGAATGATCCAGTGGAGAGCCCTGAACCTATGAGTAAGGAGGTGCAAATAAAGTTCACAGACTCAACTGACCAGCTTTTAAAAACAGGATGATTTAATCATCTAAAATATTACCCTGTAAACTGTTAACAAAACCTGTCTATTGAGGTGGTTGCATAGGCTGTTTCAGTCATAGGATGTTTTGCCAATGGTTCCCTTGTGGACTTAAACTGGATCAAAGGACAGTCCAATATGGCTTGTCAAACAGCCTTGAGAAGTCCTATTTTAACCCTCAGAACGGAGGACTAGTCATTACACACATATGAAAACATAAAAGCACTAACTGCTCAATGCCTCCCAAACCTATACATCAGTGAAATGAAACACAAGTTCATTGTTTTTCTAATTCTCATCTTGTTTTCAAGGAGCTGTTTCACACTGAGTTAATAATTGCATAATATGAGCAATACCGAATAAGTGCGAAATTCCCACCAGCTGCAACTTGATGTACAAAAGGTCCTCGAATATGCTATATAAATTATGTTAATTACACGTAGCTCAGGAGGAGTATTAACTGTGGCCCTCTAGCTTGTGCCGGATTTCCAACAGTAGTGTACTACACAGTGAGAATTATGAACCAGCCAGTAGACAGATGCCATACCGATAAATGTCTGCTGGTGTTTTGATGTTGGGCAACTCGGTAGTTGAGTGCCCATTGCCATTGCTATTCTTCCGCTTGCGCTTGGCCTCTTCTTTCTTTTCACTGAATTTCAAGGTGGTATTTTTTCCTGTGTTTATTCGTACCTGAAGTGAAAACGCACATTAGTCATGAATAATCAGGTTTTTAATCGAGCGAGTAAAAGGCAAAATCTTGGTCTCTAATCAGCCGGATATGTCAATTAAGTCACACATTAAGTTGCTTGGTACCTCTATACATACTGTGTGCAACTGCTGGTCACCGCAGACAACTTTACTGTAGATCATACTAAGATTACACACTGTTGGTTTTATATTTCTAGCCATGTATATTGAACTAGAGGAATGGGCTGTATTGGGAACTGCAGAATCAGTCATGTTGGGTTGGGACTTGTGTACTTTCAGCAACCTTCCTGAATTCCCTAAGCGTCTGTTCACCTTTATACATCTTCCCTATTTCATTACTCCCCTTCACATAAATATTCTCAGTTCTGCAAAAAACAAACATATTGCAAAAAATTTGTGTACACTTGTACAACTGGTATTACTTGATAAAACTGTTCAGCAAGCAGGAAAGTAGGCATGTCCACTATGGACTAGCTAGGGATCATATGTGACAGAGGCGAAGCTGCATTTGTATAGGTGACCCAGTTAGCGACAGGTCAAGGGCCACTGCTCAGTGGTAGAACATCTGCTTTGCATGCACAAAGTCCCAAGGTTCAATGTCTGCCTGAGCTGTTTGGGTTTTATAATCATTTCAGCTTATCAAGGAGCTTATGGCCTGAAACTGGGAGGCTCTTCTCTGGGGAGAAAGTCAAGTTTACTGGCACCACCTTAACTCTTTGCTCTCCAGCCTGCCAATTATAAAGGACTTCACTTCTGATTTTCATGATACCTGATAAAATGGAGGAGAGGTGATCAATCTAAGTCAATTTGGGTCCCCACTGTTGAGAAAGGCAGGGTATACATTAAGTAAAAAAAAAGAAATACCTGCACCTAACAACCACGTTGGGATTGCAAGTGGATTTCAATGTGATTTTCTTCCTACAACTTTATTTTATTTTAATTTGATGGATGAGGATATAGATTAGAAAAGCAAGTTTGTCCTGTTGCTTGAGTATTCCGGGGGGTGGGGGAGGGGGGCTATAATCCCTGATGACGATCTGCAATTTCTACTTACTTAAAAAAATTATTAGACCTCATGATTATGGAGAAAAAAATTAATAACACTCCTAATTCAACAGACATCGTAATACAAACCCTTTTAGGTTCCACAGTATGGGAGAAATATATTGTCGGTACAGCATCCTCGGCAATGGCAAATTCATCCTCATCGTCACTGAGGTAATGACTTGTGCCATTAGTCTGACCTCCAAACAGTTCAGAGTTGGTTGCTTCTTTTTGAAAGTTGCCCTGAGCATTAGTTTTTTCTTCAACCTGAACCACATTCACAGCCGTCTTCTCTTCTCTCTCTTCTTCAGAAGAGGAAGCATCTTCTCCATTTGCCTCAACAGTATTGGAGGTCCTAGAAAAGTAATGGAGTGGTAAAAAAAAAAAATCGGGGGGGGGGGGGGGGAGTTGGTTCCAGTTAAATCCCCCAAGAGTAGCACAAAGCCAATACACAAATTTTGCTCCAGGGTATTCTGACAGCTTTTTGGGGAACGAGAAGGGAAGAAACCCAAGTGAACCTTCCACATTTGTAATGGTGTGTCCTACTGCTGATTTTCCCATGGTCCCCTGCTGATAACTGCGTGAGTGAAGACATAACAGGTACCATATCTTGTACCTGTTGTTCTCTGTTTGCATTTTCCTTCCAGGAAATTCTGCCTTGGCCAATCAGTGCAAAATTCACAATACGCTTAGAGCAGGGGTGGGCAAATTGCGGCCCAGGGGCCACATGTGGCCCGCCACAGAGCTTTTTGCGGCCTGCCAAGACAGTCGGCCACGTGGTTTCTCAACAAGCAATCTCCTGATTTCAAAAAAATTGTAGAAAAGTGTGATAGGGTACTTTTCTCTCATTAAACTGATTCTAAAATTAAATGTGCTTCCAGCTGACATGAAATTAGCACAATAAATAAATTGAATAAAACTACCACTATTTTATTTAATTTATATTTATTGATTTTTATGATACAATTTATACCTTTTCTGAAATGCAAAGTTAACTAATGAATGCAATCATTTTAAAAGGTGCGGCCCTCCGCTAACCTCCGCTCCCACAAAGTGGCCCCCTAGCCACAACAATTGCCCACCCCTGGCTTAGAGAGACTGCTTATGCTGTCTGTTTGTCATTCCTCGTCTTTATGAAGTTTTCCTTAAAAAAAATACCATGTCAGTGGTGCTCTTGTGCCACTGTATCCATCCATCCAACACTGCTATTTTTGTCCACGAGCCACTTTTAAAAAATTTCCAACAGAAATTAAATCTAGTCATCTCATGTTTCTGAAGACTGGCTCGTGATCCCATTGTCAAGGCCGCAACTCAGCTCTTTTTGGCATACTGCGTCAAATTTACTCAATAATTTATTCAATAATATAAATGAAGTATTATTTTTGGAAGAAAGTGCTAAAAGAACACCAAACCTGGTATTCTCATATTGAAGAGACCCTATCTGCACTGCAACCTGAAAAGTATAATACAGCTGATGCAACCTTTGGTAACTGAAGTTCAGTGAGATGCTACCTATTCTCTGTTAGAGATCTTTAACACCTCCACAGCCCCACAAAACTCAGCTTTCCTAGGTAAGAAGCAAACCACAGCAAAAGCACTTTATGTCAGCAGGGCTGAAATCTCCTACAGTTAAAATAAAAATGTCTAAATGCTTAGATGTGTCCCTACGGGTCAAAACCAGAGCAGATCCGTGTTTTTAACTCCTTAGTAGTTTCATTAAAAGATGAAGCCGCTGCCTAAATAAAAACAATTATACAAGTTTTAACTTTTTCCCAGACAGAAAAAACTTTAAATTTTCCATTAGTTAATAGAAACACAAAGGCAGACAAAATATAATACTACATATGAGACCGCAGTGCTCTGTATCGTCAAGAATTAGATTTTGATCACCATTTAGAGTTTTCAAGGCAAGAACTGTTCAAGGCAAGAGCTATTCAAAGGTGGTTTTGCCCTTGCCTGCCTCTGCACAGAAACCCTGGACCTCCTCAGTGGTCTCCCATCTAAATACTAACCAGGGCTGACCCTACTTAGCAGCTTCTGACATCTGAAGAGAATAGGCTAGCCTGGGCTAGCTAGGTCAGGGCACTGGAGAAAAAGAAGAGATTGGATTTATACCCCGCCCTTCACTCAGAGCAGTTTACAATCTCCTCTCCCTTCCCCTCCCCACAACAGACACCCTGTGAGGTAGGTGGGGCTGAGAGAGCTCTGACAGAACAGCTCTGACAGAACTATGGCTTGCCCAAGGTCATCCAGCAGCTGCAAGTGGAGGAATGGGGAATCAAACCCGGTTCTCCCAGATTAGAGTCTGTGCTCTTAACCACTACACCAAACTGAGAGAAGTAATCCCTAGTATATTTTCCCCATCATTATTAAGGACCCTGTTCTGATCTAGGAGACAAGTCTGACCAAACTGAGGGCCCAGCTTTAATCTAGGTAAGTCCTAAAATAGTCTCGTTGCTTTAGAAAAGACTCTTTTGAGATACCTGTAAAGTTCATCAGAGATCTCTTCTTGCCTCTCGAGTTCATCGAGTCTGGCCCAAAGTTCCAAGTCAGATTTCAAGTCCCCACTGAGCTTTTCACCAGTTCCGTTTTCTTGAAGATCTGTCTGGAAAGCATCTGTTTTTGGCTTTGAATGAGGTTTGAGAGCAGTTCTATGCCTTCCTGGGTAATTAAGCAAACAAACAAAAAACCAGAATTTTTTTAAAAAATGCTATTACCAAGACAATGCAAGGGGGAGGAAGGGGAAAGGCAATTGTTACGAAGGAATCTAGGCTTAAAACTTTTCTGCAGCGAATTACCACTAAAGTGTTTAAGTAGTTCTGCCAATGAACCAGAACACTGTGCCAGAGTAATAGCGTTTAGTACTACCCAAATGCCAAGACAAGAGAACAAAAGATTCTCCCCCCACCCCCTCAAACCAGGAGACAATAATCCTGGGATGTTCGCAGTGTAATCATCTTTACACCTACCACTATTGTAATCTGATACGTACGGGTATTGTCAGTGCTCCCCAGCCGCAGGGCAGATGAGATGGGTGAGGTGGGAGAAGGAAATTGGGGTGGGGGCACCCAAAACCCTGTAGCAGTCCTAATGATATCGTTGGTTGAGCCAATCAAGCTGGGACTCCAGCTCAAAAAAAAAACAATTAACTTTAACAATTTATTGTCAAATAACCTTTTTGCTCAGGCTGGAATCTCTTATGGCACATTTCAATATACTTCAGGCACAAAACAGGAGAATTGTGCAACAACCCCCGCTTTTGGAACTCTTTCACATCTGCACATGAGGCAGCCCTATGCTGAGTTAGACCATTTGTCCACCACAGTCAGCGCTGTCTACCCAGACTGGAAGTAGCTCTCCAGTTCCTCCTGAGGACTTACACATCACTCACTAATTGATCCTTTGAACTGGAGACGCCTGGGATTGAGCCTGGGACCTTCTGCATTCTACGCAGATTCTCTACCTTTAAGACACAGCCTCTTTCTAAGATACAGTTGACTGTCATCATCTTTGCCATCTATATATCTAATAGCCAAGGCGCCCCCTGCATGTGGATACCTAAATCTGCACATCGGGGGCACCTAGGGGGCAAAGAGATTTCCTGCACACTTAGGGCACTCTCCAAATGTGCAGAAAAATCTGAAAAATAAAAAAAATATTCGGGGGATACTTAAATTCCCCCAAAAGTAAAAAAGCATTCCCTGTGCATACACAGGGAACGCAGTTGGAACGATGCCTCGCCTCCGTTGTGGGGGGAGAGAGAAGGATTGGCAGGGCAGCGGTTGGAGCCACACGGGCCTCGCTGTTGCTGCCAGGGGGTGGGGGAGAGAGCTTGGTGGGCCCGGGGGCTGGGATCCATGTGGGCCTCACCACTGGAGCTCAGGAGTGGGGAGCTTACCTGTGGCTGCTTCCTCAGCCGTGAGGTCCTTCTCCCCATGATATTGCGGGTCCCTCTGCTTGTATTTTACTAATGTCCATCCAGTTCATCTGCACTTTTGATGGCTGGGCTTTCACTGTTTTCAAATTTGATCTTTGCCTTGTGGTTCATTTTTAATTTTATTATGTTGCCCTGTTTTGTATGAGTCCAACTCAGAGTTGCCAGGTGTCCCCCGGCCACCAGCAGGGGGGGAAGGGTTGTCCGCTCCAGGTTGGGAAATTCCTGGAGGGTGGAGCCTGGGGAGGATAGGGACCCCAGTGGGGTACAGTGCCATAGAGTCCACTCTCCAAAGCATCTCTTTTCTCCAGGGGAACTGATATTTGTAGTCAGGAGATGAGCCGGAATTCCGGGAGATCCCCAGGCCCCACTTGGAGCCTGGCATCCCTAGTCTAACTCAATCGCCCAGTTATATGCATCCTTTTGCTCTTAAAATTCAAAATAACCACAGAAAAGCCAACAACACAATTCTGGGTACTTCAGAGAAGTCACTTTCCAGAAGCTTTATTTCGTTGGGCTGCAATATTGTTAAACTGTGCATGTAAATGCATCTTCCTGTTTCCAAAAGCACCAACAGAACCCTAACTTGACACATTTGCAAGTCACCCCATTAAACTGGAGACAACATGTTTTCTTCGTACTGCAAAAACTAATAAAAGGAACATAAGTGCAGTACATAAAACCCCAACTGCCTCACGCATTAAAAAACTCACCTTTTGTTTCGATGCTGCTGCTTTCACATGCTTCTCTTATATCAACAAAATCGCCTGCAGCCTAGTTGGGGAAAAAAACATCGAAGCCAGTGAGCATTTGTGCCATTTACTACCACTTGCTAATGGTGGACATGGGTGGCCAGGATCCCAGGATCCTGCACATGACTACTGTCACACATCAGAGGAATCTTAGACTTCCATTCTTCAAACAACAGTTACCCAGCACATCTGGCAAGCAAATCAAGGGGCAGAGCATAAGGGGTGCAGCTAACAGTTAAGGCAGTGGAATAGCATAAGTGCCCAGCTGTGATCTAAGACAAGGGTGGCCAAACTTGCTTAATGTGAGAGCCACATAGAACAAACGTCAGATGTTTGAGAGCCTCAAGTCACAAACAAATATTACACGCATGTTTTTATTGAAAAATATGAAAATTTGCTTTTTGTTAACATTAAATGAGACTGCCAAAAAACAGATATTGATAATAATATTTATTTGTCCAATAATATTTGTTGGTTTGCTAATGGTATTTATTTGACTAAAAGAGAGAGAGGTGGAAAGAAAGAATAAAAGAGGTAGAAGGAAAGAAAGAAAGAGAGAGAAACAAAGAAAGCAAATAGATGGGGGGAGGGAGGGGGAAGGAAGGAAGAGAGAGAGAGAGAAAGGAAGGAAGGGAGAAAGAGAGAAAAAGAGAAAGAAAGGTGGAAAGAAAGCAAACAGATGGGGAGGGAGGGGGGAAAGAAAGCAAATAGATGGCTTGGAGAAGGGATTTATCATAGAATCATAGGCCGAGGACAGATTGGCAGTCTCGGCCGCTCTGCCTCCGCTTCAGAAGCGGAGGCAGAGCGGCCGTTCAGACGGCCACATCTGCCCCCAGGAGGCGGCCCAGACGCATCGCGTCCGGCGCCACGTTCCTCCCGCACCAGCCGAGCACCATTTCAAAGCGGTGCTCGGCTGCTGCGGCGCACCGCGCGCGGGCAGGGGCAGCCGCACGGTGTCCGCCCGCCGCTGCAGGAAGCCGCCCACAGTCTGAACGCTGCGGGCGGCTTCCTTCCAGCGGCATGCTAACGCCGCGCCGCAGGGGAAATTCCCCCCGCCCCAGTCCGCCGCGCCGCAGAGGCGCAGCAGACTGGCAGTCTGTCTTCAGCCATAGAATGTTAGTGTTGGAAGGGATCTTGCAGGCCACCTAGTCCAACCCCCTGCACTTAAAGAGACAAATGCCTTCTCCAA